>CM052262.1:5513545-5835995 GCA_028455795.1 Lasioglossum marginatum
ATTAATAATTTGGAACGACGTGAGAGATCGAATCGAGTGAATGTAGATCGTCAAACTCGTGAATCAGGAGAACGAGTTGCCAAAGCTTCGGAGCTTAGATCACTGGAACGTCAGAAACGTCAAGAAATTAGGAATGATCGTTTTAGGATCAACAACTTGGAACGTCGAGAGGAACCGAGACGATCAATGTCAGCTCATCGAGTGAGGACTGATCTTTCCAGGACACCTGAAACTTCCCAGCGCACCTTAGAGCGACGTGTTAGGGATCTATCGGCTGACAGACTGGAACGCAGGGCAATTGAAGAATCTAGGTCTTTTGAACGTCGAGAACGTCAGGAAATTAGGAATGACCGCTCCAGGATCAATACTTTGGAACATCGAGAGGAACTAAGACGAATTGTGCAAGCTGGTCGAGTGAGGACTGATCTTTCCAGAACACCTGGGGCTTACAAACGCACCTTAGAGCGACGTGTTAAGGATCTATCGGCTGACAGACGATTGGAACGCAGGGCAACTGTAGAATCCAGGACTCTAGAACGTCGCGAACGTCAAGAAATTAGGTATGACCGCTCCAGGATCAACGGTATGGAACGAGTTAGGGATCTATCGGTTGACAGACGATCTGAACGCAGGGCAACTGTCGAATCCAGGTCTCTCGACCGTCGTGAACATCAGGAAATTAGGAATGACCGTTCCAGGACCAACAATATGGAACGTCGAGAGGAACCAAGACGATTATCATTAACTCGTCGGGTGAAGAGTGATCTTTCCAGGGCGCCTGAAGCTTCCAATCGCGTGTTGGAACGACGCGTTAAGGACCTATCGGCTGACAGACGATCAGAGCGCAGGGCAACTGTTGCATTCAGGTCTCTGGAACATCGAGAACGTCAGGAAATTAGGAGTGGTCGCTCCAGGATTAACAATTTGGAACGCCGAGAGGAATCCAGACGAATGACACCAGCTCGCGAAGCAAGAACCGATCTTTCTAGGACACCAGAAGCCTCCAAACGCGACTTAGAACGACGAGTTAGAGATGCTGATCGACGATCAGAACGCAGAGTAGTAGTTCGTTCCAGATCCTCTGAAAGAGACATCAGTCTCGACGGGCGATCAGAACGTCGTGCTCTTCTGGATCACGCAAGGCTCTCTAGATCGAACTCTGCCAATCGCCAAGAAATTAGAACCGACCGTCGCTCGTCGGAGCGATCTACGCTTACTTTGGAAAGATCAAATCGATTGAACTTGGCTCGCGAATCGCGCACTTTGCTTGCCAGGACTCCCGAAGCTTCTAACCGTGATTTGGAACGCCGTGTGAAAGATCTGTCCGCTGAACGAAGATTGGAACGTCGGGCTCTTGATGCTGGAAGGCTGACTAGATCCTTGGTGGCTGGAAATCGTCAGGATAAAATCGATCGCAGCTTGGACTCGGCACGACTCCTACGGCAGAAGATGGATATTAGCAGGTTGCAGCGAAGCAACGATCATGCGAATGATATTCAACGGAGACAAAGACTGATAGCTACTCGAAGACTCTTGAACGACATCCAACGATCTCGCCTGATGGATCTGAGCGACTTCCGCGGATCAAGGAAAGATTCGATGGACTCTCTTCGGCAACATAAATCATCCCGCGATCACAGGATCTCCGATGTCGGTGAAGCGAGGATAAAGATCTCGGCGGTCCTGAAAGAACGAGATTCGATGAAAGAAAACATGACCCTCGAAATTGTACGCCAGGCAATTGTACTTGGCCTCTGTGCTGTCTACGGACTATCCATCTTCCGTGGAAAGCAGTCTTTTATCAGGTAACAAATACACAGACGTACTTGTAGGATTATTTTGCCAGAATTGTTTAATTGTCATTTAATAATATGCTCGGTTTAATCTCTGTTACAGCAACGTCGTGAGACAGTCCCCTCGCTTAATTCTCTGGTAAACGAAGGAGTCCATTATTTCTAAGGAAACAACGATCCGCTATTTCCAACCTGCTTCTACTCGTTGTTCTAGTCTAATAGTACCAAGTGTTGTAATTGCAAACTGTCTTCGATCTATATGTACAGCAATTGTATTTGATGTAGACAAATGTATCGCCTGTAACTAGAAAGATATATTTTGCCTGAATAAATTGTTCAGATCAATCTTACGAACACTGTACCTGCTCTTTATTCTCTGTGAAGCCCCTTACGATCCAATCATTTTTTCAATAACTAATAATTAGAGTTAATAAAGTACTTAGAAAATGATAAAACTGGACGGAAACGAGGGAGAAAGTTGAATGATTAACGAAGAGTTGAATAATTAACACGAGGCCGCCGAGTTAAATGGTAAAGAGAAGAAAAATTAATTTATTAAAGTTTTAATCTCGTGGTTTGTACATCACGGCGGTTCTGCTTAAAAATAACTATAAAAAAAGGTATGTTGAGTTTGACATAACATCCAGTCTTGATGAAGTAAAATTGTATAGTCTGCGTGCGTTAGTCGTGTTGATAATTGATAATGATTCGATGAAAACAGGTGCCGACAACACAGAAAACAATCGACTGTTCTATAATCGACGATGAATCTATAATAGAACGAGATAGAACATTGAAAAATGTCGTTACACTGAAGACACGTCGATTCGTGCGATATGCGTGTGCTTTCGTGAGTGCAAATACAGTTTAATTAATGATTATCCTTAAAGTGTACTAAATACATATATAACTGGACGACTCTGGGTGTGTAGAAATGGCTTCGTTGATGGCGAAATAATGAACGAATATACAACGTGTCCGAACGTAGGGGACATTCCTCGGGAATGACGCCTACTTTAGGACACCCTGTATAAATAGAAAATAAATACGATCGTCGAAACAATCAAAGACAACGCTTACGTATACAGCGCAATCTAAAAAAGCCTCATGTAAAAAACTACGGTCTACGCGAATCTGGAAGATATCTCGCTTTGATCCTGCTTCCAACTGCAGCGAGTCACAGCCAAAATTGTACTAATACTTTCAATTACTCGGTCTGACTCCTAAAAAATTGGCTGCATAAACTCAGCAATAGACTTTGGCGATTTAGATAAATTGGAAAACAATTTTTTACGCGTATATACGATTTTCGCTGCGAGAGTTTGAGGATTTATAAGTATATTCGTCACACGTTCTCTCTCGTATCATCTTCAATTTTATTTTTTGGTAAAAAGTATTTTCAATGTACGATTATGGCTGTGACTCACTGTACACTTAGTACGGCTAGACGACCCGTGGAATAGTCATCACGGTGATTTAAGTACCAGACTAAAGCTACTTGTTCCGATCGGCGGAAGCAGTCCTCTTCAACATGTCTTTTTAATCTCACTAGTCGTTAGATAAATAAAAAGTCTGTTTTTTTTCTGTTTCAGTAAATATAGATCAAAATATTTCTATGTCCATTTGATAAACGACTATCGTAGTTTCATTATACTTCCGAATGCAGACGTAGTCCATGCATTTTGCGCGCACACAATGGCAAGAAGGAATGTCGACGAGCAGTTACGATAAAACGGTAACATTCGTCGTTTGTTCGTTTCCCTGTTATTTTTTTGTTCATTTTTGTTTTCTCCTTTTTCAATATCTTTGGCAGTGATCCCAGTCGATCGTTACGCGCGAGTTTTCCCAGGATCGATATGATTTCACTGGTTTATACGCTAATAATGTCTAAAGATATTGCAAGAATGACCTTGAACAGTTAAATGGTCGCCATCTTGAAAGAGGCCGATAAAAATCATCGGTCTGTCTTTTTGGCTGCGCATCCAATATTAACTTTCTGGTCACAAACGAGGCATATGATAGACAGATTTCGTACGATTGACCTTCTGTTATTCCTGACGAAATTTCACTACTGATAATAATAGAATAACCCTATTTTAATCCAAGTTGATAACGAGAATGAAATTTTAAAGCTCTTCCTGTGATACAAAGATACGGTTCTCCCTCCTTAGCGTCGCGCTTCTATCCCTACCGGCTCGGCACGTTGTAGTCGCGAGACGATAGCGAGTTACCAGCTGATGAGCGCAAAGACAAAATAGCCTCCACTGCTTCTAAGCGTCTCGCTATGTCTCCAAAGTTGAGGCATGTTACAGAAGAATTATACTGGACATTGGAGCTATCCTATACCTCGCCTGTGCTTGTTATAAAGTACCTAACAATATAACGATAACGTCTCCTAGCAAAACCTTAGGTTCCACACTGTAACAGTACAAATTATCACAATGCCCAATAACGAATCGAGAAAAAGTTCTTCCTTTCAGGAGATCCAGCACTTTCCTCTCGACATTACGCAGTACTAGCTTCCACCCCGATCTACCGAGCAGATCGACGGAGTCAATGGACGTTGGTGATTTCCTGGAGCATCCCAAGGATATTGTCCAGCTCCTGTCTGAAGAAGCAAAGCTGCCGATTCTTGCCCTTCTCGTTCTTGCAGTCCTTGCACTGCGTTCGATTCCGGAGCAGATCGCGAACCAGACCTTGCAACGTCATCTCCCTGCTCTCGTGTCGTTGCTGAAGAATCGTTATCTTGTCCTGTAGCAACTGCAGCTGCTCCGTGCCCTGCAACACAGACATCAAAACTAGAAACCAAAGATCAAGCAAAAAGATAAGATAACATCGCCTTATAACTTTTTCATTTTATCAATATTAAAATAGTTGGCCACATACTGGTGTCGACAAGTATTTGACTTTCTCGTTCAAAGTCTTTACTTTGTTCTCCAAGTGCTCCCGTTCAGTCTTCAGAACAACCACTTGTTCCTTGTAGTCCCTCAGCTTCTCGATTTGCTGCTTCAAATGCGAGATCACAGCCACCTGCGTGTTTATCTGGCTCTGTTGACAAAATACGGAGAACGTGCATGATCAATTTGTTCATCGCGAGAGTGTACTACGTGCAAGCATTTAGAAATAACGCAATAAAATGCAAAAACAAAAGGCAACAGCAATACTGCACGTAATACTACAGACCTGTAACTTTACCACTTCAGAATCTCCGATTTTCACACTGTAATCTTTCAGCAATGTGGCCATCTCACGCTCGTGCTCCTCCTGCAAGAGATTCAAGTCGTACAGTCGTTTCTTCTTGAGGGCCATGAAATCTTTGTTCATCTTGCTCAGTTCTTCCTTCAAGATGTCGTTCTCGTCGGTGAGCCTCTTCACCAGATTATTGTCCCCGTTGTCGGTGTACTGTAAAGGATCATAAAGTTTTTGCACGGACGCGGACAATCGTTGAGTGTTTGTCTCGTGATTGTGTCCGTTTTGGTATACATTGGAATTCGGATCATTCCCCTCTGTAGATCGCAGATTTAGTAGCTTAGAGTCAGAAGATACCATAGCACGGTTCATCTTCTCGAAATCGATGGTCTTGATAGATCTCCTATCGTTCAGCAGCTTCTCCCTCTCCTTCTGCAGTCTCCTATTCGTCTTCTGCAACTCTTGAAATTCTTTGGTCAACTTAGAAACTGTTTTATCCTTGTTCGTCAGTTCCAACTTCAATCCTCTGATAGTAGCCAACAGATAAGCGTCTTCCTTAGAATTCTGAGACTTCAGATTCACTTTGACCAACGGCTTCTGCTCCTTTCTCTCTTCCTTCTCGAATGATCCCGCTCTCTCGTCTCTCCTGATAGTTTCCACGCTTTTATTCTCCACGCATTTCGCTGCCGTCTGCGTGAACATATCATTGTACACTTTGCGATCCTTAATGGTAGTTTCTAGCAACTTCCCTTCTAGGTCCATTATCTGCGTCGTGTACTTCTCTTTCATGTCCGAGAACTTCTTCTGAAATTCGACCAGCTTCTGCTGCGCCAAGTCGTCCTTCACCTTGATCTCATTTTCTAAACATGCTATTCGATCCTCCAACAATTTTACCTTCTCGGTTCCGACTTTGTCCTGCTCTGAATTCGCAGTCAGTATGAGAGCAGAGACCGAGTCAGGATTCTTTCTCTTAAGTATGCGCTCCATTTCGCGCACCTGCCTGTTCAAGTCCGTGATTTTCTTGCTGTCGAGGATCACTTGGTCCTTCAGCTTCTGCGTCAATTGTTTCTCGCGCTCCACGTGACTCCTAGACACGTGCAGCTTCTCCTGCAGAATGCCTTCCTTCACTCTCAGCTCCAGCAACTCCTTCTCCAACGGCAACACGTTCTGCTGGAGCTTGTCGAACTCGTGTTTCACTACTCGCAGCTGCTCCGTCTTGGAGCTCAGTTTCACCGACAAATCCTCCACCTGCTTCTTCAATTCAAGCTCCGCGGTCGTCATGGCTTGTAGTTTATCGGTGATGAAGTCGTTCTTCGTTCTCAGTTGCTCTTTGAACATCTCCAGCTCGTCGTTCAACAGGCTATTCTGCTCTTTCAAGTCTTCGTTCTTCAATCCGTAATCTGCGTTCTTCTCTCGGAGATCGGAAAGTTCTAAGTTAAGCTTCAGAGTTTCCTCTTCAAGATCCTTCATCCTGTCCACGAGCTGTTGCGTCTTGTTCGACTCCAGCGCTGTACTCTTCTGCTTCTGCAACTGCTTCATCTCTTCCTGCAGCCCCTTGGCATCTTGCAGCAACTTCTTGTTCTCGGTTTCATAGCCACGAATCAATTTTTCCTGCTTCTCCAACTCCTTCTCCAACAGTATGATCTTCGTGTCCTTTTTATGCTGAGGCTCAGGGCGTCTTTCGCTCAACGAGAGTTCGTCCACCTTCGCTTTTAAAATTATATTCTGCTTCTTCAGAGCGAACAACTCCTCCTCGAAGGATATACGCATGTTGTCCATCTGGCTCTTGTACATTTTCGTTTCGGACTCCAACTGCTGCTTCAGAAGGACGTTCTTGTGCCTCTCCTCGCGGCACAGCATCTCCCAATTCGGTTTCGTCGTGCTCAGCCTGTTGTCGCCGCCAGCCATTGTAAACCTCGGTTGAGTGTCCGGTGATTTCTGGTACCCTTTGTACATGGAAGACAGAGAAAGCGTTGAACCAGTCTTAACAGGGTCCTTGTTTGATTTCGGAGATACCTTGGGCTTAGGAGGGGCTCTCGTGATTCGTTTTACCGTAGGTTGCAACTTTGGCTTCAATGGCGGCGATCTTCTGGTCGCAGTAGGAGCAGGTCTCTTCGAGAGATCCAAAGGCTTCGGTGTCCTTAAATTTTCTAACGAAGTTCTAAACGGTGGCTTGCAAATCTGATCATAGCTTTTGGATTTCGAGAACCTGATCTCTTTTCTCGGTGGTGGTTTAATGCTCGACGCACTAGCTGGCTGGTTTGATTTCCGCTCCGTGTTACTACGCTGACTAGTCGTTGCTACAGATTTAACTTCAGACCTTGCTGTTGTCTTTTGAACTGTCTTCCTCTCTTCTACAGCTTCTTCCTTCTGTTCCCTCGCGCTCTCCGCCGACCTCTCAGCCAACAACTTGGGAATCGCGTCTGCAAACAACTCCAACCTCGGCGTTAGACCGACGGTGAACAGCTCTTCCTTCTTATCGACCGCTATCACAGGAATTTGTTTCGAAAACTGTTGATCTTTTTTAACAGATATTTTCATCTCATCTTTGTCGCTGTTTTGCTGCGATTTTTGGTCTTCTTCGCTTGCACTGGAATCAGTCTCCACGGTTTCGTGTCCTGTCTTCGGAACTTCCGTCTGACGTAGCTCTTTTTGTAATATGTCCGTAATCTCCTTCTCGGGAAATTCAGGACTCTTGTCGTTCACGGGATTCCGCTCCTCGACGGACACTTTCTCGTTAGGAGTTTGCAAAGCGTCCGTAGGATTGTCCTGCTCCTTTTTGTCTGCCTGACCCTGTAAAAGCTTCAAAAAATGCGAGAAATCCTCCTGTCCAAAGCTCGAGCTCCCCGACATGCCTCCTTCGGCCCTCTCCTTCGATTTCTTTAGTACATCCTCGAAAAAGTCTTTGTCTACATCGATTATCTCCTTCTGCAGATTATCCTTGTCCGTTTCCACCTTTCTGGTAATCTTCAGCTCCTCGGATTTCGAATGCCTTTCGATTGGATCGTCCAAGTCAGAGCTACTCGATACTTCCACCTTCTGTTCCTCGAACTTCTTTCTTTGCAGCTCCAACGTTTTCGGAGCTCTCAGACTGTTCATGTTCTCGTACAGGATCTCAAATCCAGGACTGTTCTCCCTTTTCTTCTCGTTCTTTGGACTCTTTTTGATTTTTTCCGTCTCTCTGTGCACCTCCTCTTCTATCATTTGGAAGATGTTCGCCTCCAATTGCCTGACCCTGTTAAAACTGTCCACTTCCTCAGGGATATTCTCAGGTACTAATGTATCGGTTTTCGACCCGCTCTTAGATAAACTAGTGCTATTCTTTCTTACAAGCTTCTCAGCCTCCTCTAGCAACTCTTCCACAGACTTCTCTTCCTCCGTAGGATTCTTGGAAGAGTTCCTAGATTTCGTATGATCTGGAGCAGAATTCGGACTAAGAGCTCCAGCTATCTTACTCATCTCCTCTAAGATACTACCTATGTCTTCGTCGGTTGCATCTGTGTAAAAAGAAGCATTAGATTTACATTTCTTCCATGTCCAATCTTTTTGGCTCTCAACGGTATATGTACGGTAGACTTACTCTCAAAATCAGACGGATATTTGTCAAAGGCAGCAGAAGCCAAAATGTCACACAGGGTATCGTCTCTGTCCTTTGTTTCAATTTCATTTTTATGTACTACCTATGCAAAACAATAATACATCAGATAAGAAATAATAAATGTATTTGAAATTTCTGTTGTATATTTTAATTACTTTGCACATTCTCTCTTTCTCCAGGAATTCTTTCATCGAAGAGCTAATATCCGGCGATGGAGAAGGCGTCTGCTTCACTTTGGCTTCCATCTGAATGGCGTTAGAAACCTCGAGCCTGGTGTCTGGCTTTTTTAACCACCATTTCTCTTTTTCATTTTTCTCACTTATCGTTGCTTCCTTAGTCAGCTTAGGTTTCTCCTTAACTCTAACCGAATTTTCACCTACACTCAAACTTATGGAAGAGCCCAAGCTGTCATCCTCGGTTGATATCAGCTGTATAAAAATCGTATTAATTATGTATGAAACTGAAAACAGCAGGAAACTAAAACTCAAAATTAATATTATTGTTTTCGGATCGAAAAGATTCTGTATATAATTTGCAATCTAAAATCTAAAAAGAAACCGAACGGTGTTGTAACTAGGGACAGGTTAACGTAACTGCCGTGTAAAAATCGATGTTACTTACGTCCTCGAAGCGAGGCGACTTTTTCGAGCTCGAAGACATTCGGATTTTTGATTGACACTACTTTTGGCCACTATAATTAACGTAATTAATCATCTTTCTGAAATAGTTTGACACTTGCCGTACTTTTTGTTTGTTTGTCAGATTCAATTCGCTCGATGGTCGCCTCGTAGCGACCTCACCTGTCCAGTATCGTACCCTGACATTCAAAACCCTCGTACAAATTGAATAAAATTCTTCTGGCGTAGAACTTTAAAAAAAGTCTTAAACTTTATTGCTTTATAATAACAGAATTTTTAATCAGTGGAAAAATACCATTTTTCATTCAGTAGTTGAATTTTATTCATACGTTTTATTCGTCAAATCAATAATTCATATTACAGAACAGTTTCTTTAGTTAATAATGACGCGTGCACAAAAATATGACGAGTGTGCTTCGTAAGCGTTAACAACGTAGAATTTCAATTTCATAACAGTTCACATTAGAATGGATAGAACATCGAGGAAAAACTATTTTGCGCGAACCAACTTCCGTATCTCGGATCTTGTAAATTTTTATCCGCTACAAAAGACGAACAACTTTTAATTAATCGCCCTAAAACTTGCACCATGCATATCAACACGTCGATCGCCCACTCAATCACGAAGATCACAGAGAATTAAAGCAATTTTTATTCAACAAAACAAAAAATCGTAAGCAAATTTGGTACACTCATTAATCTTTAATTCTCGGCAAATAATTCCGTCGTCCAGATATGGGTGACATGGCGACCAAAGTGTTATATGTGCATTTCGAGGAAAATGAATTCTATCATCTTTGTAGGGCGGTGTGCATGATGACGGCAGACCTACATAACAAATAACTATACACATGGAACACCTGCATATCACAATATTGTTTATACGAATCTATATTTTTTTGCATTTCATAAAAAATATATTTATATATATATATATATACATATATATATAGATATAGAATACGAATACATCTATTAAACTTTGAAGGCGAATTGTGAATCTTTATTTATCGTCACACAAGTCTGTATATAATCCATAAATTTGCAATACTATTCAAAATGCACGCGACCCATTCAATTAACATTTCCAGATGTTCGAATCGTGCGATTAGATATAGATCTATAAAAATAAGTTCATTTTTTCAAAATGACGATGAATTTTCTAATATATTTAGAGCTTACGGATTATATACGGAGTTTTGCGACAGACTGTACATAAACATCTTAAGCGTAAATCGTGTAACATTCCTCGTAACATTTTCCGTCAGCCCGTTGACGGACCGTATATTAACTATACATATAGTTCATATTCGTTCATAGAAACAATAAGGTATTATATTATTTAATGTTTTTACTGCACGTTATCAAAATACATTCTAAAGGTACAGAATCGTCGTAGGTTTATCTTCGACATATATAGCTACGCGTATGTTTGCGCGAGTACTACAAGTAAAGGGTCCCATAATTCGATACACCCCTGCAACTCAGAGCACCTCAGGCACCGAGTTAGAGTTTTCCTAAGCTGATCGTATCTCGATAATATTCGTATAATTTGCTCGAGTAAAAATATATATATCTATCTGATCACATTAATCGGAGTTCAATGATAACATAGGTGCAGTTTAAATAACTCTCTGTTAACGAAGCTAGTGTTACATTCGTCGCAGAAGTGCTTGATATTATCGAACCGCTTTATCGACGCGGCGCCGTCCTTCGCGTCGATGAACCGTCTGATCGTTTTCATCAGATTTCTGCAGTTAGGTTTGCCGGAGTCTGCCGAATTGCAACAATTCCTGCGAAGTCTGCTAGGGGACACGCTCAGTTGTTCTAAGATCCGCTTTTTGCCGTTTCTGAGGCTCACGTTTTGACTTCTTAGGTACATCGGTGCACATGGTACCGCCGGGACTCGTTTATTTGGCGACTTCAAGCCCCTCGATGCATCCACGCTGAAACCAGACGGCGCGCGATCCAACCGATTGCAATCGACCCCATCGTTCTGGACTTTAATGGAAACATTGTCAGGCAGTGCGTTAAATTTCTTAGCGAGACTATTACTCGTTTCATTCTTTGGCAGCGCTACTATGGATTTGTTTAGCGTCGAGTCTTTGAAATCCGACAGCTGCTCCTGCTTCACCGAGAAGTTGATCCTATCCTCCATCGCGGTCAGCACCTGGTCCGAGGACACCTTCAATTTGCTCGCGATATTGCGTACTTTGTGCTCGCTCACGTTCAACTCAACGCCGTTCAATCTTTGGCTTTTATCCGCGAGCTTCATGTATTTCCTCTTCGGCTCTATATAATTGATCGGGTTCTTCCTGGGCCTAAGAATCCGACCCTCGAGATCGTCCAGCCTATCGACCTTGGGCGGTGTTACTTCCTGCTTCAGCTTCAGTGGTGCCATCTTCGATTTAGCGTCTCTCAACGGTACACGGGATGAAGGTTTCTTTCTCGTCGTCGCGTACTTTGATCTCGAGTCGTTCCGATCGTCAATCTCGTTGCTCAGCCTGTTGCAACGCGACATCGTGGTGTTTTGATAGTCCGTTGATACGGCCCGGTTGCTTTGGTCCATTTTATCACAGCAGTACCTGCATCGGTATGGGACATACGGGATATCGCCCGGTTCGAACGCCATCGATTTCACGGAATTTATATAGTTCGCATCGCCGACCATTGGTGTCATGTCGGACGCGTCGTAGTCCGGCGGCTCGATCTTGATGTTCTCGATGTGCACCATCGGTGTACCGACCCTCTGCTGCGGGTCCTCCTTTCCCATCCATGATAACTGACCCTTCAAATTCGTGTCCGTCTTCAAACAGTCGGCGTAGAATTTGTAAAACTCCTCTAACTTGTAGCTGCACCAATGGCACATGTGTTTCGGCAACAGGTCCATCTCGTGCACCTACAGATACATAATCGATACAATACCACTACTGCGGGTCTCCTCGCGATTGTGCGATGCCGAAGACGGGGGTGAAGACGCTCAACGTGTTGTTCAGGGTCGGGAAAAAGTTGTAGAATTTCTTTATCACTACAAACACCGAGCATTTAACGCTATACAGTAGACCCCGTTCGTTGTTTGTTACCGGGGCGGATCAAAACAAGTGGGAGCCCTAAGCGGTAAAAATTTCGCCCCCCCCCCAAAAACAAATTTCAAGAAAACTCATTTAGTTATAAACAAAAACGAAAAGTAATCAAAAATTCCATACCACAAGACATTGATTAAATTTATTAAAAAACGTACATTTTACATATTTTTTATATGAATTTCCGTCTTGCTTTATTCCTTGCAAATTCATCAATTATTTTGTCAGTGTCGATTCGGCTTAAAATTTCCTGTTCCATTAAATATTTACGGAATTAAACAGTTAAAGACTGCAACTCAGAGGCCATAAATTTAACATTTTGTTTTTAGATTTGTTCGATTATTGTATGGAGGATTTTTTTAATCTCCTCGGTCATTTCCAAAATCTTTAAGTTAAGATATTTTAAGACCTCGGGGCCCTTTGCCACCCGGGGCCCCACGCGGCCGTTTTAGTCCGCTTACCGCTTAATCCGCCCCTGTTTGTTACCTACACTGTCGTGTGTCCACATTTAAATTGATATCAAGAGGAAAAAGTCAGGAATATTTATTAAGTCCTTCGCGATTTTTATGCTACCCTGTGCGCACGGAAGGGAGAGGAGAGAATGAACCTTCGTGGCGTAAAATTCGCGCATAGAAAATAAGAGCAAAAATATATGAAAAATGCAAATCCAGGTTTTTCGGTTGTAAAGGAAAGTCGACCTCGAAAACGAATTTCTTAACCAAGCAAACGTGGGTTCGATAAGTAGAAAGCGTGTGTGATGGGCGGACTATACGTTGATCGAAACTCCTACACGAATCTTAAGTGCCAACGTTCCGATACTTCTCGGCCGATTTATTTATCTTTCCGTCTTGTCGTAACTTCGGGAACACCTTGAACAGCGTTCACAATGAAGTTGTATCAAAAGTTTTAGTTCCAATATGGAACAGATGGTTGTGCGTAGTTCCGGTGAAAACATTTTAATTTCAAGGTCAAAGTATCGATGTAGTAATCCGAGTCGTATATAGTTACACGTGGCACATTGTCGACCAGTTAGAAAGTGCAATTACAGAAATTCGATGGAAGAATTATTCATAAAAATGTTTCATGTCGTTAGATACGATAATTACCCAACGTAGGGTAATCGATGATCGCAGAAATAGATTAGTGTCGGTCGTAAGCGTTATCGATAATGGTTTCTAGAATTCAGCGTAGAGGATATTAAAATGCGATTAAAACGCTATGAGACGATCGTAAAGCGATTATCAACCCCCAGAAACTCCAAGCAGCCTACCAGGAGACAGAATTTCGACATCGACAAAATCCCGGCGCATCTATCTCGGTTTCCCCAAGATGAAATCCTCGGGCAGGTTTCACCTGCGATCCTGATCGAAGCAACAAATAGCTATTACATTTCGAAAGTTACGCAATAGCGGGAGTCATTAACGAGGCATATTGGCGCGCAAAGTAATGATAACCTCACTTTTGACAACGTAAATATCACATTGTCGATGCTCAACGCCGTCGTAACAGTAAAACAGAGTAATGTCGTCTAGATCGGATCGTGGGACGTTCGCATTCGATTGATTCGATTTGAATAACGAGAAAGTCGTTCGAATGATTGGAAGGTGGTTCGAGGAAGGGGCGTGCATGATCTTCGAAAGATGACACGTTGGACATGCTAGCATGGGCTAGCAGGTAGACAGCCAGAGGGAGAAGAATTGTGCAGAATTAGTGACGTACCATGATCGGTAGAACGGCGTTGATTTTCTTCACGTGGTTCTCATTCTTGTCGAATATATAAATAGAGATACCGGAGTGCTTGCCGCAGAGGCGGCACACGCGACTCGACTCGAGGGTCTCCATAGCACGTTGTTATAGTGAGAGCGCGAGAGAGTTGGGCGCGCGACGCGTGCGAAGCTTTCGTGCCCCCTTCGGTTCGCGTGCAACAGCCAGTGATGGTGTATGGCAACAGCAGCCTGTTCCGCGGGAAAACGCTCGAAATGCTCGAGCTCTGTTCAGCGCGGCAAGCGATATAGAAAAATTCTCTGCGTCACGTTTCACCTAAGCAGGCGTCAAGGTTCGCGCAAACGCGGACCCGCGAGACCCTGAGGACCGCCCTGAGAAAGGACGCGAGACCACGGTACCGCGGCCGGTACGCTCGATTCTATCAGCCGACGACAAAATTCACCCGACTTTTCCCCGACGCGAATACCCACGATACCACTGCCGCCGCACGATCACAGTGATCGGATCAGCTCCGAGCTCGCCTTGTTCCTTCCGCGAATCAACGAACACTGACATCTGTCGGCACCCACGCGACCCATCATCGCACCACGGTCAAACGCAATAAACAGTTTGCTGACCTAACTCCTAACCTCGACGAATGCTGACAGAACTTTGTTTCCAAGCGGATAAATCTCGGACACACTCGCCGCAGGATGGAGAAAGAAGGTTCGAGCTCGGGTGAAAAGTCGTTGGCTGATAAACATGCCGAGAGGATGAAGCGGCTGCGGGACCTACATGCAAAGAGGGTGAGTTTGTGAAATTTGTTAGTCGAGATGATGAACGGGCTGCGAATGGGTTTGTTGTTATTTTACTTTCGAGATTTTAACACTTTCGCGGTTGAAAAGTGTGTGATGCTCTCTACACCTTGACGCGCAAATACTTTTGTAAGGAGTTGAGGTGTTCAGTGTGACGTAGAAGTGCGTCATCCGTAGCCTGTGGGAGTTTTCTATCTGTCGCAACAAGTGGTTTAACATTGCTTCCTTCCTGCAGTAAAATAATAGTTAAATGGTTTAAATGTTACCTCCGTAGAATGAAGCCAGGCAGCAAAATCACAAGGAGGTCGTCGAAGAGGACAAAAGAAAGAAGCTTCCTTCGAATTGGGAATCGCGTAAAAGACAAGCAGAATGGATTGTGCAGGATGAGGCTGCGAGAAAAGAGGCTCAAGAAAAAGTATGTAGTTTATAAGTACTAACTAAACAACAGATGTGTTCATGTTTCGTATTTTTACAGGGAGAGGACTATGACAGAATAAAGTTACTGCACATAGATGCAAGGGAGGCGGAGCGAATTGCTAGGAAGAAGAAGAACAAGACGAATCCTGATCCTGGTTTCTCGGATTATGAACAAGCAGCTATTCGTCAGTATAATAGACTGGTGAAGAATATCAAGCCTAATATGGAGACGTACGAGGATGCCAAGGAAAAGTTGGGACCAGCTTTCTATGGTGATAGAAATACTATACTGCACGGTCTTCACGAGGATAAAAAAGAGGCTGTGGATAAGATGGTGCAGGACTTGGAGAAACAGTTAGTATTCTAGCATTAAGTACTTAGATATAGCATGGATTTTAATAATATTCGTTATTTTGTGATAGAATTGCAAAGAGGGAGAAGTACAGCAGAAGAAGAATGCATAATGACGACGCCGACATTGATTACATCAATGAACGTAACGCTAAGTTCAACCAGAAACTGGAGAGGTTCTACGGAGAGTATACTCGCGAGACTAAGCTGAACTTGGAGAGGGGTACAGCTATATAATGGGAGAACTTTACACTAGTGCACTTACTACAAATACCTTGTATTTTAAATAGTATTTCAAAACTCATACAAATAGGAGCCAGACTACTCTGTTACGTTGTTGTTCAATAACGAAAAGTGCAGATGCGTTCTCCCAATCTTTTTTTGTAAATTAAGAAAGACAAATTATGTATACATATATATATATGTCGAGATAAATTATATATTAATTTCACGTGACATATGCTGTCACAAATAAAAAGTGAAAGAAAAGAAAGTAAGTCGTTAAAACTTTCGTGCCCCCTTCTCGCAATCTGTTGATTTCCTACAACAATTTTTTTTATTTAATTTAAATAATAATTTTATATACAGTTCTCTCAAATTTCTAATGCAGTTCACATCATACCACCCAACTATGCACTGTTCCTGGAAAAGAAATAGAAACTTCCTTTATATTGTATGCAACTGTACGATCTTTCGAAGATTATTGATTCATGGAATGCACTCTAGAAGTATACTCACGGCTCGGTGAAAAGTTGTGATGATGTGTGACTCGTATATGAATATCTTGTGTCTCGCCTGTAAATCGAACATTAGAATTGTGTTACATTTATGATCGACAGCACAATTTGATACGATCTTTCACATATTAAAAATTATTTACCACCATTTGCAGTAACCAAAAATAAGAAACAACACAGCACACTAGGTTACTGTCATTGCACACGAATAAATAAAACATGCGTTTCCACTCAACTTAGAGATATCGCAAAGTATTAATATTTCAAGTTACTCTAGTATGCAAAGGGCTGCAAAAATTAATTTCAAAAAACAACACACGTCCATGCGTTACAATTAAGTACATATTAGGTCCTGTTTTATTGATACCGCGTGTTCGAGCGGATGCGAATACATTATTGCTTTGTCTCCAAAAGTTTAATAGTACTCTATTATCACCTTTCGTTGTGCACTTCATCACAGTGTGCAGCGATCAATCCTCAAGGATTTGTCAATCTTCAAGACAGTTCGGAACAAGTTCAAACAAGACACATGCTGTTAAGGCACACTTTTGCTATTCGCAACGTTTGCTACTTCTCGGTACTTTTGAGACACTTGTTGATCTTCTCGATTGACTTCTTGGAAGTCGTACCTGGGTTTCCATGATCCAGCAGCCTCGGCATGTCGCACTGCTCGCATTTGTTCATCAACGGGTGATTATCGAACGTACACATTCTACAGACCCAAGAGGGACCGTCCCGTTCTTCTCTGTCAACGTTATTTCCGGTTACATCCGGTTGCCAAGCGGGCGGTTGACTAGGCAATGGCGGAGGATTGAAATTGGAAGTCGGTGGTAACGGTTGACCAGTATAAATATCTTGATAGAACTCTTCGTTCGTTTCGCCCAGAGGTACTGAAAATTGGGATGGCAATTAAAGCATCACAGTGGTAAATGTACATATATCTCTGCAGTCATGAAGAGACTGCTGATCTTCATGCATTCGCAGCGTAAAGACCTGCAATCTTAGAAGAAGAAGAAGACACCGAGGTACAAAGTTTGATACAGTTACCAATAAACAAATCACTGTGTCTCTTGTATAATAAATAGAATACCAGAGAACTACCTCTCGAATCTGACCACTGAAACACTTCGTCCGCCAATCTGTCGCATTCCACCTGCAGCTGATAGATTTCGCTCCTCAATTTTCTCTTCAGCTCCTACGGAATGGATTTCGACCGTGAAGCTTGCGATGCTTCTATTATTTGACAGTGATGTACGTACCTGGGGCGGCATTGAGGAATCGAAGGGTCTCGAAAGAGACTGCAGCTCTTTCTTCATCGCTTCGAGTCGTCCTTTCTCGACCCTCAGCTCCCTGGCGAGCCTTTCTTTCCGGGCTAGCTGCTCGGTGACCAATTTCCTTTGATGCTCCGCCACTGCACCAGTAAACGAGATACATGATGTACAGGGTTCGATAACTATAACTACCTCTAGGGGTAGTTCTAGGAAGTACCGGGTGCGATAGAGGTTCTTCCAAAGGACCTCACCAGTCTCATACATTTTCTAGGACAATTTACTGATACCGAGTAGAGTCATGGGACCATGATCGTTCAGGAAACGCATGGTCATCAGCGAGACGACGCCGCTGGTGAGAAGGAAAAGCGGATCAGGTGGTCCGCGTAGAGTAACCGCGAGCCTGGCTATGTATAGACGGAGCGTGGGGTCAGGAATGCGTAAATATCGTTCTCAGTGTTACATGCGTGGGCGTAGTACGTGCGACGGACAGACTGGTCGGTTCTCGGCAGGTAAATATACGTGTGTATCACTCCTATATAATACCAGCCACCGAAAAACAAAGCATGCTCAACGCACGGGCGCGTACACGTTCAGTATCACAACCAGGAGGATACACAGGCATACACGCGTACGCACACCGGTTTATTAAAATAGACCGAAGGTTATTTTCGACTGGGATGGCCAGAGAGGTTCGGCAAGGGGCTACCTTGATTCAACGGCGATCGATTCTGATCGGAATTGGCCTGTATCCGTTCGCCAACGGGACTGGAGGGCGGCGAGGTCGTCGTCGGTCCTGACGGTGTCGTTGGAAGGCTGATGAGAGGGACGATGTTCGTTGCCGGCGGTACCGAGGGTGTGGTTGGGGCGCTCATTGTTGTCGTGGGTCGTGGTAACTGGCTGGGTGGTCCCGCTGGAAGACCTGAAGAACAGCTTCCGGTTAGACCGAGGACTCTCCAACGTTAGAACATTTTTGTGGAGTATGTTTTGGAAAACGTGGATCGACGAAGAAAATGAAGTTGTTTGTCCGTTTTGGGGATCACGTACCTGGTGGCCTCTGGGGACCGGTTTGTACCGGCGGTATCAAGCTGTTGGGTCTGCTGGGACCCATCGGAGGTCTGATCCTTGCAGCCGCCACGCTGCCAACGGCTCCCGCGCCGATGCTGATTTGTAGGCGACTCTGAAAACCCCGAGGATCCAGGGAGGAGCTCGAGTACGTCAGGCTCGAGCCCTGTGATCTGATGTCGATCGGCGGTTGAGGTTCCGAGGACGGTGGCCTAAGCGTCAGGCTAACAGAGGTGTAGCTTCTCGTGTGATCGATCTGCGGGCCCGCATTCTCCACGCTGAGCAACGGGTCCGCGTAGTGAGGCCGTGGATCGACGATCAGATCGGTTCGTTTACAGGCGCCACCGATCGTGGGCACCGTTCGGAAGTCTACAGATTTTGTCAATCATTAAAAACTGATGGAAAGATAGATCTGAATTGACTTGGCGAAGGTGATCGTTGTGGGATTTGTTTAGGGGATATTGGAGAAAATCCTGGAAATATAGTTTACGCAGGCCCCTACTCGAAAATGAGGGCCTAATAGTTGCGAGTATGATTGCGATCCTGCAATGAAATCAAGAATAATATTCTGTTAAGCAAACACTATTCTGTTTGCCCCGTTCTAGGAGTAAGATCGGTGTTGAAATTTCCTGATTGATACACTAGCGTATCTGCCATGTCTGATCATAGCCCGCTACCTCCACTTGTTCTCATGTTTACAGAAATTACGGCCAGAAGACGCTGCAATAAGTAGCAAAAGTGGCAAATAGCCAGACAGCGATTTGATGCAACATTCCCGGGAAAAGAGAACGCGGCGTGAAGGAAATGTTCGCGAGGATCACGGTACACCCTGTGCATCGTCTTAGGGCAGCTAAGCTAATGGATCAAAAGAAGTCGACGGTTTCGATCGAGGAACGCTGTGGTGATGCTGTATAATCGCGATGATCGAACGACCCGCAGGACATCCGCGTGGCAAGGTCACGACACCTTGTAACCGGACTTAAAAATGACCGGCGCGATCGCTGCACGTGGCAGGAACCTGTTTTATTCCCGTTTCCATACCAACACGATGCACTCGAGCGACGTAATTGCTTGTTGCGCAACCGCTCCGCTGCATGTATCTAATTCATCAACTACGTTGCAACCATGTTGCAACTTGGAGCCACCGGTTAAAGGAAATGGCTCGGGATCTAGCTCCGTCGCGACGGACTAACGGTTTCCTCCGGCTGTCGACAGTCTATGTTGAATCTTCAAACGAGTACACTGAGATTGCAATTTCTCATTCGCTCGTTGAAACACTGTGCTTGCTACTTTGAGTTATCTTCTCCCAGACGACAGTTGGTTAACGAATGCGAATTGAGCGGATGAAAGCACACGTATCTTTAGAGAGCAGGTCGCTAAGACGGGCTGATCCCGAAGAAAGTAAAATTCAGGGTACTCCGTCGCTGCGGGATCGATAGAAAGGGTAAGGGGACATTGTTCTTCATGCGTACCGCGATTGCCAGCTGGGCTGCAGGCAACGTTCACGTTCAGCTCGAATCCGGCCGGCTCGTTTCCGGCGTTCTGCACGTGATTGTTGCAGTTCGTCTCTGGGGGTCCTACGATGCAGTCGTCGAAGAATCCCCTGGTGGTGCATGCTGGTGGCGCCGAGGAAGGTGTCGCCAAGTTACCAGCGATCGGTGGCGACGAGGAGATCGCTGCAGCCCTGGTGCAGCTTAGGGGACAGCGTCTGGAAGCTCCGATGTCCAGCGACGCTGGCCTGTGCGGTCGCGGATTGCTGCTGGCTACATTGTTGCTCCGTTGGGGTTGGCTCATCGCGCAGCAACGTTGTTGCTGCTGCGCGGCCGGACTGGCTCGTTGCTGCTGGGGTTGCTGAGGGTGCTGTTGCTGCTGGGGTGGTTGCTGAAGAACGCCGCAGACCGCGGCCGGAGGGAAGGCGCCCGGTGACGGTCGTGACTCTTGCGTGGCACGCAGGCTTCTCGCGCATGTCTCCCGGTCGTGGCTGTTCTGCAACGCACACACGCACCCGGGTCAGCCAGTTTCCGGTCGTCACGGGACCTTCGAGGACCATTTCACACCCTTCTGTCCCCGGATTTTCCTCTGCGGGGAGGCTAAGCTCAACGGGCTACGCTCTGCCCGATACTGACTTCCTCCGCAACGAACTCGCGTGCTTCCTGAAGGGGTGATGCGGGGCGAGTTAGACCCCTTGCGGTCCAGGTAGATCTCGTCAAGGGTGCTAGGATCTTTAGCCCGGTCCACGTGGATCTGATCATGTGCTAGGATGATTTACACGTTCAAAGCTACTTGAACGATTACTATAATTTCGTGAAAAAGCTGTCGTAATATGTAATCATAGCAATTCCGATAGTCAACATGAAAATTGAAAAAATCCTCGATCCAATGCTTCTTCCGACAAAAAAGCCGTCGGTCTTGGAAGAAATGAACAAAGTCGACTATGCGAACCGAAATATCCTCGAAAACAGTGAAACCAGAGTAAGACAAATTGCTTTTCACCGGCAGCGAACGTGTTAAGCACAGATGATCATTCATCCAAGTGGATTATATCCCGGCTAAATGGTCGAATGCGAATAAATGCAACAGGTGGACCGCAAGGGGTTAGAAACGTCAGGGTTCCGCAGTCCTCTAGGATGACTCTGAGGCTCGGCAATCATTAATATCGTGCAAACCGGAAGTGCCGAGAACTGTCGGCACTTCCGTCTCGATGGGATTAGATCAATATTTTAGTGTGTCCCGTTAAAGTTCCGTTGATTAGGGTGCATCGTTGGGTAACCACGCCATGGTAGATTTTTTAGTATTTGAAACAGAACAAAACAAGTTCGGCACAAAGGATTCACGTACACACAGGTTCCACGCTCGTGCAACGGCAGGATAGAAGATTGTTCTCGCAGGACGTTAATTCGCAAGAAGGCGGCAGTGTTATGAATTCCCGAGTTGTACACCGGGGTGTTAGTCGTTGTCGTGCTTTGTATTTTAGCGATGACGGATGAGCGGGAGGAGAAAATCTTTGCAGACTGGTTAGGAGCACACTCTGTGCAACCGGGACGCCGTTCCTGGAGTACTCGATCGCGAAAGTTAATGCAAAATGTCCTTGAACGCTCGGAAGACGGATGGCGTTGTTGTTCATCAATTTTTTAAAATATTTATCTAGATCCATTGGTCTTCTTATTGTATCCAAATGCACAACTTTTGATTGAAATTCATCGCTAGGAAATGGCTGAGTGGTGCCTCCGAAATACTGAGTTTAAATGGACCTGGAAATGGATAAAAATATTTTTCACACAGACTTCGATGGGCTAGAAGCGATCACCATGTAAATCCAATTTCATTGCAGCTGATCTACTAAAACAAACCTCCCCTAAGTAAAGTAAAACCTGCCAAGACATTACAGGGTAGAACGACGGCTAATAGTATCCAGTTGCGATGAAACAATCTGCCCGCACGGTAAGCAACGCGAGTCTGGAGGACCATGCTGGATGCTTGACAAAACGGATCGAGTCTCCAGGAGCAGCAATGGTGGACAAAGAGCACCTATACCTGGGCGATGCACTGGGAGACGACGTGATCAGGGAGCGCAGGGAACTGCTGCTTCAGCTCATGGAACAGCTGCATGATAGCGATGTTAGAGCAATGGCACTCCCCCATCGTGGGCCCCCATCCTCCTGGCAAGGCCTACCTGCGGGTGCCAGGTTCTCTCGTTACACCAGGTACATGCGACTGACGAATAGTTAGCGTTGTTGTCCGGCTCGGCGCGAGGCGCGATCACTGACACTGTTGATCGGGCAGCGGCCAGATTCGATAAACGAGATATGTGCGTACACGATTACGCGTGTCTCTAGCGTCTTCCTCGGTCCGGGGGGTTGGTAACTGAGACTTGAGTCTCCCGTCTGTATAGCTCTCCGGTCGAACCAAGAAATGCTAGACGCAAGAATCCGCCGCGGAAATTTCGCGGTTTCCCGGATAAACGATTTGGATGCCCTCCAACGACGAGGTTCCTCGTGCGGTTTCGCGTGTCGCCGCCCAAGACTGTTTCAAATTATTCAGGCCCGCGGATATGAGTGGACGGCCGCACCGGGCCGCGATTAATGGAGACAAAGTCGCGAGAAAATGAAAAGGAGAGAACCGTGGAAACCGTCCCGGCAAATTGTCCGGTCTGTCGACGGACATCCATTCGAAGATTAGGGGATCGCTAGAATCGTCGCGAGCTATCCATGTGGATCGACGGCGACGGCACGATACATGCGAAAAAGATCGGGACACGTATGTTGCTTGTATCGTGTAGCTGTCAGAATAATCGAAGAAAATGAGTGAATATTTTAGATGGATCGTTCAATTGTTATGTTGGTGCACTGAATTCTACTTTTACTGAACTATCGAGGTCCTTTTTAAAATGTACCCAATCGAGGAATATGGTGGGATTAACTATAATTTATAAGGGAGGTTCGAAGTAACATCGTTGAAGTAATACCTTGTGTGCAATTACTCCATTCCCAACGACGTCACATCTACAAGGATCTCTTCTAAGTGGTTCATCCGTAATCTCCAACGAAACATTAAGTAGATTGAGACACCACCGGTCAGACACGGTGCAAAGTAATTTTAGATGAAGATTTTCCGGGAGGTTTTTCGAGAGGAACAGCAAAGGCTTTCCCACTTTCCACGACTCGTCGGGCTTTACTTAAACGAACGACCGTTTGACCCATTTCTCAAGGGAACGAACTTGTCTGATAGTTATAGGTACACACCGGTTACATACCAGGTGTTTGACAAAAATCGATTCCCACAAAAATCACTTTCTTATCGAGGAACTGGAGGTTCGCAGCCTGCATTTAATCACCACGATGTTCTTCATAAAAATTGTAGTCGGAACAAATACGATTTCGACATTTCTATATATCAAAATATAAAATTGCGATTCAGCATTCACAGTGGAAAAAATTCAGTTGACTGTTAAATGGAACAGGTTGAGACCCAAGTGAGGTTTTGCAAAATCCTCAAAAATCGAAACGGAGGTAAAAGTGTTCCTCGGCGAGGGGAAAAAATTGCGTAAAGGTTCGAGTGCGGAGGTCGACAACTCCGAAACACCCGGTACGTTACGGAATTGGCAGCGAGTAAAGAAACGGTGGACACCTGTGCTGCGTGGAACGTAGGAGTGCCACATAATTAGCCGGCACTGCGCGTGCCACGCTCCCACGCGCGCACGCATGCGTTCTCCTCTCCTGCAGGTGCACTCGCGTGAATTAAAACGCAGCCGGGCTTATTCGAATCTTTGGGTCCCGTTGAGACGTGCAAAAAGATCCGTTCCAACGAGCAAAAATTCTACCGTCGACTCCCTTTGCAGGATAGCCTAGCAAAAAAATCGCTCGGTTCTTGCAGCTCCTCAATGATTGTTGCACGAGACATGAGAATTGAGAGGAATATGAAAAATCGTATTACCTTGTGGATGCACCGGCGAATCTAGAATTCGAGAATCTGGGACACCGGAAGTGGAAAAGTTGGTTGTTCGCGCGATCGAAAGAAACTAGAGAGATTGGTAACCGAACGCGTGCAATTCGCACTTGGCTCCTGGCCACGCGATAGAATAAAACGCTGCGCTGGGCGGAATTAATATTTCGCTTCCCTTTCTCTGTTCGCGTCGCACCTGGCAGCATCGGCCGTGTCAGGTGAGTGAGGCATCAATCAGAAAGAAAACTGTTTATTGGCACGCGCGGCTGCATCTACGTGCATCGGTCCTGTATCGAATTGTTGCTGAGGCCGAAGTGTCGGTGCTCTCCAACGAGGAAAGTCTGCGAACCACGCGGAGTCAAATTCCAATACTTTTGCTCGAACTGATTCGGTCGGAAAATTGCAGGCGTCATTTCGAGCCTGACGTTATAAGGTGAGGGGTTCAAATTATTTATAATATATTTTTAAACGAATTTGGAAATGTATAATAGTATTTGGAAATTGATTACGGGTGGATTCAGCATTTCAAGCACACGACGCGTACTTAAAATTTTTTCTCTAGGATTTATTGTTTCTGAGGTGAATGAGAAAATATTCTTTGCAACCTAGAGCTACTTTTGAGGGTTACTTTCACCCTATGTATTCAATATTTTTTGTTTACACGATGTTCGTACTTTAATCAAGCTGGAGCTACCTTTGAGATCCACTTTCATATGTTGAATATTTTTGAGAAAAACATTTAATTTTGACGTTCATTTGTTCGTATCTCTGACCATGGAAGCGATCGAAATACTTCGGGAGCGTACATTTTTGCCCGTTCCCGCGAAGTTGGCCAGGAGGACGGTTCTTCGACACGCAAATGACGAAAATGCAAAATAAACGCGCGTGGGCAAGCATTCGACGCGGAAACGCGCGACAGCGGATCGAATTCGACCGACCCTGTGGATCTAGCGGGATCTATCGCAACTTCGGAGTAAAATAACATACTTTGACATAATATATACCTGTCACGTGTGAAAATTTCGTCGGAATAATTCTGAAACATTATCGAATTACAATACTTTCATTGACGACGGAAGCAAATGCATTTATAAAAATCAGTACATATAGAAAAAATATTCGTGTAAATATTTATGGAACTTTGACCATTATATTTCTGACATTTTTCTGATTTTTTTGTAAAATCTCTATTCGATTGTATCTCTATTAGTCGGTGGAACATCTTAGGATGGTTTTGATTGCATGGCTTATATAAAATTCAGGGTAAAAAGAATCGAAATGTTGGCTCCTCGAAGATTGCAATTAGGAAATTTATCTGAGAAAATGGTATGTCTTATTGTAACCTGCGCGTGCACACAATGGGACAGCGTTAGCCGGCAGTTTCCGACCAAAAAGGGCATAAGTGTGATCTAATTGCACCAGACACGCAGGACGTTTCTATCAGTGACAGGGGAGGGGGGAAGATTTTAAGAGAGGAACGAGAGAGTGTCGTTCGTCGGGACAGGCGAAAAAGGAAAAGCGGAATTCCAGCGTGCCGGCAAGATATTTGTGTCATGAAATAACCCAGGAGACACAGCGTGGCTGTTTTCGTCTGCTCCTGGCAATGCGGGGAAAAGCGAATTCCACGAGTGTTTTCACGCATTTGGAAGAATTCTTGGCAGTTCTTTTTAAACGTCTCGAATGCATCTCGAGCGGGGCCTTCAACAAATTCGCGAGACGAACAACTAGAAGCAGACCAGCATCCTCGCGCCGTAGAAATTACAAAAAGAACGCGGCCCGGATTGCGGCCTTCGAGGAAAGTCTGCGGAATTTTCAACGAGCCTGCAATCGAGCAGGTTAAACGCCGGAAACCTCGTTCAATCTCGTTAGACACCTGTTGATTCGCTATACCGCGAGCATCGATCAGCCGCGAGTGAAACGCGTAATTTCGAGCGTCGTCGAACGGAGCAATAACGGGCGGTAATTACAGTAATTGTTTAGAAAAATGATTGTTCCACCAGTGTGAATGACCCTTGCCGGTTGAATTATCTGCTCGGGACGAGCATCGTCGATTACGTGGAAATTGCACGTGAACGGAGAACAAACATGGCCGACAGAAAAAATGCATTCATCCGGTATTTAGACCACCTTCACTGAAATGAACAAATTTTTTATTCCCAAATTAGAAGGTATCGTCTAAAATGTAGCGTAGAATTTTCAAAATCCGATTTTTTCAACGATAAAGATGGTCTACCCCGTTAACGCCGAAAATAAGGAACCAAGAATAATAATTGACCAGGGACGCATGCTAACGTTAAGCAGAGCTCAATAAGTTACGGCTCAAGGCGAAAATAAACACCGAAATCTTGAAAATAATGCTACACTTTTCTCGTGTGGGCAACGTCCGCTAAAAAATTATGACCTAAACACGTCCACAACCGATCAATAACAGTCACGAATTTTCATCTCGAGAAATATCGATGGACATTTAAATCAATGGTCGTGTATATCATGTCTGATCTACCAAAACAACGTCCGCCATTGATAGATTTTTTATCTGTGAAGTATTAACGTAGAAAATTTGAGCTCGAACTAAATCCGGTTTTTAAAAGTTATAAATATATTTGCAGAAGCCCCTGCTCCATGTGGAGGAGGATGCTCTTCGTTTTATGCGAACTAACGTTCGAGCACAGCTTGCCACTGAGGAAGCCAGAAATGCTGAGCAATTATCAAGATTAGCTGCTGAAGAAGCTCCTCCGTTCGCGGAAAGCATACTTCGCGCTCCAACTATCGCTTATTGCGGATAAGTTACTAAAAATTGCGTTTCGCGTAGCAAGAATATCAACAAAATTTTTGTACGTCGATTTTCTTTATTTTATCTCGCGTCTGTGTAAGAGTACAAAATTGAAAAATGACCGGATCAACAGGTCGAGGGACCTCCGCGAATAAATTGGTAACTTCTGAAAGCAAATTAGTCCGAGCTCAAACCAACCGTGCAAGAGCCCCATAAACATAGCGGTCGTATAACAAGAATACGAAAATTTTCTGTCAGGCCTTTCTGTAACAGGATCCGAATTCGTTTCTCGTAGAGTTTGAACGGTAGTGCCCCCTTAACGCGCCGGCGAACTGGGGTTCTTTACGATCGCAATAATTCACGTGGCCCCCATAAAGCTCGTTATTGACTCTCTAAGCAGCTCGCTTTCACGCGATCACAAATATAGCCGGGGCTCTAGTCTCGCGAGCCAAAAAATGCTAATTTCTTTTTCCCCTGTCCCGGCCCGTTTAACGAACGAGAGCACGGTCTGGTGATTAGCGTATCGATTACATAACCTATAACGGACGCTGTCCGTGGAGTAAACAGTATCCGCGGTGTTACGGGTGGTTTTATTGCCAGCGGTTAGGGGGACGTGTTCGCACGGTTAACGGTCGATTTTCGGCCACGAAAGCTGGGCCGCCGCGCCGGCTTACGTAGTTTTTAAATCGAGTGGCACGTCCGTCAGTGCGGCTAAAATCGTCGACGAAGTTTGGAATTCGTGGCATCGATTGACCCTGGTGCCTATGACACGCCCGATAAAATAGAATCCTATCGTTTCCGACTTTCCGGGACGACTACCTTGCTGTTTAGGAACAATGCCATTCCCCTCTGGTCCCTTGCAAACAAGGAGAAGTAGAATCATTAATCCACTGTCTGGAGACGATAAAGAAATGTGAAACGTCTTATCGATAACGGCTCCAGTTGTGTACACCGGAAATCGGCGCGCTTAACCACAGCGAAACAACTTATTGCGGAAACTCGCGGATGCATTGTTGTTGAATGTCCAGTGCATTCCGCTGCGCGGATGTATTTCGGTGTCGCGTGGACAGGCAAAGGTCCCGATCAAAAGTCTCGCTGTTTGAGTCTCCCTCCGTCCCCCCCACCCTCGCACCGACGGCTTCGATTTTTCGAGTTGACGAGTGTCACGAAAAAGTAGAACGGTGAGAGAGAATTTTTAAAGATGGAGTCGAGGCACGGTGTAACTGCATTGAATGGGCAAGGACCCGGTTTTGAAATCCGTGCGCTTCTACTCACCGGACGGCAACCATTGGAAACGTCCAACGAACGGGAAACGGTCACGCACACTTCGAACACTTGACCGGGGGACACTTCGGGAACTGTGCAACTTTTTTCGCACGTGGCCGGGACTCGAATTGCAACTGTCACTGTACGGTGACGCGGGTAACGGCAACTTTTCTGTCGTTTTTCGGGGATTTCAAGGAACGAACGAGCGGCGACCGTCCGTCGGGGCCACTGATCAGCTGTGCACTGCGTACTGGGACCACGGTAGTCAATGGAACAACCGAAACGCCGAAACTGACCCGCGACGAGCCGCGGGTAATGTCTGGTCGATCGGAAATATTTTTGCGGAATTTGTCGTCGCGAGCTCGGCGATTATTTGTCGGGAGGCGCGAGCTTCCAATGATCAAAATAAAAGGAGCTTCAACGATCGCGTAGTCAAGATGGCCGCCCGCACGACAAGTGCTTCCCTATTTATGAATGGAAGACGCGTCGTAATAGTTGCGGTCACAAGGAAGGGGAAACCCGCGTGCTATTTTAAAACCCACACGAATGGATAGCGATGTCGTCGGGATATATTCTTTTTCATTACCGGATGCCGCTTATGATTTTCCCGAGATTATGCGAGCTGCGTTTTACGAACGATCAAGATAAATGAGAAATTTGAATTGCTGATTTTCTAATTATTTTTCTGTATTGTATCACTTGCAAGAGTTTTTCTTTATTAACAGTTTTTCGAATATTAATGCTAATATTTGTACCGGTCTATTATACAGTTAGAATTGTGGATTGTAACAGTGATTTTATAAATAAATACGAATGTTCGTTTCGCGTTTGTGTGGAGGCCCTAATAAATGTCAGGCCGAATTATTGTAAACACTGGTATATTCATTTCTACGAGTATAAACCAAAGTAATACAATAATAGCAATAATAATCATTTATAATATAATTATCATAATATAATCGCTAATACGAAAATACCGAGTTTGTTAAATCGTTGGACTGTGTTAATAAGAAGCGCTATTTTCCCGGACGATGATTCTTCCACCTCTTTTAAGGCAACATTTACAAAGAGGTCCGCAACGACCAGGCGTACTATTCGTAAAATTCTTTCCGTGCGTGGAGCCATCCACGAAAATTCACATTTCGAAATCAAATCGACGAATTTAACTAAGAACTTTGTATTACAACGTAGAACTTCCAAGAAACGTATGCACCATTTCATTTCGAAACACCCAAAGCGCTGCTTTTTTAACATTGCGTTCTATGGAGAATACAACGGACTAGAATATCCCTTCCTATCCAGACTATCATTATGATTTTAGACGTTGATAGAAAAGAAAATCAATTACATTCTGACGGGAGATAAACGGGGAAAACAGTGGAGGAATATATTAATATATATTCAATGGCCAATCACTATTCGAATGCATACGTCTCTCTTGTATTCTTCATTTGATTGCTAACCATCAAAAGATGGGGGGAGGGGGGTCACAGAGAAACTCTTAAAAAATACACGATGTCTCGATCTGAAGTACAATGTAAAAGATTAAAATGCCATTCTCTAATAATAATGCTACTCGAATCAGATTTACGTACGACTCGTCGTACGTAGCCATCAAGGGGAAAAGAAACGAAAAGAAAAGAACAAAGACGAACGAAAAAAAGTAAAGGAAAAGGAAAAATCATGTGGTTCTCTGGGACACGCGTAACTGGTCGTCTTTGAAGGCCTTGATACATTTCACGTGTGTATGTATTTATATGTTCTTGTCTCTTGCGGTAAAAAAGCTACTTGTAATCTGCATTCAATTTGGACCGTAATACAGCGTCGACGGATCGTTTATCAAATGTAGCAAAAGTGTTTGTAGAAACGGGCGTCCGTCGTCGACGCGATCGAAAATTGGAGACAGGGCTCCGAATACTTTTTACTTTCATAAATTAATTAGATCCTTTCTACACGGAGCCGTTCGTCGGAGAACAATCGTAAAAAAACGTTTACTGCGCCGTCGCGTATGCACCGTCCGTGTCCACACTGATGCCGACGATCATCATGCTTTTTCTGAATCAATGTGACGAGATCGTAGGCCCGACGGCACAGGTCCAGCCTAGTCGTCGTTGACCTCGATTGGGATACTGGTTGTGAACGTTGGGGTCTCCAGTTCCTCGTGCTTCTTCATCTTCATACTCTGCAACGGCGATCATTACATTTCTACGTGACTTTAAAAACACTAAAGCGACTAAAATCTATCTGGCTGACCTTCGTCAGCCTTATTCATACCAGGTCACTTTTTACCCATGTACTACATAGTTTTATAAATACATCCATAAAGTAGGTCTAGTACTCCTTTGAGTCCTCGTTCTTAACCCTGATCCTAAGAGGACTAGTCCAACCTCTCATACACTCCTACGTCTTATAAGATGTACTTCTTAAAAATGTGGCACAAATACAATTTGTTCATGTAAAATAAGGGGAGCCTATGAGGGTCGAGGAGCTTTAGATGTCTATGAATTTTGAAGGAATGCAGAGGACTCAACGGAGCTCAATTTTCGCCTGATTCCAGTTTCTGTGAGCTATATATTTGCATAAATATGCAGTTCTTTCGCCGCGTGTCCGTTACCTGCTGCAGCTTGTAATGGTTAATAATGTCTTGGTCAGCCGGGCAGCTTTGCAAGAAGGCGTCCAGCCTGTACATGTGGTGCATATATCGCCACAGATGCACCAGGGTCTCCGGGATCTCGAAATCGGCGAAGTACTTGCCGGCGACCCTGATGTGTTGCAGCCGCGGCATCAGTTCGCAATCGAAACAGCACATCGTGTCCCCGGTGAGGAAACGCGTCCCTTTGCGACCTAAATGCTCGTCGATTTTGCGCAGGTGTGCCATCAGCGACGACGACTTTGGGTCTTTGTCCTTGTCCTTCGCGTTCAGTAGTAACAACTTCAATTTCTGCAATAGCAAATCGAACGATCAGCTTCAACTATTTACAGTTGCCACAAAAATCGAACATCATTGAAACTATTTAATGGAACGAGAACTGGATCAAGAGGTGTTTAATGGATCAATGAAACGTTTCTACGTACACTGAACAAGTTTTCGACGAGGGTAGCCACTTCTTTGTCCTGCACGAAGAGGTTGTGTCCACCGGGAATGTTCTTCATGATGTGTCGTTCGATCTTCTCGTTCTCCAAAATGGCGTCCCCGTTGTCGATTAAGATCGGCGGCGGGGTCGCTTGGAAATTCGTGCGAAAATCTGGCGGTGGTTTCTGCATGTCCACGGTGGTCACTTTCAGAGAGATCGTCTTCAACTCTGCGAGAAGGTACAGGTCCATGAAGTATTCTTGACAGAAGAGGCAGGCGCCCTTCCTACGCCCATCAATCGTCGATGCCTGCGAACACGTGGATACAACGTCATTCGTAAATGAATTTTATTCGACAGCTTTATCGGATATTGTTAACGACAGGGAAATTGAGTGGGCACATTATTCGAAACTACGGATTCATAGATGCCACGGTTCTTGCACAATCATGCTGGGCACAGACTGTGGTCAACGTTGAAGCGAGCATGGAACTGTTTTCTCCAGTTGATCGAGCAAATTGAGAGTATCTAGCGTACTCGCTCCGCTCTCATTTTCCCGGTGTCACGGTTTATTTATTCCCTTGGTGACGCACCCCACTTTCTTTCTTTCTCCCTCAAGGCTACACGCTCGAAAGTTTCTTCCGACCGTATCCAGAGTTTGCTACCGAAAATTGTCCTTTTCCGTCAGCCGCGGCGGCTCCGTTTAAAACGAGCCACTATTCAAGTTTTCATTAATTAAATCACATGACGAGGACGCTTTTGATGATTTAACAGCGACTCTACGGTCAAAATGGTCCCCATCCTCGTAAGAATTACAATCCCAGGAGACGTATGTTTCAAAGGCTGTGGAAATTATGATATTCAACGAGGTACCACAGCGTCCATTAATTTTATTTTAAGAATCAGCATCCCCTAACGTGGAGACCTACAGCCTGCGTCTGGCTCCATTAATAGGTACTGAAGAGGATAACTTTACGAGTTGACTGTAAACGTTACTGAAAATGATACACCTGAAGATAATGGTGTTGTAATGGTAGTAATAAACCTTGGATCTTGAAGAGAGGTAGTTAACGCGGTTATCAAGAGATTAGGGAGTTAAGCTCTGCGAAATTTTCCTTTCTGGACCGGTTGAGCAAGCTTGCAGCAATAACTTCCAATCCAAACTAGCTTTTAATAAACGATCATCTGGAAGAGGACCAAAGCTGCCGAGGAAAAGGTATTTCTGCAGCAGCGAGATGCTTTTTCCTCAAAGTTGGTCCCGGCACTTGGATCCCGAACAGGCGATAATCAAGAGCATCGTGCATTAGCGCGAGTAAATTGAATCCCGGCACCGCGCCAGCTTCTCCATCAAGAGCGTCGCCTCTATTTTCACTCGATTTCGACAATCTTACGAGGCGGCTTCCAAAACGAAATCTCTCAACGTATCAGGACTTTCTGCGGTGGGAGGGAGAACGCAGAATGAACGCAGAATCACCGTTCACACGGGCAGGAGTATTTTTTCCCCGGTGACGTAAGCCCGACCTCCGAGTTTTAAGAGCGAGAGCAAGTCATGCACCGCAGAGAGAGCCCGACACACCAGTGCCAAGCTCGCCGAGACTTTTTGGCCAAGGCCAGAACAATTTTGCGCTTGGTCAGTTCCGTGTGCTTTTTGGAAAATGTCCCCGGCACGACGGACCGTGGAAGATTGATCGTCCGACAGGGTGTCCCGAGCGACAAATTGCCTAAATTGCCTGGCCGTCGATGCCATAATGTCGATATCTATTCGCGTTTCCCTATTTCAAGTTCCTCACGTATCAGCAATTTAACTCTGCAAAATCAGATTCCATTTGTTCCTAACGATGCGAATGAACAAAAATTCATGGAGAAATATCCAACAAATTCCGTATTTCATTTCCGGTGTATAACGAGTTTGGCAAGTGTTTCTCGAGAGTCACCTAATGCCGAGGAATCGGAGAGAAGTACTATAATAACATCGACCTTTTATTACAGTTTCGACGAGGCTGGTAAATGAATTTCCCTCGGATTTCCTGAAGTGACCGCCGCAAGTGGGAATTCGAGTTACGGTACATCTCATTGTCAGCAATCATCGGCAATCCGCTTCAACGATCTAACGGAGCTTGAATCGATCTCGGTGACTTCGATCAACGACGGAAACCAGCAAAGGTATCCGTGTCATCAAATATCAGTGGCAAGGAAAGCGTCGACGGTGGATCAAATGTCACGAAGACGCTGGAACGTCTTTCATCTTCGAGCGGGCGCGAGAGACCAACATCTACCCGCGAATTGCGTCCTTTCTCTCTTGCGAAAGTTCGCCAATTCGATTACAATCGACGTTCACGGTCTTTGTCGTGAACTATTAGGCGGCCATAAGTAATACGCTCCCTTTGAATATTCATCCTGCAACAACGCGTTTATTTTCTTTAGATTCACACATTCCTCGACATCAAAATATTTCAAAGCCTGCGAAACACTGAAATAAGTCTTGCTTATTTCATTTGTATGAGCGATCGGAGTTATTAATAATTATTAGTCACTTGACAATTAAATTTGCACCTTGCACTATAATATAGTCCATCGCAGAACGAATAAATTGATATTCAGGGCCACTAATGTTATGACTGCAGTCGACGTGTTAATTATTCGTACACCGGACAACACGGTGGCAGATACAGTGACTCCCACTAATATTCGGACACTCTTAAAGAGACGATAACCTTTTTAATATTGTACTATACGATTTGAACTTTTTTGGGAAGCTAGAGCAATTAGTTTGCTACAGGATGTGAAAAAATATTTTTTCAAAAATTGCAATTGATCGGAATTGTAGAAATAATACGAAAAGTTGCATTTTACAACTTTTCTATGTGGGCCTATATTGAAAATTTAAGAAATACGTTTTGTGGATCCGAGTCAAACATATTCTGAAAATATCGTCAAAATCGGTCGACAATGAGCTACAGACGTTTAAAGATCGTAAAAATTGCAGATTTTCATGATTTTCACTGCCTATCGTTTTTTTCCGCATCAATTTCGATGAAACTTGCACAGTGCATATAATTGACATAGATCTACAAAACGTATATTTTAAATTTTCGTTGAGGGCCCAAATTAAAAAGTTTTAAAAAATACTTTTTTTATTTTTTAACCTTGTAAATTATAATTTTTAGAAAATCTTTTTTGCAGATCATTTCGTAATCCAATGCTTCTAATTGATTATAAAAGATCAGGTTTGGTACAATTATAAAAAAATTATTCTATTTTAAAATACAAATTTTAGTCACGTTGTGCAGCAAACCAATTGTTTTAACTTCCCAAAATATTTCAAATCGTATGGTCCAATATTAAAAATGTTATCGTCTTTTTAAGAGTGTCTGTATATCAGTGGGAGTCACTGTAAATAAATGTGTTAAATTTTATGCGAGTAAGCGAAATTTTCGATGTTCAATAAATACAATGGCAAGGTTGCACTTCAGACCTCCGGTGTATGTTTTCGCGCCGCGAATGTAAATAAATGTAAAGTTACCCACGGAATGAAGAGCAGAAACAACTTTGTGCGAGTTTTTTGCAGGAGTGTAATCGGAATATCGAATTAAATAAGTTAAAAGTGGTTATCCGGGTGCCCGGTTGTGGATCGAGTTAATTACGTCTGGAATTACGTTCACTGATAGCGGAGAATACTAAATGCATCGAATTGCAATCTATTAGCTGGTAGATTGAATTAACTGAACGCTAAGCCTTTTTCAACACTGGCGCTGCTAATTAAACTAATCGAGAATGTGATCGCGGAGCTTGATATTACGTGTACAATTTTGTTCATTTGTTTGATTCGTTTTAAAGATCCGCTGTTCATAAATAGCATGAAAAGAAGATTGACGAGCAGGTCGGAGGATTTCCAAAGTTTTCGGGCTGGTATACAGAAAGAAATAAATTCAATGATAAGGTTGCAAACGTGTTGCTGGTTAAGATTATTTGATCCGGTTCTCGAACGTACATCGAATGACGGTTTTCCGCGTTGCATGTTGGTCAAAATTGCACACCTGTAGGATATCAGATACCGTCATGAGTTGACCGAAGCAAATTCCTGATTTCTTCTGAAATAAGCATTTCTCCGCGCACCGGTGCACCTACACACAGGATTCGCGTTTCAACCTGACCGAGGTATGGTTTCGGAGGAAATGTAAAACCACTGGACACGAGAAATGAGCTTATTTTTACCAGGTGCAAGACACTCTTCAAATAACTAAACAATTTTTTGTTTAACCGTTTGCCTTACGATTTAATTCCAAGGTTTCAGATTATAGCATACTACTCCATTTCACGTATCTGATAAAAGGCAGGCGGCTAATGTGAATTTTTTGTACGACTACTATAAAAATGACAATATTACTCTACAATTAATTTGACTAATTTGACTAATTTGACTGTCGATTTCCTCAATTGAGCGTCCCACAAACTTTATCATAATTACTTCCGTCCTCGTAACCTTTACAAAAGTCGGCAGAATCCTAGAAAAAGAGTATACCGTAATAACGAGCGTGAATAAAATAAGATAGCAAAAAGCAGGAAATTTATACATAATTGCGACGTAAAGGTGAGGCGCAGCCATGTGTTTATGAAGTTAACCTGTAATTTGCGGAGGAATCAATTACACGGCTCTCCCGTCAGCGATTATTCAAAAATTCGAGTGAACAAATAAACGAGAGGCGATGTAGATTAATATCTCGAGCAAGTGGAAAGAAGAAGCAACGGTGCAGGATACGTCGTCTAATACATTATGCGACCGTACACGGTGAATAAGTAAATATGCGATCACGCGAACGATTCATCTATCGGTGGAGTATGCTACGATAATGAATACAGTTTCATAACGCACGTGTCCTCTGATCGTAGAGGATACGTCATGCCATCGTTCCTTCTTTTTATGTGCTCGTTCGCAGACGGTATTGTTGATTAGACATCAATATATTCGAGGATAAACGTCTGGGACACTTGCGGAACCGCGTTGTGTTTGTAGGCCATAAGAGACTATAAGAGCTTTTGTTCTTGACCTGCTGGCCCCACCCCTCGGGCAACACAAAGGAATATTAAACAGACGAAAAGAAAAATTTACTTGCTTCCTTCAGTAATCTCAATAAGAGAGTAATTGCTGCTCTTAAATTCTTTTCTTAAATTCCACACAAATTTTAGTTTATGGTTCGGTTGAACTTGGAACACTATCTCTGTATAACTTATAAGGAAATTATACCGTGACCCTACTCGGAGATTCACGACCATCGGTCTAACTGAAACCGATGACGCTTGTGTAATGACCTTAGAGAAGATTAAGCCGCAACATACGATCGATTTTTTGCAACCGCACTCGGTAATGCGATACTTTTCCCGTTCGTGTTTTCGAGTGAGAAACACGACAGGATATTTGCTTTCGAATAGTGCTTGTTAAGATATCGCGGATTCTATGCGTTTATGGCAATCCATAAGTGAAATACAGAGAATATTAATTTGCACCTTAGACAAATATAAAAATATTTTATTATTTCTTTATTTATGAAGAAATCGATTGGGTGAAATATAGAACAGTAATAGATTAGAAAAATTCAAGAGCACTGTAACGTTGTTTTAAATGTAACAAAGTCGTCAAGGGATGAAATTAATTTTGATTTTCTTCCTGCTTCCCACAATCAATACAGAATATTTTTCTTTTGCATAAAGATCCGCAGTCTACCCATTCATTTTAATGCTTGGTAACAGAAAATTCAGGTTTTTCACTCCAAACAAATCGGTCCCGAAGAGGCAAAGATTGTTGCCACGAGTGTTTTGGTGGCAACGACCGACGGGGAAGAGCGAATGCAAAATAACCCGAATTGGAAGCGTCAAGATGATCGCGAGGAGGATGTAGGAGGGAGGTGAAGAAGTGTGTTTATGCAGCAAAAGGGGGAAAGAAAGCCAGAAGAGCGAGGAAAGCGGAAGGTAAAGGAGTTCATCGTTTAACGGTAGAATCTCGAGGACTTCGGCGAGCTCCCCCGTCGTTTCATCCCGTTTGACACACTTACGGGGACCTCGCATGATCGCCTTCCGAGTGCAAGGTCGGCCAGTTACCATTAAATCTCCTCGTGTAATGAAACTTCACCGGCTATTTTACGCTCCCGCAAGATTCCGCTTCGTACCAACAGTGGCTTCTCTTTTATTCCTCCTTTTCCCACTTCCTGCATTTAACCCTTTGACGACGAGGATCTTCCAAAATGTTAGAAATGTTTCCCTCGTAACGCTACACCATGCCGTAGCGAATATCGCATTCGAATATCAATAATACATTGACACGCGTACACTAATTTAAAAAAAAACAATTTATGTGAAAATAATAGAGGTGTCGGTCCATTAATTCCAGCGACGACACGGATAATTTATGACAATTCGGAGAAAGGTGCCGGGGCCATTAAATCAACGTGTTCGTCGTTACATACAGGGTGTATCAAACATTTGAAATGTCCTCGACTTACAGTGGGTGTACAAAGTGTTCGTACACGGAAGCATTGGTTTACTAAATGATCTGCAAAAAAGATTTTCTAAAAATTACAATTTACAAGGTTGCATGCAGAAATAAAACAAGCATTTTTTGAAACTTTTTTATTTGGGCCTTTAATGAAAATTTAAAATATATGTTTTGTAGATCTATGTTAGTTATACATATGCTGAAAATTTCATCAAAATCGATTAACATACAAAATTACAGTTTCTCGCGACTTTTGGTTAGTTTCTGCTTAAAATCCACAGATTCTTACATCTTTCGATGCCTGTGGTTTTTTTCTGCGTCAAACGATTTCGATGAAATTTTCAGTATGTGTATGACTAACATAGATCTACAAAACATATATTTTAAATTTTCGTTAAGGGCCCAAATTAAAAAGTTTTAAAGAATGCTTTTTTTATTTTTGCATTTAACCCCGTAAATTTTTCGAATATTTTTCGAAAATCTTTTTTGCAGATCATTTCGTAAACCAATGCTTCTGATTATAAAAGATCAGATCGTTTGGTACAATTATAAAAAAGTTATTCTATTTTAAAAGGTGTACGAACACTTTGTACACCCATTGTATGTTTTCGTTGTGTATATTGTACGAAATTATTTTCGCAGAATTATGTTCCCACTTTCCCTGCACCTTATTAGCGTAAGTCTCGTAGGTAAGGTGTTAGGCTAATCAAATTATCATCGCCTGCCCCTGCGAGAATACGACGAATTGAACGACACCGCCGCGTTCCTTTCGGTTATTTATTTATTTATTTAGGCCAGGGAACGATAACAGAGGTTGTCCGTTTCCCACCGTGTGCATAGTGCGCGCGAGATTCATCGGCAATCAAACAGCCGACGCGATAAGATTAGCGTTTGACACTGCTTCACGAGAACGGCTTGAGCTAGATTAGGAGCGACACAGGTGAAGCGAGTCGAGCCGAGTCCGATCGCCGGATTGGCGAAAGTTTAATCGACGAACTCGTAATTGGACAATCGAGGGAAGCCTCTTTCCCTTTAAGGAGTCGTTTCCCAGGAACGCACACGGTGAAAGACCGTTCCGAGAACTTGGATCGAGTTCGCCCTCGATCGAATCGATCGCCACCAGCCTATCACTCTGCACACATTTTTCTCTAATCCCTCGTCCAATCAAATTCTCCTGGATTCCACAATCGATCACCCTCCGTCTGAGATCAGTTTGTCGACATTGTATTTTCTGTTGCACAATTGATTAAACGTTTAAACGTAAGTACATTGGAATTTTTTCCTGATTTTTTCACAGCCTGGATCAATAAACAATTCAGGTGTAAAAGACCTGTAGTGGTGTAAGAAACCACGTGAAAAGTATGATTTTACTTGCTAACTTCCAACCGAATAATATAAAATATTTTTCATCCCAAGTTTATTCTGGACATAAAAGAAAAATGTTTTGTTTGCTATAATTGGCACAATTTTGTTAAGCGTTGAGCAGATAACAGTGTACTGGAAGTTATTCCAGAGTTCGAAGTACAGTTGAATATCGATTCCTTCTCCGAAAACGCAAGGTAATAAAAACTGTTTCCCAATAAGCTATTCTCTATCGAAGCACACAATGCTCCTCGTTATCAATATTGGGGAAAAATGCGTTTGATATCGACGGTTTCATACGCGTGTCGTTCGCCGAGTCTTGAGCAAATTGTCTTCGACAGATAATCAATTGGTTACCACGAAACCTTATAATTAAACTGCGGATCTTTACACAAAACAAAAATTCTGTCTAGGAAACAGGCAGGGCCAACGCGGGGCCCGTAGCAAATGTTACCAGGAGGCTCTCGGTTTTGCATGATAATATAATAAAAAACAATGAATGACAATGAATTTTTTTTTATCAAAAATATCTGTAAACGGCAAACACAGGGCTATTACACAATTTTACAAGGTAAACATTTTCTGCTACTGGTCTTAATTCGGCCCTGGAAACAGGGGATCGATAAAAATGTGTTAGAAGTGCATAAAATCTGCCGTTCTGATAAACCCCGCGCATCGTTGGTCGCCATATTGGAAAAGCTACAAGATCCAACGAAAAATTGATCTATATAAACTTCTCGTAATGATTTCGGCGCATAAGTTCGATCCAATTTTGACTAACAAGCAATTTTGCAAATTTTTAAATTATTCTCAACGTTTCGATATGGATTCTTCTCAAGAGAAATTGCGTCTGTAAAAAACCGTATATTTTAATGTATGTTAACTGAATAGGGTATTAGCTGTTATATCACAAGAAATTCCGTACTTTCTGTGTGAAAACAATTTCTTTACACAGCTTATTGAAATTTGGAAATAAACGTAGTGAGCTACACTAAAAAATTGATCTAAAATTGATCTAACTTCCGCGAGCGGTACCATTTAGCGTCATTTGCTTCCTCGTGCTTCGCTAAGCACGCGTGTACGACTCTAATCTGGTTAAATTAATAGTGCGACTGGTGTGAACGCGTCGCGGTCGTCGTTGGCCGACTGTGCTCGTGGTTTTCCCGATGAAATTACGCGGGAAAAAGGGATGCGGCTCGCCAAGGCGAGCTATAAACTATGAATCAACCGGTGACAAGCTCTCTGCTCTGCCGAGAAAGGAACGCAGCATTACCGTCGAAACATATCACGAGATAGCGCAGTCAAGGGTTTCCGTCTTCCAAGAAGAGAACATCGATGACGTAGTGAACATAGTCTCTGCAGTCTCCGACCTAACTTTACCAACGTGGATCCTTCGGTTTCAGCGTTCATTATGCGATCTCTTTTGCCATTGAGCGACATTGACCAGTAGAGAATTCAGTATCAATTGCCGAGGCACGAAAACAATCTGTTTCCCATCGATCTTAGCCAGTTGGGGACTGGGGAGGACGAAAAGATTACTCTCAACCGGAGTTGGGCATTAATCGATTAAAATTCTAATCAAGATTGATTGATTAATGTGTACAATTGAAAAAGTAATCATTGAAGAATCGGCGATTGATTCAATCGATTGATGAAGTTAATCGTCAATCGTTGATTAAAGGAAGAAATCATCGAAAAATCGGCGATTGATTCAATCGATTGATGAAGTTAATCGCAAATCGTTAATTAAATGAAGAAATCATCGAAAAATCGGCGATTGATTCAATCGATTGATGAAGTTAATCGCCATACGGTCTATCCATAAATTGTAATAAGGAGGGAGGGAGAGAGAGAGACAGAGAGCGGAGATGGAAAATTGATCTCAACGAAAACTCAGTTTACATTTTTTTCAGTATTCATATAGTTTTGATTCCGTATTTCATTTCGAAGCAGTTAATCATTAATCAATTATCCGATTGACAATTACAATTGAAAGAAATGTAATCGTTATTTCCAATTAACGATTAATAAGTATTTAATCGTAAACCGCAATTAACGACTAAACCAGGAGATGAATTGTTAATTGCGAAATTTATTCGTCAATCGTTGATTAAATCTTTTTGCCCAATTTTTACTTCATCCAATACATTATGTCGATTGTATGGAACTTTCGAAGCTGCTAAGCTGACACTGAGAATGTTAACCACTTGTAAAATTCCCGAAAGATAACAACCTGGAATACTACTAGCGGCAAAGAAACAACCGATCATTAGACTGCGGATTTTATGCATTTATGACAAAACTGGAGAGGTGCAATTTCAAACAGTGAAACATTAGAAGAATTTGAAAATACTATTACATTATTTTTGACCTATTAAATAGATTAAGCAAGAAAATAAATTTCTATTTCACTCCAGTTCGTTGCGATTCAAGTAGAAAATTTTTATTTTGCATAAAGAGAGAGATATATATATCCGCAGTCTACTGATCATAATTTGATTCGCTGACACTTGAACCAATTGCAAAATTACGTGTACCGAATTACCAATCGGACTCGCCTTCCTCCCGGCTGTTTTTAATTGAAGACTGAACCATTTTCAATTGTCTAAGATCGTTAAAGAGAGAAAAAATTTTCATTTTGCATAACAACCCTCCGAGGTACACCATGTGTACCAATGAGGAATAAGAGTTGAGAACCGCTGGGACACTGAAGAAGCTACACCTACGGGGATAGCTTATATCAATTGCCAAATTGTAACGTTGTTGCTAACAAAATAGTAGTTACACCATCTGCAGCAAGGAATGAGAAGGGTTGAGAGCCGCTGGGGACACTGAAGAAGCTATGTATACGGGGTAGCTTATATTCGACTGGCGAGCAGTAACATTGTTCCGAACGAAACCGCAAAACGTCACCGGGAAATAACCATCGAGAGATGTTCCCGCTGAATGCAGTGACTCCGAGCGAAACGGAGACACCCGGTACGTGGGAGATCGCCGAATCCGGCGTGGATGTTATCGTAGTGCGTATGCGGACTTCTTTGTGGAAAAACGGACTTCAGTGGTTACAATTAGTCATCGACGAATACGAATATTAACGGACGCTGCACGCCGACCATGTTCCGAAGTCCACCCGGTCGGGAGAATATATCGGGCGATCGATCGGCGGATCGATCTGATCGACGGTGACCGAAATGAGAAAAGGAGAATGACGATGGGCCCGAGTTTGTCTCGCGGGTTCCGAGGGAAAGAAGACAGCGGGACAGGCGGCCAGGGTCTCTTTGTCACCGCCGGGGTTCTTCCGCGGTTTCGGCGCGGCGCTCGTGATCATCGAAACGAAGAAGAAGCCGAGAGAGGAGGAAGAGAGTACAGGAAGAAACCAGTCCAGTTCCACGCCCATATCGTGCACGGAACGATAGCCTTTTTTTCCCCCTATCTCTTTCTCCTTCCTCGTCTCTTCGGTTCTCCGCACGCGTGCCAGGCTCACCTTGATGATCAGCTCGATCTCAGGCACGTCGCCGTTGCTGGTGCCGTTCTCGTGGCTGTCGTCCGCCATCCTCGGGTCCCGTTGTCTTCTACCGAACTGCCGAAAGACACTCTTCTGCCAGTTCTCCGCAGCAACTCGCGATCGAGCGGAACACGGTTTTTCCTTCCTCCAAAGCTGAACTACGACAGAACGCGATGGAAGCTCGCGGAATACTGACGCAGCCCTCGCCGCGCCACGTTTACGACAATGGCGCCCACCTGTGGACAAACGCACAACCTGCGCGCGCCGACCGCCGTCGGTACATCAGAGAATACCGTCGAGCCCGGGAACATTCGAATTTGACACGGGATCTTCGCGATTTTGAATTGACACATTGCCGTTTTTGTCGATTCATGGCCTTCCAGATGCGCCCATTTTAATTGAAACACCGTGAAATATTTAACAAGGCAGAATTTTGTTTCATTCGGGCGTTTTTGTTTTGTATGGAACTTCCGCAAAGGAAATTTTCATATTTGCGATGTAACAGATTTTTCAATGTTTTAAATATACTTCCTCCTGTCCAGTTTTCTCTAGACTAGCCCGCAGAAATAGAAATTTGCATAAACGCCCACGATCTAGTGGCTCTGACGTACTGTTTATTCTTGGATAATGCACTTGAGATGGCAAACGTAGTCACTAGTCACCTTACAAAGTGAAATATAGAAATTAATAAATTACATATTTGTTCCCAAAGAAAATGCAAACACTGTTTTTTTCAGAATCGTATGAATGAACATACATATGTGGAATAAACATTTCTCTTGGCCTTCCTGTCTACTATGGATGCAGCTTATGGGATTGCATGTAGGACATGGCGTAAAAGAAAACAGATTTCTTGGTTACATTATTCACGCATTATATTCTTAACGATAATGCTTAAACAATAGAGCAACAATAATAAAACAGCATTTCATATGTACACAATTAATAACCTTCCTTTTACTGTATCAAACGCATCGGCTTGCACGACCTCCAAACAATGCATGATCTCAACACACATAAACGTCTGCAAAATCGGGACCAAAAAAGTCTTGAACAACATTCATGCCAATCCGTCTTTTTCATACGTTTCCGTGGAAAGTGGAATAACGCGACCGAAGGAAAAAGTAGGGAATGATTCCGATGGGAGTATTGCAGATGTTACTCATCCAGACACATCTATTAGTAGAATAATGATTATCACTATTTTTAGTTAGTTTCTCGATTCTGTTTTCTTCTACGAGTTCGCATCGCGAGAAATGCACAGACGTAGCGGGGCTTAAGTTAGATTATATCTGCATAAAAATATATTATTAATTTCTCTTCAACCTTATGGTAATAGGGACGACTATTGTATTGCTTTCAAACATTCCCCGATGAAAAAAATATCGGATCGCCGCTTCACTGCGATTGAAATTGATCATGTCGAAAAGTAGCGATTCCCATAACTCTTGGAAATGGACTACACTCATTGAATAGAATATCATCTATTGATAAGACTTCCAAAAAGCATTTTGTTCCTCCACTTGTAAATATAAATGATTCAATAAAAGGCACGGAGATTTCTAAAGAGTATTTGAGGTTCTAATTACCCACGATTCAATAACCTCATCAATCGAACCGCAATCAATTTTTGTCGTTTCCTCACAGTGCACTCAAAACAATTAAATTTCTCCCAAGAAAAAACGAACAGTATTAATAGAGGAATCATGCGAGTATCAATACCATTTGTTTTCTCAAGTTCCTCTAACGATGCAATATCTCTGCACTGTTCGGTTTAGAGGCTTACACTACTATCAATATTTAGTAGGCGTGTGATAAATATCATACATCGCGATAAATATAAGATTAGAATAATTATAATAGTAATTGACTAATTTTGGCTTCGTATAAATGTAGTTCCTAATTTTCCTATATGTTTCCTGGACTTTTATGCTCTCTAACGAACATATAATGCATTATTGGCCTTTTCCTTGTCTCTCCCTTTTCAAGGGGCGTTTCTCATTCAGTTCCGTAGGGGGTCCAAGCTTTCCAACGAGAAGTCATCCGTATCGATGGAAAGGCCTCTACTAAAACCATCCTGAAATTTCAATCGTTAATCATTTTCCCGCATCGATCATCAAACAAAAATCAATAGATCAAATAGCGCACCTTCATTTCAAGTAGTTTCTTATCTAAAAGGCCAATAGCGTTTTCCAACTCCTGCTGGCTCGGATTGGAAATCGTCGTGGGTGCTCCAAACTCGCCCATCTCAAACGGATCATTAAAATCATTTTTAGTATTCATTGGTGGCGGTGGGTTGAAGGGAATGCTGCCAAACAAATCCTCCTTCACTCCGTTTTGGCGTCTGGAGTCCTTTGCCTTCGGTGGTGGAGCCACTAAACGAAAAAGAAAGAAACACATGAAACTTTTAATCTTGGGAACTCATATCGCAGAAGCGATTTGGTAATTAACTTACACAATGGAGGCGGACTTGTAGTGCCATTACTCTGAGAGAAGAAATTGTTACTCGGAGATATTTGTCCATTCAGAAGAGGATTATGGTTCGTTTGATGATTGGTTGTGCCATTCGAAGCGGTTTCATATGCTCTTGGATTAAAATCTTCCTCGAACTCGTCCATGAGCAGTCCTTCCAGTTTGGTGCCGACCGATGGCGTGGGAGTTGGCTCACTTCTGCTTGCACATACCAAAGTTTCCCATAAATATCCAACAAATATTCCAGAAACCGACAATACATTAATTGGCAAATATCGACCCCAATATATCCCACGAAGTCGAAGTGATTCAGTTAATTAAACCTGATCAAAGAATAAAATCACATAGTAGCAATCAGCGTGTTCTACGTACCCCATGAAGTTGTCATCGAAGGTCTTTTCAAAACTTCTCGGAGGAACCGGCGGTGGTTGGGACCCGTTCGGTGTATTTCCATTGGTATCGTTGCTCGTGTTCAAAGAAGACTTGTTGCTTGTTCCGTTCATCTGCGTTGTCTCGCCCGATGCCCCAGGAACGTGTAGGATATCCGGTAAGTTGTGCTGCGACAAGTATGCCGACACATCCGCCTAGGAAAAGGATAATGAGACTATTATTCGCTATTACACTTCTCCACGGGGAGCGGCTTTAACCTCTGAGCCACTACTCGTCAATTTTCCTTAATATACTTTTTGGGGACGCGTTGATCTCTCTCTAAACCTACCGTGAACAACTATACAATTACACTGAGTAAATCAGCTGATTCAGGCCTTTAAGCTACGACAAACTTAAGCTATCCAACTTGTATTTACTGTAGTTATTCTGAGAACTAACCGAGCCTTTAATAGCAGCAATGTCCTGCAACCGCTGACGATACACATTATTCTCATGCTCCAGCCGCTTGATCTTCTGCTGTAGAATCATGCATCGCCTCTGCGTCTCCAAATCCTTCCCCGAGGTCTCCAAAAACCGCCTGTACGCCAAATCAAATGCCTGACCGATCGTCAGCGTTATTTCCTCGGCCAGTTTGTCACTGACAAAAACGAAACATGTGTGCCTTTCCGCGTCCTCTTCCTTCGCGATGAAGCTGAAGAACTTCTTCTCGCCTTTGTCGTCGGCGCAGTAGGATATTCTGTGCAGCGGGTACTGGTGCATAATCCGCTGGAAAGAAACAATCGACTGAACATCAAGTCTGGTTGAGTATCTTAATATTCCATTGATTGTAGAATGCAGTAGAGTACCTTCGGTGACGTTTTCGTCTTCGGCTCCTGAATAGCGACTCCATCGATGCTGATGGTCAACTCGACTTTTGGAGTCTTGGTCCCTTCACTCTTCCTCAGCTGCTGATTGAACTTCAGCTTGCAGATTGCTTCCTTTACCACCTCGATGCCTTTGGGTTGGTCTACCTCTGTGCTGCCCAGGTACTGAAACATTTCATTGAGTAATTAGAAAACAATTTCGTTTAGATTAAACTTAATGTACTTTTCTATACATCTATACAAGCATAATTTAATCTACTTCCTCACAAATTGTTTTAGATTCACTGTAATATTTTGCGAGATACGCCAGTATCTTTTTATTCAAAGAATTGACCCTTTTGTAGTGTCGGCAACAGAACGACATTATACATCACACGCGAAAGATTATGAATCGAGGGTAAGCATATGCGGATGCATTATGCATTCTTTATTTTTTTTGTGCATTCTCCGGTTGTTGGCGATTATCATAAACCATTGCCCCCCTAATAAGCAGCCGAGATGATACGGCAACAGGATCAATGGTCAAGGCAGCGTCTAACGTTGATTGATCGCCATGCGTACGTGCAATTATGTACTACTTTGTGGCATCGATCGATTTAGCTGATCTATTTTTGCTTTAACGATCTGGGAGTGTCTAGAATGATCTTCTACATATGGTCAATTGGAAGTCGACATTGTAACACTGATCTCAGAGATAAAACTTGCCACTTTAATCTTCTCCTTTCGAAGGACCAATCGTTTAACTCTGATACACAAATTGTGCATCTTGTGAGTTACACGTTTGGTATCAGATATGACACAGTCGGATAGACTCGGCGGCATTGAACTCCTCCAAAAACAGGAAGCTCGCAAGGAGTCGTTTATGCTAATTAATCGCCAGAATAGCAACAACACGGGGACGTGGCCGATTCGTCTCGGTCGGCCGAATAGTGAAATTCACCTCGGTCGCGAAATTTCAAGGTGCAACGAACTTTTGCGCGTTCCAGCGTCGTCCGGCGCGCAAGTTCGTGTATTTGTATTCCGAAAGAGGCGCACACACGCGTGCCAAACCGACTCCTACAGAGAAATGAAAGGCAGGGAACATCGTGATGGGATTATGCAACTTTTTTTCGAGCGACAGGGGCCAATGCAGTGTCGATGGACGTGATCCGGCTGAGAAAACGTTGCTTAAAATGCAATTTTTAGGTTCCTTATTAGGTTCCTACCGACAAACATTATTTTTGTTAATTTCAAACCAAGACTCGGACAGGAAAGGAAAGCACAATAATGAATAACAACTGATTACGTGTGACGACGCGATACGTCTGGAAATAATTAAAAAATGAAGCGAAGTGCGATAGAACACACCTCTCGCGAATCCACATTGCCGAGGAACCATAACGTTATCTTTGTCGTCCGAGATAAAACTCGGCTTCTATTTGTGCACAGTAAATCCCTTGCCCATTTTGTCTGTTTGAGCAATAGTAAATCATCTTGCTATCTAGAAAAGTTGCAACGAATGAAAAATAACGCGCGATAATCGTTTTCGCGAGTGAGTGACGTCTTCGCAGATAAAAAATGGCGGAAGACCTTTGCATTTCCTCAGAGGTCAACATCTGGAGGAATATAGGCTGCGATTGGAAATCGTTTGTTTGTCTTTCGCGGTCGATCAATTTTGCAACCGCGGTGTCGACGAGTGTTGCTAAATTCGCATGTCGCTTCTGGCTTTAGCATGCACTTCATGGGGAATGCGTTCGTATCTCTCTGAAGAGTCCGGAGGTTATTAATAAGTCGGCGTTTATTTATTACAAAACGCCCAGGAATTATGCAACGCGGTAAATAGACCGTACAGTTACTATGGCGCGGCGAGATTTGCTGTATATGGATCAATTTGGAGAAATCGCAAATTGCCAGCGAGATAAAAAATGTTGGAAAATTAATTAATAGTAATAGTAATAGTAAATTAATAGAAATCAGGAAAACGGAAAAATGAGAATTTTATCAAGAAGATTTAATAAAGAATTGGATAGCAGTCCTTGAGAGATTTTGAGAATATGGTGAAACTGCAGCTTTGTTATTTTCTTGGCAACAAACGTTTTGAAACTGAGCTGGAATTAAGACGAAAGAATCCCTCCAGCGTTCAAACAGTTAGAAAGTCTACCTACGTCCGTACGTACATGTTCTTGTCCTTGATTCGAGTGTTTTCAACGCTTCGCCAATCAATAAAATAAAAAGAAACGCAAGATCGTTATATTTTTTCTGCACCGGTCTGCGCAACTGCAGAGAAATCTGAGAAATAAGCAATCCACGTAAATAAAAATGAATATTGTTCCACAATCTCTATCCATCATGTCCTAAACAGTATCAATTACCAGTTTATTTATTACGGAAGCGTATAATTACCATTTCAAAGAAATTGAACGTGTCACTTGATGCGAGAACTCAAAAATTAGCCCCTCCTGGCACGAAATAGTTATTTCTCTGCCAAAGTATATTTTTTGTCTGTTCTTAGGCGCGCTGGCGCGGTTGCAAAGCAACAAAGAGCACAAAGAGTCGAAGAGAAATCCGTGAAATCGAGAGTTCGCCAAACGACTCCAGTGAAATCGCATTGACGATCATCGTTTCACACTTTACATTTGTTTTTCTGTTAGATGGAGCGATTGTCTGTCTATTTTGAAACCTCCTGCACAATCCAACGAATTCGTAACGAGGCGAATGAACAGTACCTTGACCAGGTAGGCGATGTGGCCTTTTTGGAGCGCATCCGGTGGGTGTATCCAGTTCCTAGTCGTTCCTATAACAAAGATTCAGTGGTTTTATGTAACCGAACGATCGATCAAGTAGTCGATTCTATTCAGAGATAATTGTTCAATCTACTCACCATTTTTACTCGTTTGATTTTTACTATTCGCCGAGTTCTGCGCCCATTTCAATAACGTTGAGTTCCTCATGCTATCGGCCTCTGATTTTCACCTGCTTGCTGATACCTGAAACAAAAGAAGAACGATCAATAAATATTTGTATGCAACACTGACTTATACAATAAATATTTTTCAAATATTTGTTTAAAAATAGATTTTACGACTTTAAATCAACTTTTCAAGAATAGGAAAGGGTGTGAAAGTGTCTGTAAACATCATAAGTATAAAATAGTAGGAACTTCGGGAGAGTACATATCCTCAGCTCATTAAAATCATTATGGTAATCAATTTCTATTTAATTCCTGCTTCGTGCAACAGCTTCGGGAAATTCTCATTTTGATTCGCAGCGATAGAACCAATTAAAGTGAAGACTGGTGGAGTGATTATTGACGTTTCCATTTCGCGTTCGACGAAATTATCATTTAATTACAATGTTGTCGATTTCCTTCGAGTAGAAATCGCACGAAAAATTGAGCGAGGATCGCGCTCGGTGTACAATTAACCAGCAAAATTTCGCTCCACTTGTGGACGATTTGTTAGAAATTGTGTCAGATTTCCATGCTTTCATCGAGATCACTTTCCTGGACCGTGTCTCGCAGCGGGCACGCGATAGAGAAACGTTTCTGCGTGCTTATAACTCTCGGACAGACACTCTAGAAGGCGTTCCCCGAGATGCAAAACGAGCGGCGAACACAAATACCAGCTCTTGTCCTCTTTTCTTTGCTGGAAATGGAAATGATCTCGGCGAACGAGATGATTTCGCGCGGTCCAAAGCTTTGCGTCATCCTCTGCTACCCTCAAGTTCAGATTGTTATTACATGGGTTTCGCAATAGCGGGTGTACGTGTGCTCGAAACGCATGAAAAATTACATACACAGCCGCGTTTTCCGTTCTGCGGTTTTCTGCCACCGCATATCTCCTAGGAATACATATGCTGCTTTTCTTTGATCTGCCAGGGGATTGGTTTCAACCTGAACACCCGTTAGATTAACAGTTACATATCAACCCTTTCGGAATGAATGCCAACATTTTTACGATGTTTGGATTGTTTACATAATTCAATTATGTACATCCGGAAAGATCAGTGTGCGTTCATTTTTCCTATTACTTGAGACTTTCATACCAAAATATAGTTTATAATAAACATATTAATGCTATCGGCGCACTGGTTCGATTCGAACCGGGTTTGATCGATATAAGGAAATATTTAAAATATAGTTTCCTAAGGAAAATGTTGTTGGTATTTTACATCTCCGCCCGCAAAGGGTTGGAGGTACAGAATTTGAAAAACATCGAGTTCGTGACCCGCATGAATTGCATTGAGGCATAAAAATCACCTGCTTTCGCGCCCGTCCCGTGTAAAACGCCGCATAACCGTGCACCGATCGAAATGAAAAAAATCGTGTCGTCCATTCAGAGAGAAAAGGCTGGGCGTTGTGTAATCGCGAAACAACTTTTCACCGTTCGCGGGCCATGGGAAGCGCCTCGTTGCGTTTTTTCCTCCGTTCAGTCCACGATTATACAATCGCGGAGATAAAATAATCGCGGAACCGTGTCCTGGGAGCGTGGAATTCGTCAATAGAATTGCTTCCCCGACAAATTAGTCTGCGTCTCGCGTAATTGTTGATTCATTCCGCAACGCGCCGCGCTGCCGATCTTTTCCGAGATTTCACACGGTAGCCCGAAAAATTACAAGCACGGTAAACACTTCACAGCAATCAGATACGTATTCCAAGTACGTCCCTCTCTTTTAGCTCGTTCAATGTTTTCAAACATATTTTTGTGCCTTGAATTTTCTATTTCGCATAAAGATTCACTAATAAATGCGGACGGACGGGATGGACAATAAGAAAAAAAGAGTGATTGAGAATGCAGTAATTGTGTTGATGATTTTGATCGTGCGTTTTCCGCTGCCGGTGTTTCGGCAGCATTCCGGGGCAATTTCTTGCACGAACCCGGGGAAGCTCGTAACTCCCTGGCACTCTTCAAGTTTTAATTAGCAGGCCGCATGAAGCCGGCTTAAAGCGCGGACGATTGTTCGCCGTTCGAGCAGTCAGCCTTGGACACGAAGGCTAAATCCTTTCGCGTTTCATCATCTCGCGCATGACACTATTCACACTTCCAGCGACCGCTGTGTGTTCAATTAGATCAAGTGTCCACCGACGCGAGACGTGCAAAAGTCTCTCGAACTCCGAGGGTACCAATTTTCAAACGTAAGAATCCAAATTCAACTGTGCAATCGGTGAGAAACCAACAAACTATTCTAAACAACTAAATAACAACCTAAAACGTGAAACACGTAAAATGACACGCATAAATCATCTCCACAAAAGAACCTTCGCAGTTTCAATAAAATTGTAAAAGAAAAAGTAACCAGCGGAAAGTAGTTCAAGAATAAAAATAAACAGAAAGTAAAACCATCGTTTAAACGATAGGTCTCGTTAGACAGTCCATCCTCGCACGATCTCGTCGACTGGCCGAGCAGCACATGGCCCGTGACGCGTTTTACTTCCTCCAATGTCGAAATAATTAGGCGTATGCACATGCGAATCATGCGAGCGCAGCTCGTCTAGCGGAATGGAAGCATCTGCGAGATTGCAACCACCCTACCGAGCCATTCCTATCAAACATCGACTACACTGTTCGCTAATAACATATTAGATCGTTATCCTGAAGATGTCGTGGACTCTAGCAGCCAGCGCGAGTGGAATAACCGCTGCGGTAGAGCGTTCCAGAGGCATGTCGCAATTTTCCGTCGATAGGCGCATTCCTCGGGGAAAACGGAATCGATTTTCCAGGCTTTTCGAGTTAACGGCGAGAGAGCCAGCTGCTGGCAATTTCGAAACCAACAACGAAGCAGGGCGGCCACAACAGCGCCGTCGACGAAAGAAGGAGCGAATTCCTCGAGTGTTAACTGAAAAATGAGCGCAATCACGATCTCGCTTTTGTGCCGGTGCTAGCCGGTATCTCCTGTACATTCTATTTGAGAAGCGTTTAACCGTTGAAAGGTGGAGGTTCGGATTTAATGCACGACTTCCTATTCCTCCCACGTAGCCGCAAAGAGGTCGGAGCAAAACGGCCAGGCCGGGCCGGTTCCCCGCATTGTGCCCGGTTACTTCTGCGAACTCACCAACAAACCGAATGCTACCCGCCGAGACTTTCTGCGCCTTTCCGTGACTCGACGTGTGCCCTGCCACGCGTACAGTCAGCCGCAATAATCGATTCCGCATGGAAACGCGAACACGATCCGACGACGCGACGCCTACGCCCGTCGAGCTCGTTGAACCCAACTGCACAACATTCTTGCAATCAGCATCACTTTTTCGAGGAAGTGTTAGGCTCAATTTGTTCGGGACAGTCCGGGCCAGCAGTCTGGGAAATATCGATCGGATCTGACCAGCCGGTTTGAGAAAAATGGGTTCCATCTTCAAGAGGTCTATCTAGTCCGACCCGATTGTGTAGTTATGGGTTCTTCAGGAATTTTTTCAAACGAAACTGGTAGGTACGTCCGTTTCAAACTTTTTGGGTTTGTTTGTCAATCTTTGGAGAATGTTACACAATTTTTTGTGTGCAGAAATAATCATCGCGTCTAAAGTTATAGCGATTTAATCCAAGGCGATGCACACGAGGGCTTGAATTGTAAATGTTCTAATTTTTGTGCTCGTACAACTTTATAGATATATTTAGGGTTTCGAAAGCATATTGTTGCAGCCGACTGTACCCTGGTGCTTTTCTGTCCAACTAGAATAGCTCTTCCTCGTCTGTGGTCGGAATTGTCGTTCGGATTGCGTGTGTTCTCCTACACGCCAGGTCCTGGGGCTCATGAGAACTGGGTCCTGTCGTTCTTGATGACACAATGACTTCTCGACGTTGATGAGCTCGCTCGGAGGAAGTCGAGTCAAAGAAACTGGCGAGTTCATTCCGTATGAAATTGTACAATTCGTTGCGACACGCCGCGCAGACATCGATCAAACGGGGGAATCTCGACGTCGAGAAATTGCTACAAGCCAGTCCGAGCCTTTGAACATCGAATAACAAATTCCCCAAAACATTACAATACTCCGTGAACCATTTTCCTTGGCTTTATCCTGTGATTCTCGAGAAAATATTCGAATACGAATTTCCACTTTGAACTTTTTCCAAAACGAAGAATGAACAATTCTCCCTAGAATTTTGCGAATGGAAGAAATTCCAATTCGACTTATTCAAATATGAAAGATAATCTTCATTGCACCTATGCTCTCAATTCTTTATGTGAATTTAATTCAAAAGAAATCGGAATTAATCTCGCTGTGCAATCGGTGCACAAGTGCGGCAGCCACGGCTCTGGAACTCAGTAACTCAGAAACTCGCGTTTTCACGGAACGTTAGAACCATGCTCTCGCGTGGATCTTATAAATTTTTCATGATGCAGAAACTGTGGGCACGATTTGTTGCGCAGAGCCAGCTGCGAAGCTGCACAGAAAACCGAGAACAGAGAGCCGGGCTGCGGTGCGCTCAACACCTGTTGCACCGGCTGCCACCGATCTACAGGGTGTCCAGCGGAGAAGGATCTCCGAGTCGCAAAGAAATGTGCCACGCGCGACACGTGCTAGCTGCGCACGATGCACGTGCAGCGTGCAGAGCGCAGCATGCAACGCAGGGGTGAGCGGCCCTTTCACATACCCGGCGACTCGCTTGATATTTAGGCTAGCACGTCAAATATCGCCCGACAGGAATCCAGACTTTGGTTGCTGACGACCTTTGACATTAATCTTAACCAGCTGTGAATTCCAACTTATTGTCCCGGGTGGCTCAAATGTTACGGCGGATCAAACTTCAGTTCAAACCAGCGAAATAGTTTGAAATAATGAAATGTTTTATAACGATCATGGAATATATAATTATTTAAATTGTTTAAAACGGTGCCAAAAGTACAGCTGCATTTATCAAATTATCCGGAAGATGCAGTTGTGCATTTTCTTGATGGACAAGGATGTATTTAAAATGTCTGAAAACCATTCTAATGAGAGAGAATTTTCCTGATGCACCAGTGAATAAAATGAACACTTTGTAGTCGGAGCTATTTTAACTTGAAAATTGAACGTTTCTTCTAGAGCTATTCCATTGATATAATACCACATACAATACTTAAATGTGTAGTGATCGATTAGATATCAACATATTTAATAATATAAACAATATTGTGAATAATGGTACAGCAATATTTAGTGTTGCTAAGAGTTAAATAAAATTGTTTGGAAAGAGGCTCGACCCTAAGAGCAAAATCGTCATAAACTTGGAGTTTTAAGTGTCCGACTTCGCAGGCCACTCGATGTGCAATATTGTTTAACAGTTGCAGGGTGTCGGAGAGCGGCTGGCCGAGGTGTCTCTTACACGCAGCCATCTTTTGTCGACTTAGGAAAAGTAGCCCGCAGTTAAACTGGATCCCAGTAACACTATATCCTGCGAGTACCCGCGGAACGGACTGCGACTTTCGCGTGATATTATTAGCATGCATTGCTCGATGCGACGGAATGCATCATCCTCGGAGAATGCAGAAAAATCGGGGTCCGCGGAGAGTCCACGAATTTTCAAGGTACATGCGACTGCGTAACTTTTCTTCCTCCGACACACATGTGTGCAATACGTTTCCAAGAAACGCGGCAACTGCAGAAGACAAATATTTCCCTACCGGATTATCGGCTATACAATGCGTGTTTACACTCGCATATTGTTGTTGCGAAGAGTCTGCGGGATGGTAGGCAGCGGCGAGAGACCTTCTCCGTCAATGAAAATATCCGATGGAATGTCTCATCGAAGCGGAATTGCCAAGTCCATTTGCAAATCATTAAAATGTATAATTACCGCGGAGTTAGCGTCATGAATAATGCACGCAGGCTAGCGTCGCCTAACCGAGAGAGAGACCATAGTGCCAGCGAGCCCCGTGCCCCGTTTAATGTCAACAACTTTCGCCACCAATTTCGTGCGGGCACCAATTCTGATCCCGAAAACGGCGGAAGCGACTTTCGTTCCTCGATCCGGTCGTACGTGTTCCCTTGTTTCCTTTTCTGGCGACGAAGATCTGCTATCTTACTCTGCCGCGCGAATTTCGCCATTCTTTTTTATTTCGCACGATTTTCTTCAGAGTCCTCAGAAACTCCGATTTTCCAACCGTCTGGACAGTAGAAAGAATTTTCAATTACAAAATTGTCGAGATAGACAGCAGAAAAATATGGTATTGACGCTTGAGCAAGAGCAAGAGAAAAGTTAAAAATAATACAGTACTGTGCGCTGAATAAAATTGCTATATGGATTCTGATTTATGAATGTTCGTAAAAGTAATCGTGTACTCGAAATGTGAACTGAAAATTGTCCGACGTTAATCAACCGCAGTGATCATTAGCAGCCGGAGGGTCAAAGCAAAGCTGTACGCACAGTGTGCAATGGAGCGCGTCGCAATTATCGGGAAAGCCTATTAATAAGCCCGAAAGATTGGAAAGGGCTAACTGTAAACACGTCTTCGAGCACAGCGTGTAATTGCTCTATTAGACGACCGTTAGACCAGAGTCTGCTTGAGAGGAGAGAAAAAGCATGTTCGAGGAGAGAGCAGCAGCAGATGAGCTCTCGTCGCCATCATCGTGATCGGCGCGGCGGGTCTAGGGGGAACGTTTCCATGGAATTTTCTAATTGCTTGTCGAGACACTGGCACCGTTTAAATGTCCATCGGACGCGCCAGTTACCGACGCAGTTTTTCCACGAACTAACCCCAACCCGCCGACGACCTAAGAGAGCTCGGTGTGCGTATGTTAATCGCGGGTTGCATAACGTTCAAGGTGAGTACTCCCCCTCTATGTCCCGCGAATCGCGTTTCACCGTTGCGGTCACCACATCTGCAGCACGGCCCGCCAATTAGTTGTCGTTGTTAATTTAATCCCTGACCCTCAGAGGCTGGTATTCCTCTCTTCGCACGGTTTGTTGCTGCGGGAATCCAGCCTCTTTCCAGGCTAATTCGAGCAAACCTGAATCAATTGTTTGATCAGATGATGTACGTGCTGTTGGATCTGTTACGTTCCCGGAAATTTTTATTTTGTAGACGCAATTGGGGAAGAAGGAAAAAAGAGGTCTACACCAGTAAGAAACTCAACATTAAATTTAACCCTCATCCGTCCCTCATTTCGTGAACTGAATCTGTCCCTCGGTGTCAAATTGACACAGTGATAAGAAAAATCGATAAAATAACAAGTCGAACAGTTACTTTTCGATGTTTTTTTCATTCAAATTGGTAACATTTACATCTTAGGTGTTTGCGGTGGTTTCGCATTAAAAAAATAGAAGTCACCAAGTTTCGGACAAATTTACTTACAGTGACCCCCACTAATATTCAAACACTCTTCAAGAGACGATAACTTTTTAAATATTGTACTATACTTTAACTTTTTGGGGGAAACTGGAGCAATTAGTTTGCTACAGGATGAAAAAAAATATTTTCTCGAAAATTGCAATTGATCGAAATTGCAGAAAAAATACTAAAAGTTGCATTTTACAACTTTTTTATGTGGGCCTATATCGAAAATTTAAAAAATACGTTTTATAGATCTGTGTCAATTGTGTGCATTGTGAAAGTTTCATCGAAATCGGTTGATGCGGAAAAAACCGACAGGCATTGAAAAATGTAAGAATCCTTAGATTTACGGCAGTTATAGGCCGAAAATCGTGAAGATCGGCAATTTTTACCATCTTTAAACGTTTGTAGCTCATTGCAACGTCGACCGATTTTGACGAAATTCTCAGAATATGTCTAATTAACACAGATCTACAAAACGTTTTAAATTTCCAATATAGGCGCACATAAAAAAGTTGTAAAATGCAAGTTTTAGTATTTTTTCTACAATTCCGATCAATTGCAATTTTTGAAAAAATTTTTTTTCTCGTACTGTAGCAAACTAATTGCTCTAGCTTCCCAAAAAAAGTTCAAATCGTGTAATACAATATTAAAAAAGTTATCGTCTTTTTGAGAGTGTCCGAATATTAGTGGGAGTCACTGTACAAATAACAGAACAGTATAACTTATTTCGGGAAAACTGTATCGAATTGACACGAGGGACGGATGAGGGTTAAGAAAACTACAGAAGAACTTTAACAGAGGCAAACATGTTCTTCTTAACACAGTGTCAGACCCGTTAACCAGAGTAGTAAGAAATTATTCAAACGATCACCGCCAATAATGCGTGTAAACGCGGCGCTGGTTTGTGCAAGTGTCAATCGAATCGAATGAGACGAAGCTTATTGACCAGACCGACAGTCCTGAATACGCATCCGGGATCACTGTCACATTTCCTAACGAGCGTGAATCGTTTTCGTGAATGGCCAGCCTAATGGCGCAAGAAGTTCTTTGTGCTGCGGACTGCAATCGGCGAGGGTCGTTTCAGCGGATCGTCGCCCGGAAAATAGAAAGGAAATTGATTAGGTCGCCGAATGGTAATCTGTTAATTCAATTCTACGAACGCTTTGGTAACCGCGCGACCCGTGACACTTACTTTCGTATCGCGTCGTTCGCCACTGATAACTGTCTGGCCTGCATATGCAACGACAATCGGTCCCGACGTTTTCTTTTTCTCAATCTGCTTATCGAGGCCGTCGATAGCATTTCTCGTTTTGTAAATCGTTCTCCCAGTTCTCCAAAGCCGCAGATTACCGAGGAACTGGAGCATCGAAACGTGATCGTTCCGAACGGGATCGCGAAACTCTCATTGAGAGACCACGTGATTACGGAATTAATTAATGCGTTAATCCGCTCGTACCACGTGTTATGATCTACATATAACAAAGGCGAAACTGCGTCACGCAATAAAGGCGGCGAGAGCGTTTCATTCGATTCGTGGTAGCCTAATGGTCGTTTTGTGACGAAAATGGGTCAGGATTTTGGGATTTAGAGAGCTTCCATTTTTATGGTATATACATCTGTCAATTTCTTTTTGTAGGGTATGCACAACTGCATTTTGATTATTTCTGTTCTTGAAATTTTTAATGAATTTCTAATAGAATTGTAATTCTTGGTAGACTCTGTCTATCGAATTGTGTTAACCCTATTGGGAATTTTTTAAGCTAATCTCTTCCGGGCCACGTGACAAGCACAGTTCACTTTATCGTCGATTTTTAAATACGCTTATCGAGAGTCGTAGGCTTCCGCAGTCTCCATCCTATCGAGATACGCTATTAATTCGAAGACATAACAAATTTTTTCAATTTCAAGTGTTGCATGCTACTGCGCGGCAATTATGTTGAAACTTGAAGCGATTTCACCGCGTTTTCACTGAATTTGTACTTCGTTTTGACTCGTGTTTTTACGGAGTGAAACTTTTGTCAAATAAAATTGGCTGCAAAGTGTACGGATTGTCGAGGGTTCGCGGTCGTCCAGGGGTATCGAAAGTAATTTCGTCGGCCGCGTGAAATCGAATGCGAAGCCATTGGCGCATGCGAAAAGTGGCGAAAAGAAGAAGAGCAGAGAAGAAAAGAAGGATCTCGCTGACGCGTTTCGCGAGTCATTACCCGGCGAATCCGCGTAGCGCCGTTAATCAACGATTTAACTATACATTCAGCAGGGTGAACCGTAATTGCCGCTACTTTTCCAGCGGATGCGGACAATTAGAAAATGGTCGGCTAGCACTTTCTCTCGGACCTGCACAGCGTGAATGATTTCCCACCGGTAGTCCGTTCGGACGCGGCCCGAAAAAAACGGAACGAGAACAGAAAAACTGCTGTTCGATCGTGCCCCACATTTCACGGATTTGTCGAAAACGATGACGACGCATTCTGAAAATGTTTTCCACTCTACCTTTCTCCATCGTTTGCGAGAATGCTTCGGAAAAAGCGTCTTTCACTTAATGGGAACGCCGGGCAACAATTACCATAACGAATTGCAAATACAAAAATGAAAAACAATTTAATCGTGTTTCTTTGCTGCGCTTCCAATTGATTCGCATACTTCCATCCAAAAATATTTTAGCACAACGATATCTGAAAAGAATAAAAATTTCTAAAAATCACAAAGCGATAGTACAAACGATACTCTGATAAGTAGATTGCGAATCTCTCTGAAAATACGTATTTTCATAATTGACTTGTATGAACATTAAAATAGGAGAAAATTTTCTTTCGTCGGTTAAGATACCCTGTGTCGAAAGCGGAATAAGAACGTCGTTAATTTCCGCGAACATATTCGCCTCCCTATATTTAGAAAAGTGTGCACATGTCGCAAATGCATAAAGATCTGCGGTTTCCTCTAATAAGAGTACGGGACAAAGTATGAGTGCGCTTAAAAGTGCATCTAGAGCGAGAAGAGCGTCGAGGGACGTTGCACCGGATCGGAACCTGTTGCGATCCACTGTCATCCTTAATTCGAACGATCGTGGGATCTATTGGGATCACCGCGGAAAGAGACTCTAGACTGACTTAATAAGAGATCCGATCGAGACAGGTTGAGAAATATTTATTCGCTTTGCAGAGAGGCCGAGCCGTATATAGATCGCAATCGATTTTATGGCTCGTTTCCCAGCGTTTAAATTATTTATAATTACACCGGGGGTTTGTCAGCTTCCCATTTTTGCGGATTATTCAACGACTACCGAAGCAAGAGAAAGATTTAGAGATCATCAGCGATAAAGTAACACTATCACATACTGTGTCTGTGTATTTCGAAAAAATTCCACTAAAAATTAGAGAAAATGTTTATATTAGCTCTCGTGCAATACTCTGTGTACGACTCGAGACCGGGGCAAGCGAATCCGAGGTTCTGGACCACAGAAGGCGGCGTTAATTTATAGACACGACAAATCCCGACGATTACTGTCAGCCACCGGTGCCCGGCAGTCGCCGGACACCGATTCACATCTAAATGGACCGGCGAGTTTCGAATTTTCCACGTCTATTATCGTCCCGGGCACGGATTCCAGCGGCGGGCCCGATCAATTGCGGGCAATTTCTACGCGAAGTAAGAAAGTAAATAGCACAACGCGCCGCCGCTAGAAAGTAGAACGTTCGAGAGAAGAGCCGCCGGGATTTCACTTACAAAAAGCATAACGTAATCTCGCCCGTAAACCTTTCGAGACACGACGCCGCTACCACCGAGTTAGTCAATGAAAAGTGAAAACGTGCTCCGTGTCGTTCCTTCGTCTCCCAGCTAAACGTCCAGCATCGTCTGCCAGACGTCCTCGGACAGACGCATTGTCTCTCGTCCTCGAAGTTTCCCTCGACCCGCTCGTCTCGGCAGAAACACCGCCAAAATCAAAAATCTTCATTCAAATCCACGGTTCATGTTTTTTTATCTTTTTCGGCTTACAGATCAGCTTTTAATATTGTTTTCTTTGTTCAAATGGTTCAAGTCGAGGAATTAAGCAAAAATAAACAAAGCAGAGGGTGGCCCTAAACGTTATTAATTATATAGTTGCGAGACTGGTCCGCCGTTCGTTGAGAAGAGAATCGAGCAGAAAAGATCTTCATTCAAATCCACGATTCACGTTTTTTTATCTTTTTTGGCTTACAGATCAGCTTTTAATATCGTTTTCTTTGTTCAAATGGTTCAAGTTGAGGAATTAAGCAAAGGTACTAAAAACAAAGCAGAGGGTGGTCCTAAACGTTATTAATTATATAGTTGCAAGACTGGTCCGCCGTTCGTTGAGAAGAGAATCGAGCAGAAAAATGAACAATGATTTACTCGAACAACAAGCAAGCAACGAAAAGCCAAAGAAATAACTAACAATATTTTCAACCAACTAGAGCGACGATGAGTATTATGAATAACATTCTAACGGAAGTATCGGAGCTCGATATGTATGTTTATGAAACAGCGGTGTCTCATGCCCTATTAAACGATTAAACAAAGGTGAGTCGCTTCGATTAGAGTTTGCAAAGATCTCGAATTTCGCCTGGTGTGTTTGAACACGTTTTAATCGCTCAGAAATGACTCCATCGTGTGTACGACGAGTCAGAGGGATAATAAGTCGAGTTTCAACATTCCAGGCAAACCGTTTATAAAACTATGCCATTGTAACGGCCTCGGTGACTCACGACAATAAACAGATCGGCGACGACCGTCGTTCTCTCTCTGCCAGACCGCGATCAAACAGTTACTTGGATCCATTAATTACGGAAGAACAGGTAGGGACGATGACTTTCGAATCCGCACAATGGCACCGTTCCTTCAGCAATTAAACATTCCAACAAAGGCGAGTCTGTGCTAAGAAGACGCACCGCGCGAACCGCTGCGACTCACAGCACCGTTTCTGAACAACGAGACAATCTCATACTTGCAACAACAGTTCATACATTTGTTGAAGCCACTGTATGTCAGTAACAATTTTTTCAAATAATTTTTGAAGGTGTAATATCATCTTTAACTCCTTGCCTTACGATTTATTTTACGGTTTCAGTGACTAGAACTATTTTTGTAGACCGTAATTTCCTAAAAAAGGAGAATATTCATATAAATTGTATGCCTATATGTTCTCCAATAGCTGTATATTAAGAAAACCAAAATAGAATTTTATTTCGGTGTAAAGGAAATTATTAACGTACATTTTTATCAGAATCTTCAACACCTGTCAGACACGATATTGTAAGGCAAGGGCTTAACAAGCTCGTAATGAAGATTTTAACAAAGTCTAACAAATACGAATGCTGCGCGTTTCTTTTCAGATGAAATAAAATCTGATGTGTTTGTAATGAATATTTAAACATTAAAATAAATGTAGCAATACAAGAAATATAAATTTTCTTTTCTCTTCAAGGGGTCAAGAAAGTGATGACTTAACTAGATTCGGCAAAAGAAATATACAATTGCAATAACGTTAACGAAATGGTCTGAAAATTAATGGCAGGGTTAAATAGATCAGGAGTAAGATAGACAGCTGTTATGACAACTCGGAGTACACAAAGCCTTTGCTTGTTTCCAAACACAACTTGAAACACTGTTTCCAAATATATTCAAATTCTATACCCTATTACAATCCCTATAATTGTACAAATACAGTTCACAGAAAAATATAGAAACAAAATTCCGAAGATACCACCGGACTGGACGCAATTTCCATCGAACCAAATCGACTAAATAGATCAAATCCTGAATAACAATACAAGCCTTCGCAAAAATATAAAATCTTAAAATCTCATCATGAATGTCGACTCACCCAAGGTCCAGCTCCCGGGGCTCACTAATATCCAAAAGTGGGCGTGAAACGTGGTGCAACTAGCGACACATGCCCGGGTCTCGCGATCAGTATGATCGATGAGGAAAAAGGTGGAGAAGAGGAAAAAGAGTAGCCCGATCAGAGGATGAAAAGTTGAAGGAACCTGAGCCACGCGACGGCTCGTGATGGACTGATCGACGCGCGCGTTTATTAACCGAATGAAACCGAAGCAAGCCCGGGACAAGACCGGCCTGGAAGTGGCGAATGGTGGTATCGGTACAGGCCGAGCGCAAACGATCTCGGCCGACTCGACCGGCGGAACCAGTCGTGGGAGTCGGGAATCGGTGTTGTAGATTATTCGGTGGAACGAGAAGGAGGTCTGGTATACGTGGTGGTACCAGCCACGGTCGAGACCATGGTCCTCCTCATCCACTTTCGTTCGCGTTCACGTTCGTGTCCATGCGAGCAATTGATCGCCATTAGAGATGTCCCAACTGGAAGTTCCCCTTGAGAACCATCTTCATCCGTTCATTGTCTCGGTTTACCAGTTTACCTGGTTGTGCGCTATTTCGCTAATCGAGTATGAAGTTAGTGACACGTTTAATGCCATGCGAGTTATATTAGATACTACATTGGTCCAGAGGTTAAGTTAAACATCATGAGTTGCAGTCTCTGCATAACGAAAATGTGTGGCCCCAATGGTCAGTTTTCTTTTCCGATTTGACAACTAATATGTCACGCGAAGTAAGAATCATCGTGATCAACACTTTCTTCAACAAATCGCATGTTTTCCTCCGGTGAAAATTAATTGTTTGGTCATCTCCGTCTTGAAATTTCTCATGCCATCGACGTGTGAAGCTTTGTTTACAGTATTTTGACCAAAGGTTTATCGTCAAATCATTTATTACTGTTATCGTGTCGTGTTTGCTTAAAGATTTCAGTGTTATTTGTATTACTTCGTATTATCTTATTCTTCTTCTTTTTAATTCGATTTTAGATGTCATAATGAATAAACAATAACGAAATGAACATAAACAGTCCGGCCGCAGCCGGATCAAGACATATTCGCGATTCAAGGCTGAACCTCCGCGACGATTCGCACCAAGGCCTCATTCTTTCGAGAAAGACTAATCACTCTAACGGAAGATCTGTTTTTTTTTCACCGATGACTGCTGAAACGATCCTGGAAGAGTGTAAAGGTCCGGTGTGCGATTCGAGGACTGCTGGCGCAGCCGGACAAGCGAGAGATCGGAGACAGAATGGAGGGAACGGAGACAGAAGCGCGATCGGTGATCGTAGATGATTCGATAGAATGAGAAGGGATAGGAGGATGGCGGTACCAGCCACGGTCGAGACCAAAGCTGTCCGTCCTCTTCTGTCGCGGATCATCGAGAACGAAGGATAGCGTATTCTCGCGGCCATTCGTGTCTCAATCGACCGGCGATAACACCGTTTTTTACCGACAATTTCGATTATGAGCCGACGTTTTCCAGATCCGGTTTCGACATTGCATTCTATATATTCGCCGGGAACTGATCTCCGCGAAAGCTTTCTTCCTGGAGCAGGGACCGAATAGATCTTTTTTCTTCAAGTTCTTCGAGACAGGAACTCGGTCAACCGCAACAAGTGCAAACACGTAAGAGCCAGGGGAAAGATTTCTCATTGTGCGACTTGGTGGTTCGCACGAAATCTACTCGATCCTGTTACGTTCGGCGACGTTGCTACTTTCATGCCCGCGGATTTTGTAATTTGGCGTTTGTTTTCTCACGCGTTAGACGCGGATTGCGTTCGTCTCGCGGCCTCGCAAAGAAGGAAAGACGAGGGTCCGGTGGAGAGACAGAAAAGCGAAGAGATCGAGCATCCTGTCGCGATGTCTCGTCCTGAATTTCTCCCCGGGGTTTCGCAAAGCCTCGGAAGTCGACAATTTTCGTGTCGAGCGAAAACGCTCGGGGTGATAGTCCGTCAGCTGGCATCCTTCGATTCGGAACGATCGACATCCTCGAGGTCCTTCAACTTTCGCTGAATCCTAAAAATTCAAGTCTTCTTTAAGTTGGTTCTGCAGAGCCTAGCGGTTTTGGAAAACCTGAAATCCAACGTCCAGAAAGATCTACATCTTCAGACTCTAACTTGGTAGACTCGAAATTTTCGTTACAGAAACACTAAGGATCTGTACATCCAACTCGAAATTCTAAATAAGGAAAATTTAGGTCCCAATTTTCCATCTACAAGATGACCTCGATGACCTCGCGACCTTCAAAATCCTAGCTCACTCGATAAACTTCTGCGTCAACTTCCACATTTCAATCGACTCGACGATAACGTAATCAACTATAGAAAATGTTTAATCTGCATGGTACAGGCTGGAAATGTAATTGTCACGCCAATTAGTGGAATTTCCAGAGAATCAACGTAATAGTGACGCAACGAGGTAAGCCAACACCGAAACCCAGGATAGGATATCGCGAAAAAATTAATGGAATCTGTTCGGATGCGAGATTGTTGTGTGCTCCTCTGTTGCACGTGCGTCGATCAAACGTCACCGGCTAGAATGTGAACGTGAAAGAAGCGGACAGGTTTTAGGTATGATTCAGCACGAGACGGGGAACCGGTTTTTTTCGCATATGCCTCTTCTCATTCATTATACGATCGAGCAACAAAGACAGACGCGGTTGCACAATTTTTGTTTTGATCGTCCTCGACGAACGTCAATTTTACGGTGGATCCTCGTTGGCAAACAACTGCTACCTGAACTTCCACTGGTTCCTGTCGACTCTTCCACGCCATACTTGGCTCAAAATAGAACAAATCTATCTTTGGGTTCCGTATGACGAGTCTACTTGTCGATCTACCATTTTCTATGTACGTAGTCTATGAATTGGCTAGTAGATCTCCCATAGAAATCTACAGGGTCGATGAACTGGAAACAGCTCTGTTTCAAAGGAAACTAGAGTCATCTCTGAGAATTTTTTTTCACGAAACTAGGACAGATATCAAATTCAAATTTCGTGGGGAATCAGTCCTTGAGGAATATGCACAATTTTTTTTAGAAGAAAATATTAATCTTGTTCGAAGTTACAGCGACGTAGAAGTATAATAACAATAGCCTAAAATGAGACAGAGCCGAAAAAGACGATTTCATCTCTGGAATATCTTTAGAGCAAAATAGAGAGCATACAGGAAATTAAGAAATTCACTTGAAAGGAACCGAGACACACATTCGCTCGAATACAATGCGACAAAATATTGACAATCTTCTGTAAATATTTGACGTGGATATACAAAATCGAGCAGCACAGCTATGCACACTTTTCAAGTGTTGCCGTTGGAGGTGTATATTGTTCAATCGAAAGCGGGACGGATCGTTTTATGTGCTAGAATCTGCTGGATGCTCAACAAATTCTTGCCGCTTTCCTATGTACAATGTACGCATACTCCGGCATGAATCATTCGAGCAGAACGCTCGAGTGTGTACACACCGGGAGCGATTTTCCCGTCTCGTCGATCTTTTTGGAACTTTCTCGAGTTCCGGTTTCACTCCTGCCTACTGCCCGGACAATGCTCGCGAATTGCTAGCGAACTCGTCTTGGACAGTGGATACGCGCGAAAGCAGGGAAAGTATATCTCGATTCACTATGCTTGACACACATATTAGTGAGCGACGCATAGGCGCGTATGCATGGCTGAGATCATGGCTGGAGAGATCATTCAGCGACAGGTTCAGCACGGAATCGCTTCGAAATTAGACTCGTGGGACACTCGTATTTCTAAAAAGAGAAAATGCCATTTATTCATTTTACAAACGAAATAGTCTCTCAATTTTCGATGGTTGTAAATTTTCTGCACTTTGGGTGCGTCTAATTCCGTGTAATGAAAAGGCACTTTCTTCCTCTTTCGAGCTAGCAACTGAACTACCGCGGTTATTTCTAGCCACTATTTAATTCAATCATTTTCTCTTATCCTCTAGAGTTACTTTTTTCATTTCACAAGATAAAAGAAACTCGGTTTTGTGTCTGGCTCGAGGTGAGAGTTGCATTTCTTTTATTTTTCGAGCTGAGAGCCGCGTGAGAAAGAGGAAGAATTCCTCTGGAGAAAGAGATCTCTTACATATAGATCTAGAAACCCGTATCAGGTGCTGCAGACTGTTCCATAATTAATAGAGGCCTGACCGGGAAGCAATTAACACTTTCAGTATCACGTTGACCATATATGCACGATACCAAACTTGAAAATTAATTATTACTACAATCCATCGATTGAACCTCTTTTGTTTGAGGAGAGCATCCTCAACAAATTGGATGCAATGAAACTTTCTGGTTTCCAGTGGAATTTTTTACCCGCTGATGGTTTCCGTATCGATTCCAATAAATTCTATCCGATTCATCGAGTGTATAGCAAATCGAATCGGTCGTTGGTCTCGGTGGAATAAGTTTGAATAACGATTACGAGGCAGGGAAATGGCCGTCCACGGAAACTCCGGTCTCCAGTCTCTCAATAATCTTCGTTTACGTATCGCTGACGCGGAAATTATACGTGGTGAATCTATCAATTCTGTTCCACGGACTCTTCCCTCTTCCGCGATAGCGATCGCTGGTGAATCGCGGGTCTGGAACGCTTGCCAGCATATCAATTACGCGAATAATTGAACGACCGCGAGTCTCGGCTTCGACCTGTTCCCATGTTCCAATAAATAATTGAGAAACGCCGACATGTACGCCGACGACAGCTTTATAAACAGTTCGGCCCACCGACAGAAAAATATCGTTGATAGTGTTTCCAGAATTTTCGCGACTATCATCTTCTGTTCACAAGTTCCAGCCAATTTTCTTAATTGATTCCACCTGTTTTACAGGAACGACTGTGCATCGCAAGGGACAGAGTTCTGGTTTCTTTTTTAGCATGTACAAACGTTGTTCGGAACGGTACGGGACCGATTCGCAAAAGGGGGAGCCATTGTTGTGGTAATCGGCACCCTTGCGTGTAATAGAGCCGTGGACGGTAACGGATCTATGCGTATGAGTCGCGAGGAAGCCGCTGCGCGTGTGTGCGCGCGTGTAATTAACGCGCGCGTTAATGGCCAGGCCGGGGAATAGGATTTCCGTGTTTGTAAAAGGGCGACGCACCGATTCTGGATGCCGGTGCACCTCTCCGCGTTTTATTCGTCGGAATGGCCGTCGTTTTTTCCGTCTCTCACCCGGCCACTGCCATCGGCGGAGCCTTCTATCCGCGAATCACCGTGGCAAAAACGCCGGCACGACGCATTAATTACAATCGCTCTTCCCGTACACCGTGCACGTAATCAGCTGGTCCCACCGACCATGCTCTTGACCGCCGGCAGCTTCTCTGCCCGCATTTTTGGTGCGCCAACATTGTGTCGACCATCGACGGGTCGATGCCACCTTGCGTACCGGGTGCACCGTTTTATCGGCACTCCCGTTTCTTCGATTACACCCTCATGTATCGGTTTTACTTCGTGATAATCCTTAATCGCCGTATTTCCGCGTGCTTCTATATGCTCAAAACAGTGGAGGTATTAGTAGAATGTAGCCACACATTATTTACATATAATTGAAATTATTAACAGGAGATATAAATTTCTATCCGACCTCTTTTTCCACTACCAGCTTTTACTTTAACAAATTTCGCAGGTCCCATAATGGAACATTGCAGATTAGAAATCGTTTTCAGCTTCGCGAGCTTAACCGCGAGTCACGCGCAGATAACCGAGCCATTATCTCAATGCAAAGGATCCTCGGTGCGTAGATCTCTGCGATCCATAGAATCGCGAGGCGTGTTTTCCATTCCGATCGAAGAACCCGCAGACCTCGTGAGCTGCTAAAGGAAGATCCTTTCTTCCCGAGCGTGGATAATCGGCACCCGATATCTCGTCGCCGTCTGGTTCATTTTCATATGCACAAGCGTCTAATTACATTGTACACCGCGAGCTATGGCTGACGAGTGAATAATTAATTATGCGAGCTCGGATGCCGGCTGGCTGATGGTACGTGTCTTGTGTAACGATACCGCGGAAACGATTCTCGGATGCAGCACGTGGTCGGCTCTCGTCCACGTTGCCAACGATCGTCATCCCGTCATGATCATCGCCATCCACGAGGAAGATCCAATGATTTCTATGCATGGACATTTCATACGAATCGCGGCGATTAATGACTTAATCGATTTATTGCGCGGCGACGAGTCGCGCACTCGCGGAAGTCGGCATTCCTGTATGAATTATTATTTGAATCGCAGATTCGCAATGAATTGCAGAATTTATTCTGAGGTTCGCGGTGTTTTTATTCGGAACGGCTGAAAGGGTCGACCGAAGTACGTTCTACTAGAATTTCTTATTGTTAGTGACGGATCTAGGAGACGTATACAATTTTAACACTGCTAGTTGATTTATCAATCTTCGAGGAGCATACACGAATTTTCTCATGCAGGAAAAATCATTACTTACAAAAGATTTGTATCGGTGCAAAGTTTGAACTTAAGATGAATAAATATGTGATTGAAATGAAGCAGAGTCTGAATGGAGATTTTGGAAATAATGAATCATTTTTTGAATGGAGAGTTTAATATTTCTGGAGCCATTGATGCAAGGTCTTTTAATGGATCGAGAACGGTTTCAATTCGCTTGCGATTGTCCCGAGTGTGTTTGTAGTTGATTAGAGGCAAGATACCAGAGGCTGAGACCTCAATGTTTTCGGTACAACGGCAGATAAGGCGTGGTTCCGCGAAATATGATTAACAGAATTACGAAAAGTATGGTAATTGCCACCGTGTACAGCTAGCTAAAGACTACCAGCAGCGTGTCTCGGAACCTTTACGTAAGTAATGCTATGTTAACAGGCTTTGAGATTACCTCCGCTGATTGACCATTATCTGGATTGATCATTTCGTGTATAAGATCTCGAAATTTGCTGAACGTCACAATGTGTGGTAGATCATTTTTTAAAATCTCTTGATGTAACCAAAAAAAAGAAACAAATGGTAATTGACGGAACAACGTAAAAATGGTGATACATAAGCAAGGTACCATTTTTATTATCGACGATTTAGAAAGAAGTAACTATTGACAGAGAAAATTTTCTCCTTTTTCTTTAGTAAACTAATATAAAAGGAGATAATTTAAGGGGTTTTATACGCCACGACGAATATTCACCACCTAATTAAAGCTTCTGGGAATTACTATAAAACGCGTGACATCGTTACGGAATAAGGTCCCCCAGAAAAGGCCCGTCGTTCCCAAAGTAAAAACGTTTCCCCCAGGTAGCAGGTCCCCTAATTCCCAGAAACGCTGCGCCACGAATATTCCCACGTATCCATCAGACGAGTTCTTCAAATCAGAAACAATACGTTCCTACGAATATCGAACAAAAGTATCAACAAAGTCTACTGTACGAACGCTGTTACACGTTTCGTCGAGTCACGTAATGGACAGGCCAATGGGTGGAAACACGTTACATCAACCACATTGTGAGTTTCGTGTTCACTGAGAAATTAAACGCTAGAATGATTTTGCACGGAGCGCCTCTGACGTAACGATCGCCATTCACGGTGGAAAGAAGAAAAGAAAATTGTTCAGGGGCCATTTAGCACTTGGCTGCAAACGCGCCGCTCGAAATAGCCGAAGGATGCTGCGAATTCATTTCTTCGTTTCACTATCCCTAAGTATTCTCTTGTCCTCCCGAATGATTCGTTAAAATAATAAATGGTAACATACAGATTTGTCAGAGTCTAATAATGGTACTTCAGAGATTTTCAAGAGCGCGGGTTAAGGATTTGGTAGACGGAAGGTGTAAAAAGACGGAAATGCAGGACAAACGTGGAAAGAAAGTCACGATGAAGCCGAAAGCGACGATAGTGGAACTCGAACGCTGAGCAGAGCGCTTAGTGGGCGTTCGCGCGATATGAAAAGTTATCTGCGGCCGTCGACGTGCTTGAATTGTATTAAACGACAAGCACGGTAAATGATCTCTCTCGGTACAAGCAATAGTACCAGTTCGTCGAATCAGTTACGACGGAAAGGGTAGCCGAGAGGCGGGTACCGGCTCTCTCAGCCCACGTACCGTGCCGTTTGTCGTGACATCGGATACATTTTCGCCGCACGAATACAAAATAAGTTAACTGTGACACAAGCCACGGGTACCCGCAATACTCTACCAACTACGAAGAGCCTTTATGACGTACCGGGGTATTCAACATTTCCCGTTGCGTCCTTGAAGCGATTCGACACGCGACAACGGAAGCTCGATCTCGCCCGTTCAGACCGTTCCCCAATGTTTACACGGGCTTGTACAACATTATCGAGATCTTAGATCGTCAATCGAGGTCCGTAGAATGAAGAACGTTTCGGTATCTCATACCCGTTTTAATTCTTCAACCCCTAGCTGGAGGGACTTGGCTACATTCATAAAAAGAGTATGATGAAATTATAGAACATTAATTTATACATTTAAATATAATAAACATCATTTATGCACAATTTAAATATTCGCCGAGAAAACCGAGTATAATAAAAATGATTTACGCGCACACAATTTAAATACAATATTAAAGACAGTTTGGATTTGAAATTGTAAAGGTTCTCAAGGGCTGGTCCAACACAAAATTATCAATTGCTAAGCTAAGTAACAGAAAATTGTTTTTATTAAATGATCGAACCTTGCGCTGGAAGCATTAATATTTCTGTATTACACAATTTAAAATATTCGTGAAAAGGGTAGGTATCATGAAAACAATCTCGCCATACATAATTCAGTGGACACATCAGGAAGACTTTCGATTGAATTTCGCTTAAAACCTGACAGTCCACGATGAACGATTAAATTTTATGCGAATTAGTTAGCGAATTAATTAAATGAACAGCATGCGGAACAATGGAAAGATTGTCTGCAAGTCGTACCTTCAAGAAATGTGTTTTTAAAAGATCGATAAATAAATCAGCAAACGGTCCTGAACGTAGTATAGTGATAAGAAAGCCGTCTTAAGACCGATGGAGCCCCACTCAAATTTATGCCAACGATTATTTAATGTGTAGCAATTATCTCTGGACTTGGATGAGATTGTACTATCACGCTACGTTTCTATTTACCATTTCGATAGAAATAGATACGAAATATAAATACAATTCATCACTGGATTTTCAAAGGACATTTCGAAGCCAAGAGGAAGCAAAGCACGCATGGCACACGGATCGCGAAGCGCGAATCATTTGAAACCTGCACTGTACATGCGATGGAAAAAAAAACGGGTAGCGCGACCAACAAAACAGTGTTCATCTGGAATCGCCGTGTGTACATATACATATATGCGAGACCTGTGATCGCCTTTCAGAGTCGAAGGAGCGTTGCATTTGCCAGCGTGTGTCCAGAGATCACGGACAGACCTTTGCGTTTACCTCTTTTCCGACTAGGTATCCTCCGTCTCCGTTGCCTTTCGCTATTCCGCGGCGGCGCGCGTAAAAATACCGAAATAGAAAGTCTCCCCGGTCAAAAACTTTTCCCTTGATATCCTCTCTCGTCCTGTTTCGCCTCCTTTCTTTCCTTTTTTTCCTTGTCCTGGGCCCGTAGTCCCCGCGGGACGAACACCGGCTGCGGCGGCCCCGAGATTCGATTCCGCGGGGATTCGCGAAACAATTAGAAATATAAGTTCCACTCACCGAGAATGAATTACTGCGCGACGTCGCCGACTGACGTTTCTACCAGCGTCGTCCGCTTTCCCTGAACGTAATCCACCTGTTCCGACAGCACAGAAACCACCGATGCGAATGAGAAAAAGTCTGCTTCAGAGTCCAGGCGGGCCTGGAAACCAGACAGACCCCTCTAGCGGCCATTGAACGCAGAACCGCCATCTTTGATCATGCCGTGTGGCCATATCACGGACATGGGAACGAGCCGAACATTCTATCTGATTCTATCACAGAATGTGTACCTCGTCTCTGTGATTCTATATGCATTTTCGTGACCCGATTTTCCTCGAGACCCATTACCATTCGCCCGTCACGTTCGACGTTACCGATCATTCATAAATTTTACGCTGATCTGCATAAATCTGGTGGGCGAGCGATAGAGCATGAGTCGAGATCATTAATTACGCAGAAAACCAGCTTCGGACTGCAATATAAGATCAGCTGATAGATTTTGGACGTGGATGTTGATAACATATGTTTCGACTCGAGATATGTCATATTCGAATTCTCCTTCTCTTTTTTAAAAAGAGAAGTTATTTGATCAATGTTTGTCTTCTACTCTTTTGCCAACATATTAGAGAGATGTCCTTATGTGCATGTGGATTTTATAACTGATGTTCTACTTTCGTTCGAATTGTGTCAATACACATCCTATGCAATTGATGAACATGCACATTACTTTATGCACGATTGCCGTCGATTGCATATTTGCAAGGTAGCCCAGGGCACGAAAACGTTATAAAATGGCCTGTCTAGTCTCCTACATTGTCCATGCTCGTGTTCCGCCATCTTGTGGCGGCAGATTTCATTCCAGCTACTGAATAAACCATTAGATTTATTTAGAAGCGAATAAATGCCACCTTGAACTAGTTATAAATTTAATGAACCATTTATACTACCTTATCTCCAATTTTCAGCTTTCTCTGAACAATTCATACAATGACCCAGTTTAGGTTACAAATGATAGACGATGGAGTACTTGATGACAAAATATAAAATAACAATAATTCCTGTCGTATCCTAATAAAAATTATCGAAATTTTAACGTACAATGATTATCTATTAAATAAAATGCCTGCAGAATGTTTGATTTTCAAAAATTATCTCCGTACACAGACATTGAGTTATCGAAGTTCTGTTGCAAAAGTGACTCTATTGATTTAAGACTAATTGAGTCTGAAAATGTTGAAGAATCTTTGAAGTTTTATGAAGAAAAGGGAATGAATAAGGCGAACTAGTTTAGAAGTGCCCTTGACCGTTTTCGACGTGGACGGCACTGTCAATCGCTCTAACATTCAACATGGCCACCTGATAATGTAGCAGACGATATAGGTGGGATGAAAAATTGTAAATAAAATTCGGTTCTAGCTTGAATTATGAGTGGACGTGTGCAGAAAGACAGTGCCGATGATTCTGATCGCGTTGACGATGCGGTGGATCCTAGAGTGCAGGTAAATCGTTGCGTTCTTCGGGGAATAACTGATAGGCTTCCAGAAGCCAGCCACTTATGATATTGACATTTCCACGTTGACGCGGAGAGTACATTTGTTTATACGTTGCGAGTCATTCGATTACTCTGTGTTGATTATCTCCTTCGTGTCTTCCACGAGAACCGCATACTTCTGATGTTTTCGCGGCTGTATGTTCTGTTTGCCACGTTGCAAAGTGATCTATATTTTTGTTCATTCCTCCTTTCCCGGATCGCAGGGTTACCAGATGTACCCTTCCTCGAATGCATGTATTCTTTTCGGTGTTTGCCACTTTTGCGCTCTTTGTCCTTTTTCTATTGTCCGCTTTTGGCCTCTTTCTGAGCTATTATAAAGTGGTAATAAATATTAGTTCGTTATGATCCAGTTTCAATTATACAGTTCCTTAAAAACATTTTGTTTTGAAATTTCATGTAAATATACGATTTTATATATTATTTATGCTTTCTTTTGGCAACTAGATACATGCATACATCTAATTGTAAAAATTACTAAACTTTTAGAATTAGGATCGTTTGTATCCCCACACTTATGACAAAGAGTTCAAAATTTGTCTACTAACAAATATTAATTTTTTATATTTTACTGTCTGGTAACTCTATAATATATATATTAATATATATACTGATTGTGTTTTCAGATCGAACTTGAAAGACTAAATACTGCTACCGATGATATTAACAAGCTCGAAGTTGATTTGGATGTACGTATGATTCCATCATTTTTATGGGTTTTATGTCCAGCACTTGGGTAATTCTTGATGGTGACCAATTAAAATAATAGCAACCCTCCTTGATGAACCTAAATTAATAGCAAGTTTTGAGATCAGTTGTGATTACGTTTCATTGAGGTGATTGCTATGGGTAAATGGATAATGGCTTGAAGGATCATAGTCATTTGGATCGTTATCCAAAGAAATGTTCCATGAGTCCAGATGTCGTACCCATTGAATTTGTTGTCAGAAATTGAAATTTATGTAAACCATACTTGAAACTTTATATGCTTGATAAATTAATTATCAATTCGCTTTTCTTCTTTTAGGATGCAAGAGCAACTTTCAGAGAACTACTCTGCGAATCCACATTCAAAATTGATAGTTTAGCTAAGAAACTTGGTAACTGTATCGAGAAATCTAGACCGTACTATGATTCCAGGTTCAAAGCCAAAGAAGTAAGACATTTTCTATGAGTAAAATCATTTTGATCTTTCCCAACCATTAATTTAATATTTCAATGCATTATTAAGGCTTTACAAGAAACGCAGAAAGCTGCTATTAGATTCGAAAGAGCAAACAGCCAGCATGCTGCGGCCAAAGAAATGGTTTACTTAGCTGAAGAAGGGCTAAGAACTGAGGGAAGATGTTTTGACCATGCTTGGCAGGTAATTAAGCCAATAATTAGTCCATGCGAATATGTAAATTCCATCATACTTAAACAAATACTAATTTCAAAAATTTTCTAGGAAATGTTAAATCATGCAACTTCTAGGGTTAATGAGTCTGAACATGAAAGAGCTTTGTCAGAAGCAGAGCATAGGCATACCACTGCTTTATATCACAAAGCTGAACACGAAGTGCAAAGATTGCAACGCGAATTGAAGCGTTCAATCGCGAAATCTAGGTATGTATTTGTAATATATTTTCTATGACTCATTTTTTGGCTAGTGATATTGAATGATTTTCTAGTTTACATAATAATGCATGGAATGTACTGCATTCAATTAATACTTAATATTTTGATTCCAAAGATTGATATTTTGTGGATAATATATTTATCTTTTTTTACCCCAATGATTTTTAACATACCGGTTTTACTTTTCTTCCTCCCGCCCTATATAAATATTCAATAATTTCTTTTTGAATGTTTACTATGTTATGTTAATTTTGTATAGATATTAGAATATTTATGTCTTTTGGTTATATTCATGTTGGCAGTATGGGTGCACGTCGCAGCTTGCTTCTGATAAACAGTATCGCCTACAGGCACAACTTGCTCATGTTGTAAGTAGGATAGATATTCTTTTTTTCATTTTTTTTTCCTCTCCACGACATTTGATTTATTGTGTGTGCTATGGAGTTCCCTCTTATCGATTGTATTCTTTTTGATCACCTCCCTCGAGCACGAGTTTCAAAATATTCGACAGACAAATATTTCAATATACATATAATTTCTGCTTTGTTCAAACATGCTTCTTTACAGTATGATTTCTCGTAATTTAAACTTCGAAAGAACGACGAGCTTCTTAATAGAAGGATTAATTAATGCACTTTTCTTATACAGACCATATTATGAGATGAAAGCACACTTTAATCAAATGCTAGAGGAACAGAAACTGAGAGTGAGTGTGCTCGAAAGATCAGTGGGCGAGGCAAAAATGACCTATGCGGAGGCCCTGAGAAATTTAGAGAAAATTAGCGATGAAATTCATAGGGTACAACTACCTTCTTCTAAAGACTGTACTACACCTAGATAATTATTTATAATGTTGATCCCCTCACAGACTAGAAGGTACGATGGGACAGATGACTTCAGTAAACGCTCAAGGGACTCAGTCGACAAGGCTGGTAATCAATCTAAGTCAGCAAACTCATCAGACTCCAGTGTGACCGGATCACCCGACAGCACCGACTATACTAGCGACGAGTATTTGCATCTTCCTGATAAAATGAGCACTAATATTCCATGTCCTGTGCCTACAAGAGTAAGTACCTCACTTGTTGCCTTCTTCTTTATAACTATCTTTCTATCTATCTTTATAATGATCATCTAGATGGACAGGGAACCTTCGTCTGAATATCTGGGCCTAAGCAACCTGAACCTCTCATCCACGGAGCCTCGGAAGTACATAAAGCGAGACCGTCCAAAGAGCATCGCAGCAACAGACTCGAAACATATCATAACATTGAATCAAACCAGTTCGTCGACGTCACGGTTGTCGGACTTGTCAAACATTATTTCACCCATCGAGAAGCGAGTCACCATTCAGACACCAGTGGAGACAAACAACACCAACGTGATTGCACAAAATGGCGAGGAGTGGACAGAGATCAGCCTGAACAATTCTCCAGATGAGATTTATTACAATAACGAAGTATACTCGGACGACGACGATCAAATCCCTTACAAACCGCTACCGATGGACCTCAGTCCAGAGAGTAGCAATCCGACGGCTTGTGACGGAAGAATCCAGTCATTCGCTGATCCATCTAGTCGGAAGAAGTTAGTCACTCAAAAATCGCTACCTGCTATGCCGAAAGGGAACGAGGTCACGCTGACTGCCGAAAAGAAAGCGGAGGTCACGAGGAGTCCGTCTATAAAGAGCAAGAGCAAGCTGGACAGTAGTTTAGCCAATTGGATAACTAGAAGCTCTGCTGGCGGTGAGGCTAGCGGAGGTAGCTCAGGTGAATAATTTTAGGTAGTAGAGTACTATAGTACTCAAGTGGGTATATAACATTGCATTAAATATTGCAGCAAACTCCAGCAGAAGACAGTCGCTGGATATGTTATGGAGCGCTGGGCCTGGAGAGAGGGTGAAAGAGTTGTTAAATCATGGAATGATGATGTTGAATATATCTAGTCTCACCGAGAGACGTTCCAGTGAACCGAGAACCGTCGATAAGGATAAGGACAAGTCCGAGAAGTGTGAGAAGCTGGAAGGGAAGGGGAAGAAGGTTCCTAGTCCGCTGGAAAAGACGCTAACCTACCTGAACGCTGATGAAGAAACGTCCGATAGCGAAAGCTTAGCAAGGTACGTGTTTTGTAGAAGTGTGCGAGATCCTAATCGGGCGGTCGAGTTACTTATTTTGAATTTGGACTTTACTAATTGGCTGTCACATGAAAAATAGTGTGGAAATGTTAACGGAGGATCAGATATCGTCGCTCATGATGGAACCTGACATGAATCAAGTATGCCAAGAGATATTAGGAACACCCTTAGTCGAAGTGTGTCCATTGCTGCAGCAACTGCAGCAACAACAATAGCACTCCTACTGACGACACCGATTCGATTTGAATTGAAACTATGCAACAATAGAAAGTGTTCAGAAACCATGATAACGGAACGAACTAGTTAAGGTATAGCTTTATTTATAATTGAATTTGCCACGTAATTAGTTCCTGCACCATCATTACTCATAATAGAAGCAGGGGGACTTGGTTTTCCATCGAGTATCGTAGGAACATGATTAATCTATGGCATTTTTAATGGGGAAGTTCATATAGGTCGTACTTATGTTCTGCTCTGGTTAGAAATGATTTGTATATATTCAACATTGGTAGGAGTTTTTAATATTACATACAAACGATTGATTTTAATCATTAACGTGCTGTATACATAATACTGTGAATATCTTGAAGCCTAATGAGAGTTTCTATGTGTTATGTTCATAAAAACGATCTGACCGTTACTTGGGACAGTTTCGGTATCATTCCAATGAAATTCATTTCTCGACTAATATCTAACAATACAGTGGAAGACTTATTCGATTAGAGAAGCAATACGTAGTGAATTTTAGATAGTTGTATTGTTCATTAAAAAAAAGAAGCAATTCTTTTGTTCGTTGTACGTTCGAGATACCGATTGGTATGTAGGGATAATAAGAAATGGAATTTTTTTCCATCGAATTCTAGGGAATATTTCATCTTTTAAAAAAACTTTCTGTCTGTCTGTGTTTGAAGAAGTACAATTATATAAGCAATTCGTTTTTTATATTAAAGAGCAACACCAGCCGGAAAATTGTAATTACGGGAAATCATAATCTGGAAGGGGGTGGTACGCTCTTCTTCGAAGTGCTAAGTAGAACTTGTTTAGGTAAGGCAACGTGATTCTAAATAGACGATTTGCGGCTTCGATGAGCATACTGTTTCACATACCAAGCTTTAATAATTACTGATTGTAATAGTGTTCATCTGCCAAGCTCAGCGAAAAACATTTTGAATGAATCTTTCCTCAATTCTGATGAGACAATTTATTGGACTAAGTACCTTGTAGTGTTGTCAAGATATATAAATATTTAAAAAATAATTAAAATATTCAAATAATTATCGTACATGAAGCTAGACAGTCCAACCAAAGTCAGTTGTAAAATGAATAATTAAAAAAGAGATGTCACTTTTTTCAATAGTCTTAAGTTAAGAATACACATTTTACACATGTTCTGCGCAATGTGATTACATATAGTCATTTGTTTTACAACGCTAATAGGGTTGGATTGTCTATTTGCAGTAACAAGTGTAGTTTAAAACGAGAGATGTATGCAATATGCTATTTATATAGAATAATATATACATATACATATGTATATATACATATGCAGATATTATTTATTTTTATTACATAATTTCCCGCAAGCAATATTTATTAATTTTTTAAACAATTATGTACACAAAAAAAAGAATCTATACCAAAGACAAATGAAGTGCAATTTACGAAAGGAAAACACACCCTTTGTTTAATTGAGTAAACTTAGCAAATTATACCAAATGAATGGTGAGAGAATATGAGTTTAAATTATAACTTTATAAGTTCTCGATACAGTTTTTTGCTACAGACATTATAAAATAGTATCATATATGTATACATATATATATATATATATATATATATATATATACAAACATACATATGTGAATTGTACAAAAATCGCAAAAAATTTATACCTTTTAATCAAAAATATTTTTTTAGAACGATCATTTTTCTGTTAAAGTATCCAAGAAAGATTAATTTCAACATTTGTTTGTTAAAAACCAAACGATCGAGCAAACACTTGCGTGCGAAATTCTTCGACTTCAAAACAAATAATACTATGGAATCATTGCCGACGAACAAAATTACTCATAATATTGTCAACATCGACGTTCTGTCGGAAGCGGCCATACTTCTAAATATTTTATTAGAATTTTCTCGGCTAACAAAGTAACGATGGGAACGTTGCATATAACGCGAGCGCATAATTATTAACAATTGTAAATATATAATATTGTATATGTGATTGTAACTATGTATATATCGTCATCCTCATTAAAATACGATTGCAAAAACTATCAAAAGCGCAGACTATTCCGTGGAACTATCATTTGAAATCTAACGGCTTTCTTTGTTGTAACTTATCCTCCTTAATTGTTACCAAGTGGCATTAGCAAACGATAGTGACATACTTCGTGAAAATTCTTTAAAAACGCAATATATTATTGCAGAATAGAGGTTACCGTATCAATAAAACTGTCCTTTAAAATGTAATTCAATACAAGTTTCCTCTAAAAATTTATAAAGAACTCCAAAGAATTTGAATTTGAATCGCGCGAAGTGTGTTATACACGGGAGAAAAATGATCTGTGTAGATATCAGGAACACGATCATTGTATAAGCAATAGTTCGGAGAACGTGCACGATATGAAATCAATTAACAAATTGCAAGGAAATGCAAGAAGCAGATCAGTGCAAAAATTCGAAAGGAATTCGCCGGATGCAGTCAACGAGAATCAACGAGAATAGCGGATGTTCGCGCGACGTCCGCTGGAACTATACGGCGTCGCGATCGCGTCGGAGGAAAAGAGACGGATGATCGAGAAACGAAAATGGCGACGCGTGCACGGTGCCGATAATTTTCCGTTAGGTTCGTCGGTACGTTATTATTTTTCGTGGACAAGGAGAAGCTGAAACGGGAACAGTGTCGGCGGTTGGTCGCGTGGACAGTTGATCTCTCTCGGGATTAGAATCGTTTCTTATCGGATGATCGCGTGAAGTTTCGTCGGTTGTGAATAGCTACGGCCAACGGGGAAAAAGAAGGTGTACACACACTGTTTGCGTATGGTTTTTAAACCGCGGGGGCAGCCTGGTTTCGCCGCGAACCATGCATCCAGTGTGAGGCTCCGTCGTTGGCATGACGAGGGCGGCCACGTTTTATCCGTTTCGTCCGTTACGTCGTATCGTGCATCGTGAATAACGAGCGGACGAGCTGCTATGTGCCCCGTAAAGTGCATCGGGTGAAATATAGTTTTTCCCGTTTTCAAAGACTCGCGGAACTGTGCGCGGACGGAGACGACATCCACTATGGCGGTGAATCCGCGTGATATGGACGGTTTTATGCCGCTCCTGTCAACGACGGATATCAAGAAAAAGCTGCACGTCGGCAGCTTGCTTTACAACTACTTGGCCGACCCGAGCAAGAGTATCGAGTGCCAGGACATCGGGCTGTTCATAGACAATATCATACCATGGCTGAGCAACGGCAATCCCAAGGTATGCTGACATTCCGAATTCTTTACAAACGAGTCCCCCCACCCCCATCCCCGAAATTAATCGAAATGATCGAACCGCATCATCGACTCGCCGGACCTGTTCAGCTGATTCGTACGATGAAAGTCATCGTTCGCTCTCTTTCCCTCTGCAGCGGCGCCTTTGTATATCACGAGAACGTACGAGGATCGTTCTTGTCAAACGGTTGATTTCCCTGCCTTTTTAGGACCTGTATTGACTCTGTTTGTACCGAATAGTGGTGATCTGGTATGTAAACAAGACCGTTAAAACTCGCCCTCTAGACTTTATTATTCGACGATTGTTAATAGGCGCGTAGTATACAGGATACTTTCGTAGCATTGTTTAATAACATTGTCCGATCGGTTAACGATAAGAATGATTAAGGAGTCGTAGAAATGGTGGGGTGTGCCGGGTGACAAACTGGATGGATTGTGTGCGTAGCAGTGGTGCTCAATCGGTAATTTTGCGAGTAGTCGATCATGCTAACGACAAATGTATCTAATTATAGACGCGTTATTAGTGCGTGCACGAAAATGTGGCCGATGACGAGTAGATGACAGTTGTAAGTGTAGGATATACTTGGCCCTGGACACAGTATTTGTGTACATTTTATTTTTGTCGACCTATATATCGCCGTGCACTCGAAACTTTCTACGCTCGATACTCTCGAACGAACGATACGATTGCGAGACGGCGACCAATTTTTAAATCAAATTCGGCTCTTCGTGTGTAGGATTCGCGGGAGATTAGGAGGGGAAATTATGAATTTTTTGCCACGCGGGAAACAGGTGCGAGGATCTTGCGAAAGATTCGTCCCGGCGACCTTTCGATTGCTCAATCCACTGGGAGATGTCGATCCGATTTGCTCGTATTATCATTCGCTGGGTGGACTGACCCTTGGAAAGGTTAGGCCTTTAGAGAATGGGCGGGAGATTTGAATTGGTTCAACCTCGTGACTAGATTTGACATTTTATTTTAGAAGAAGGGTTGAAGATATCGAGATGACAGTTGGGCTAGTGCACTTTTCATGTCTTGTTACAAACAGTTTGACCATTGCTCGTTTGTTCGTTGTCGGTAGATTTTTTTATTCAACACTTTTCTTCTGTCTCGAGGATAAGTGTTATTAATGCAACTAATAAGTAGACAGCGGATTTTATGCATTTTTGGCCACAATGGGTAGGTGTAAATGAAAATAGCAAAAACGTTAGAAGAATTAAAAACTACTGTGATATTGTCTTCAACCTATTAAACATATTTTGAAAGAAAATCAATTTCTAATTTACTCCACTTTATTACAATGCAGGCAGAAAATTTTTATTTTGCATAGAGATCCGAAATGATTGGGAAAACATCACATTGTTTGACATGAACAAATAAATACTTTTGAGGCGATACCTTACAAGGGCAAAGTAAGTGTCTGACTCATTGGGAGATTGCATCTCCTCGCGCAATTATGGAAAATGTTTTTAGCACGCTCTTAAGGGAGATATTTACAATAATGTTAAAATACCAGTAAGAGCGCCGACTGATACAGTATTACTTTCGTAGAGTACTTTGAAGATTGAATCTCTCAAGGTCATCACCATCGACCACCGCTCTAAAAAGATATTTTCAGCAGCAGTTCTGAATTGCATTACCCCAACGCATTCGAGCAGACCTCCACCCACCAGATCTGAATGTTTCAGTGACAAAGTGCAGCTTTTTATCTTGATGCACCTCTGCCAGGGGACAAGTGGTTCTCAACTGGATCATATTCTCCTCGCCTTAAGACGGAAGGTTACCCTACTATAGATAACTAGAATCCACTAGAATCTAACTAGATTTTATTTATATCCAATAATACGAGTGTCCAAAGTAGAGGAAAAAAATTGAGAAAACACCCGCAGATTCCAATGTATTTTTCTGCCTCTAAAAGACCTTTCTCGTTAAACCATCGCGCTGTATTTAATCTTTCTCTTTGGAATGAACCCAGCCCAAAATTTGCTCAAATAATGACAAACAACGAAATCCCGCAAACCCATGTTTCGACCCAAAATCTAGTTAGATTCTATAGTTTTGTCACGTGACTACCCTTCCGCCTTAACCCTCGAATACTAATAGTCTAATACCATTTTCGTCGGTTTTATCAGGATCTGTAAAAGTTACGCCTCGCTCGCGGGTCCCGCGAACCATTCCGTTGCACCCTAACCGATTAGATTTCCCTCGTTTGAGGCTCGGCGCCCCCCTCCCGAAATCGATATCACGACCTTAGTTTTAATAACGTTGCTCGCGTGACGGGGCCTCGCAATTGCAACAATCGCCGGCACGCCATGTAAACGATTATTTACAACAGAATTCGCCGGCCGGTTCTCCTTTCCTCTTCTACCACGAAACCGAGCCCGGTTCCACCGGAGCCGACCATTAAGGGAAGAACTTTCACGCCATGTACGTATCCGTGTCCTTTGGCGCAGTATGTCACGCGGAGTATGTCGCGGAAAGACGGTTCGTGTTTAGCCGGGAGCCCATTAAGATCGAGCTAAATGCTCGCTGGTAACAGCCGGAGAAATACCCGACCCGATGATACCTGAAAGTGAAACCTTCGGAAACACCGTTTGCCGGCGATATATTGGCCTAATGCTTTAGAACCACGAGACACGTTGCCCAACCGTGCTTCTTCTTGTTCGAATCCGCCTGTGTGATAATGATATATCAAGTCATATGAGAAGAAGTCTCAGATCATTGTTTGCAAACACGACAGGCGTTATACATTGCTCGAGGAACCGTAACTTAGTTAGCCATAACGGCATACGTACGAATAGGATTTCAAATCAAGTCTTAAATGAAAAAATTGCATTCCATATTTTGTTCGTATTTTTTATTTTTATTTTATACACCCTGTATATTCGCAGCAAAAAAGTTCCACAACCGTTTACAAATAATTATAATCTATCACGTATTTACTAGCAATAAAAGTTGAATAGTACATGAGGAAGAATAATAAACTATTAAAATAATAAAATAATAAAGGATTATAATTGAGTTATAATTGGTTCGAGGCCGCGTACTTAATTATACGGGGACTAAGTTAAAACCTAATTGCCTCGTTGCAGGTGTGCCATTAATTAGAAATTTAGAGTCGGCTGTTCGATTAATCTGCAATGTTTATGTTCGGTGAACGCGTCGTTTGTTTTTCCGTTATTAATTAGAACGTGTCAAGCCAGCATTAATAAGGAGACCTGTGCAACGTGTCCAGAGATAAGTCCCGGCCAGGAACCGTTGCCAAAATGTATATCACGGGTAATGATAACAGGACTTTTCCCATTATCTTCCATTCAGGATTTGATACGCCCACTCCGACGCCAATTGGCCAGGAAATTCAATTCCATTCGCGTCTCCAGTACAATTGCTTCCGCGACTGTTCCAAAGCGTGCGGACATTCAGGAGAAAGTCGCCAAAGAAAATTTCGTGACGGGAACCGATAACCAAAGACTTCGCAATCAAACTAACAATTCAATGTAACGATGATTGATCGGGTAGACAGTACCGTCTGCAACGGCAATAAAAATTTTATAACAGTGTTACGGTGGCGTCGGAATTTTATTTCGCATAAATTTCGGAGTCTAGTAACGAGGCTACTCCGTAACGCCGGTGAAGAAAACAGGGTCGACCTCAAGGCGTCACGTTACGAGCTGCTACCAATTCGGTTAATGAGCCCGGCTGACGTCAGCGCACGTGAACGCCGCAAAATCGACACTAACCAAATTTCGTCAGGCAATATGCTTGCGTCATGCTGTCCGAGCACAGCATGCGAAATACAACAGAAAAGTCTCTCGCCCTTCGTCGTGATAAGCTCGGTGGCCAGGCGAAACTTTGCCGGTGTAATTGAATTTCTTCCATAATACATGAACCGTGTGCTCCCTTGTGCACACTGCAACGGACACTTTTCACCGAGCAGTGCACAGGAACGCTCACTAAACAGGCATATTTATAACGTACGGTTGCCCGTTCACTCCTATATTTAGCGTTCGCTTTTTATTGTTGTACCGTTTCTAAGAAGTGACTAGTAAACCGGGGATCAGATCAAGCTCGATGCACGCCGAGAACTATTGGAAAACGTGCCGAACTACGGGAGATTTCGTTTCACTTTCGCCCCGAATCTATTCCACCCTGAATATCGATCTCGATCGCTCCGGGAGAAATTAGGTGCTCCACGGATTAGCGCAACTTCATACAGGGCGAACCACGAGTCGTGATCAGTAGAGATTACTCCGTTATCAGCAGTCCGATCGAAAATGTGTTTATCGGATATAGCACGGTTTCAAGAGAGCTTTCGCGTAATTGTAGCAAATACTGATCACGATTCGTGGTTCACCCTATATATTAACTCATACCTTTATGCTCCAAATGTAAATTATCCAGGAAAGTACAGCAATTTTGTCAACAAGAATAGTAACACTACCATGGATTATAGAGGCCTACTCCCAACACTAGCTCCAATTTGTTCCGATAACAGAGAAAATGGAAATAATTGGAAATGAACTGTGACGCAGTGCACGTGGAATTAGGGGGAGTTTATATCATCATTTTACCGATTTCGAGTTTGTTAATGAGATACAGACCTCCGAAGTTGGGCAATTGTAAAATAAAAATTCGAAGATTAAGTTCTCCGTCGAAAATGTTCAGCTCTGGATCATTCAAGAAACTTTTCCCAGTAATTAGTCCGAATCTCCAACGAGAAAAGAGTTGTTCCCATTGTTTCCAGTTCTGGTTAGACTGCTTTTGAAGAACCGCGACTAGATAATACCAGAGAAGACAAAGTTAAGGTATCGTTCAATGGATCCCTGGATCCCAACATCGGTAGCCGCATTAGCATCCGAGGAAACCAGCATACTCGCGCATCATTATCTGGTGACACTTGTTGCCGGCAGCCTCGTTATTAGCTCGCAAATGTCCGCAGCACGCGAAGAGATCGCGTTTTACTCGCTGAAAGGTAAACGGAGTCAAAGCACGCGACTCGCCTTCTTCGAGTACCTCGCGACGACCTCAAAGAAGTCGTCCGGGATTTTATCTGCATATTTATGGCGCATGGAAATATGATAGCGGTTGATCGAATATATTTTACTCGCCAATAAATGATCGTCTTCTCCCGAGCTTCCTCAGGCTGCTAATTAGTAACGATTTATGTTATTCCGCAGAGAAGAAAGCTGCACTTTCTTTTGCAATTGAAAACTTTGGAAAGTTTATGATTGGTTCGTCACCCTGCAGCTTGTTAAGAAATATCATACTTACCAGGTTTTAACTGTTGATCGGACGGTTCGATTGATCTATGTGCATGCGTTGCACACCAACCTCGCCGAGACGACTTAATTCGTCACGCTAGTGGTAAGTAATAAATGCCATAATTTGTGGTTTATGATGATTGATGATCTGCGGAGAGACTTTCTTCGGTGAACGGGCAGTTTCGCTGGAAAATAAATCATCGGGAGAAATACAAGAAACTGGTGACTGGATATTTTTGGTTAGTTCATGTGAAGTTAGTTAAAGGGTACACGACTTAGGATCAGCGTTTTCATGATTTGGTGCAATCTTTGACGTAAAAGCACCGTTTCATCTTAGAGAGCCAAGTAGCAGGATTTCCCGCTGACAAATCAACTGTTCCTGGCCGGTTAACAGGTTCAGACAAAAGAGGACGTCAAAAGGATCATAGCTTCGAACAGCCATCTCCTTGGTAAAGGTTTGCATCAAGAAGGTTTGCAGATTGCAGGCTGTTCTTAATTTTCGGCGAACTTGCCATTGTCGCGGTGTTGGCAGAGAGCCTGCTGGCCGATACGTGATCAGCCTCCCAATTTCGGCCCTATCGATCAGGCTTGAAGAAAGTTTCTTCTGCTGCGGTTCGTTCCATCCCTTTCCGACATTCTCCATCTTCGACCGGCTGGTATCGGCATTGAACTTTTGCGAGTCCTGTCTGGTTCGGGTCCCTCGCCGCTAAATTCAATTTTGAGCTCCAGGGAGCTCGGTTTGGTGCTGGATTCAGGGAGCAGTCCGATTCAATCAGGCTTGCAGCCTACCTCTTAGGTCCGTTCGGGGTTGAATTTAGATCTGGCGGAGTTTGATAGGAACTCGATAATATCTTATTTCGCTTGTAGATTGTTTTGGCTCGATAGTGGCGGCTGTCTAGGGAAATTAATTTACTACCCCCCAAATCCTCTAAAAATTTGTCACTAGACCTAGTGGTCGAATGACCAGCTTTCAAATTGGAGAGAGAGATTTGAAAGAATTATTAATTTAAGATCGAAGATTAAATTTAATGATATATGCAGATGTGTGCAACCTATCTCCCGGCAAGATGTCGCGTTATATTATCCGCAGCGTGCTTCGTAAGCCTAATTGATTCTGCAACCAGTCTCAAGTCACGTAAAAATGCAATGACGTAATAAGGAAGAATGTATACGGTCGCGACCGGAGCGCGGCGAATTCTTCGCGTGTAATTTCGACTTTCATCGAACCCGACAGTAAATATCGATCATAATTGGTTACAACAAAAGCAGGATAAACCGCAATGCGTCGATTACGCAATAAGTATTAAATAGCTGCCGACATAATAAATATCGATTGCAGTTCTGTACCGTAGCGCGCCGACTGGAATATGTTCGGATTAATAAATCTCAGCTTCACCGAAGAGAGAAACCAGGATAAATGATTTTCTACTTTTTTTCAATGCAGAAATGCGTTTAAATCCTTAACTTGCTAATGAACTTATAAAAACCGGACTCTTGAAAAGAAAAACCTGCCGCGCGTTCGTCATCGACCGATTTTATCCGTGTCTGACCACTACAGAGGAAATCTACTTATTCTTAGAAAAAAGGAACTCTAACTGTACTAATTAAATCCTTGGAGTGGACAGAAGTTATTTGGGTCGTTTACTGTCTGCGAGGTAATGGGATAGTTGGACGTGTATTCGAATTAACTATTTCATTTGCAGTTTAACAATTTAACAGTTTACAAATGCGGTATATAAATAGCAAATTGATAGAACCCACGGTAGCCATGGATCCTTGCATATTCTGGATCACGAAAAGAACCCGAGTTCAAATCTGACGGATTCCTCGGTTGCCATGAATCTTCGTAAGCATAATCGATGAAGCATCGGCGTCAGGGGAGAGGGATGAAGCATTTAGGATCCCGCGGAGCATTATGAGGATATTTATCGTTTCTACGACGATCTTTCGCCGGTGTTATCGAGCGGTGCAGCCGCAAGGTGCACCGGAGGAGACGTTATGCAAGTGGCACTGTGTGTTCGCGATGCATGTGCAGAAGCATCGAGATCACCGTCATGCGAGGGTGATGTCATGGTTTAAATTCGAAAAAGGAAACGTTCGCTGCGAATGGAAAAAGAAGAAAACGAGCGAGATAGAGAGAGAGAGAGAGAGAGAGAGAGACAGGGAAAGAGTGGGATAGATATATATCACGGCAGTTTACGTTGTGTCCTGTGTCCTTGACATCGATACCAGCGCAACGATACCTTGGAGAAAAAATGGTGCAGCTGAGATCTGCCATAACAAGCCTCGTTGTGATCCAATTGCACCGTGGCGGTCGAACGAAAGGGATACCGGGCACACGGAAATTACGATCGGAAATATTCCTACTACAAAAGTGAAAGATAAAGACATACGAAGAGACGGGAAAGGCTAGAACGAAAATGGTGCGAGATAAACCGAAGCCAAAAATACCGCAGAGAACAGAGCAATCGTACGGAAGATAAAGAAGCTGAGGCAGCCGCAGAGTAAACAAGGCCTGCAGGAAAAAAGTGAAGCGCGTCTAATCTAAATTAGAACAAACGATGAGAATCACTGCTTAAATGAGTCGAAAGAGCAATCAAATAGATTACCGTTGGCGGAGCATTGTTCGACCCGAGTTGCCTCGCGATTTACGACGATAATCGTGATGTCGAAGACATCGCGACCATAAAGGAGCGAACGACGAAATGCAATGCGCTCTATTCGTCATCCGCCGCGATGGCGCCTCGTGAAATGCATTCCGCTGCGGAAGGTGCAACCTCCCACGTGGTTTCGACGGTTTTAACCCTTCGGCCCTGATGCGGCGTGAGTTGTTCGCGAGTCGGAACGATCGACTACATTTACAACAAGACAAAGAGGGGGATTCGTGAAAGAAAGAAAGAAGAGAACGAAAAGAATTTGTATAAAATGCAAGCCTGTTCGTAAAATATGCTTCCCTAAATATCATATAGAATAAGGAAACATATATTTATAAACAGGTTTAAAATAAGAATTAATTCTCCTAGTAAAAAGGTGTGTATAACACTGAACAAGTTGGGAAGGGTTGAACTTTATTTAACTTCACTGGAATACACGTGTCCCACCCAGAAAAGCTCTCGGAGCATACGCGTCCCGGTTTTAAATATTAATACACGAGCTTCAGACTCGATATACGCTCACCCCCAGATAGATATCAGGTCAGTCCATAAGTTCGGTCGTATTTGAGTCATACGCATGATTCACCGTGACTCTCCATGATTCACCACGTTTTCGATTAATCCTCACGTCGATACCCAAAATATATATACATAGCTATTCAAAAATGTGTTTCCAACTTGAAACTTGATCGGATCCGACGATTTCCGAAAGAATAAATCAGAAGAACCAAATCGAGAGAACTCGGGTCGAAAGGGTGAACGGACCCTGCTCCCAGTTTTGGCGACTATAAGGCCAGACAACCCGCCCACGCGTAGTCGTGGCTTCGAACGATCTTCGAACCGTGTGCACGTACGATCTATTGTTGTCCCCTGTTCGTGATCTACTTGACGCCGGGGAAGAGGTCGCGTTGCTAGAGTCTTCTTTCAGACGAACTTTATACGCTAGCTGATTCGCCAGATAGGGTTCAAGGTGCGTCGCTATAGTTGGCTCTCTCACCGACCACGACGACGATGCTAGCCATCGATCACCCGTTGATCCTTGACACATAGTTTTTGTTCCTACAAGATCAGCTCTGCCTGGGACTCCGTCAGCCAGCCCATGATTCGATTAGCTGATGATCTTCGCTAATTGAACAGTTAATTCGTCGCGCTACCGGCCATCCGTCTTGAAACTCGCGGAAGATCAGTTGTTGGGACAATTGAACCTTTCAGTTCGCCTCTCTGATGCTGCAATTACGAGAAATTTTATTTTGGAACGATCAGGACCTTTTCTACAGTTTTCGCTAGACGGAGAGTCGATTTTTCTGAGTTTCGTTTATTTGAATTTGTTGGGAGACGATTTGTTAGGATCTTGGGATATTTGGACCTTTCATTGAATATTCCTGATGCAATATCATTTTGACAATTAATTTTTGTGAGTTTCGCTTATTTCGATTTTTTAGAAGACGATTTATTAGGACCCTTTGACCCTTTTAGTGAATGAGGATTTGTGAATAATTAGAGGACACCAAGTTTGGCGAGACTTTCTTCCATTTCATGTACCACTGACACGGCCCGTTCCTCAAGATTCACTGTAATACGATTAACTCCCTCCGCTTCCTTTGCTGGTTGGGTTAAACCCGTAGTTAACAAGTCGAACGTTCAACGTTGAACACACGAACGGATTCGAGGGTGAACGAACTGTTTCCTTCGAGAGGACGAGCCAGATCAATATAGAAAGTGCAAGTGTAACTGTTGGGTGGTGCATTTATCGTCGGTTCAATCCCTAGCTCTCAGAGGAAACTCGGCGATCCTTCTTTCCTTAAAGCTCGAGCTATAACGAGAGTTAAATCAAGCCTGATGCCACTCTCAGCTCAACCACATGTTTACTATAATATTCATGAACGATACCTCAGCGAGCTATAAATATTTTCTACAAACTAAACTTCTAAATTGCCTCCACTGAAGTTCGACGGCACAGCAATTTTATTGTTATTAAAGTGTTTAAAACGGGAACTCCACTGTTAGGCTATTTTAAAATATAATCAGAATTCTGTGATCTTCAAATTCGTAATTTAAATTTAATTAAAGCATTTTCGACAAATATAATCTTAATTGTCCAACCCTTAATTTCAATTTAATTCTATCATTGTCATCAGAAATTTCCAGGGGCAAAGAACTGAACCTACCAACATTGATAAAAAATTTGTGGTTGTGATAAGGGCTCAGCAAACATTTCATAGTGATAGAAAGGTTAATGGGTCCACCACGTTCTACGTTACTCGATACCACAAGCCGAACCGAGGCGTTAACGTTGAAAAATCGTTTCCGAAGTGCACGCAGTTGATCCAATGTCAACGTGTCTGCGAAACCGTCCATTACTCTGCGGCGACGGTTTAAATACATTTAACGAACCGCTATACATAGGCATATAAACCTATTTTAGTTGCCGCGGGGTAAACGTTCTCTCAGGGCTGCCGTCTGGCTGTGACATCATTGCTCAACGCCGAAGCTTTTCGTTTTTCTCGTGCTGTCTGTCCTGGCTTCCATATAATTAGCACACGGCCTGATCATTAACGGCATCGTGGGACTCGCGTGCTCGTTCATTCGCGATCTCTGTTACGCTGAAAACGGAGAGACAGCAATCGCGGATTTAGAGGATCACTGTTCAGGCAACTTGCAATGCTTTCTGGATCTTGATCCACGTTCCCCTGATCCTTTGGAAAGAGGATTATCTGGTTGTAGGAACCAGAGTCGAATAATGTTATTTTATTTTGAACTTTTCAAATGAGGGAATTTATAACTTTTCTGTGGCAATATTCCCTAGAAATTTAAGGGTTGACATTGTCGAAATCCGATAAAACAATGTCCGAATGTTTTTGGGTGTTCGAACACGTGATTGTCGGAGGGTAGATTTCGCGTGTGAGTAATGTCCCACCCCTAACTCCCACGCATTAAACGTTTCTAGCGGTTTCGCAGTCACCGGGCTGGAACGTGTGTGTAATTCGCTCAAACCTTCGCAATTACGTGTCGGCGCGGCACAGAAAAAATAACCACCACGAAGTAATCATTACGAGTGCGCAGAGAGGGCTCGCAGACGAAGCATAATTATGAGCAAGAGGGGAGGGGAGAACGCAAGAGAGGTCTACGATTTTTTTTCAGGTTTAAGGGAAGCGCACCAGCGGAGTTTATCTTGCGTGGATCAATATGCCGCTGGACCCTGCGGTGCAACATAAACACCCCCTGCGATGAGGAGCTTCCGCCCCCTGATATACATTTAAATTCATACTGCTAATGAATTTCTGATTGACGCCGCCCTCTCGATTTCAATTTGCAGTGGCCAAATATAAATATTTCATACCCCAACGAATTCTATTCATACCTTGCCAAATATAATCGCAGCAGTTTCTTGGTATTTTTAGGACACGATGAAGAGTTTGTTGTAAGTTTTTATTTGTAAAAGCATCTTTGCTGAGTTTCATTAAGGAGTTTGTAAACTACCCTCTTTATTTTCTGAGCGCTTCTCTTATCCTTGTTTAATTTTCACTTAATCTGAACATCTTTCTTTTTCTCGTTAATCCTCTGTTGCTCCTGCTCGTCTCCAGAAATTAATCAATTTAAGGGAAAATTCGCAGACAAGTATAATTTATTTAGCAAATATGTAGGGTTAAAATATTTTCTCACCGAACAATGTGCAAGTGATTGAACACTGCAGTCTCAGGTGATTCACCCTGCCAATCTCTTCTAAAATTAAACGACGAAGTTCCACGTGCACGCAGACGACAATAGCCTTTAATGAAAAATTAAATCCTCGCGTATGCACGACGCCCAACTCCCACGAAAAATCGTGACGGGAATGAAACACCGGCAGCGAGCGTGTTAATTGATCCCTCGTCAGAGAAACCACATAAGAGCCTTCTATGTCGAACAAATTACCCAGCAAACCTCGATCGTCTTGTAGATCAATGAAAGACTCAGAAACAACGTCCCCGTGAAACGAGGGGCGAAGAATTCCTGTATAAAGCTGCGTCCACACTGCAGCAACAACTATCAGTTGATGTTGTATGTCCATACATGGACATACATGGATTCAGCTCTTTTTTAGACGTTTTAGAAAAAAAAAGAAAACAATGAAAAGTCGCTCGATGTTGCTCCAGTGTGGACACAGCTTGACGAGCGCCGCTACACGATTTGTGAAACAGAATAAGAAAAAAAGTTTTGTTCTTGTTGCAGGTTGTTCAGAATGGCCTGGAGGCGCTCACTTCTCTTGCGGATCGAATGGGCCACGACTTCAAGCCCTACGTCTCCAGCATAATCCAGCCGACGATAGATAGACTAGGTAGGTGTCTCGAAACTTTTCTTTTCCCTGTAGTCCGTTCGTCTCCGGTTTGTTCGCAAATTATTCTTAATAAAGGAGACTGGTCCGCTACCTTCGGCACCCTTCTGCTTCAGTTCGCTGCTCGCCGAAGCTAGTTGTGAAACTGTCGATGACTATACACTCCATGTCACTGTAACTTTATCGCCCGTGATACCTAGTCCTGGTTTAGACATTATGATCAAAAGAAACCATTTGGACTGTAAGATCGCAGACAATATCTAGCTGCCGAGTTGGTTTTCTGATACTGATTCCAGAGTAAAGATTTACTGTTCGATTTGAGGTCTCCAGGTCTTTACACTCGCATAATCGACGTAAATACGTAAATGGTCCTGTAAATTTAATGGCAGAACTTCTATTTACGTATGTAATAGTAGAACTACAGAATACTATTGCGCAGGTTGAGCTTGCAGTGCTTTCTTGGACCGAGACAGTTGCTTTTGTTTCATATATTTTCAGTTTTTGATTGTTCATTATTGTTCTAAGTTAAGAACTCTGTACTTTCGTAAATTATTGGTTGAATGGGTTAATTGAACTTGAAGTAGAAAACACGTATGTTCGGCAGCATTCGAACAGCCTTGAAGTATCTGGAACAAATGCAGCAGTAAAAAATGAGAATGACGTCATTCAGGACACAAAGGGTTAGAATGTCGAGGATAGATCTTTATATTCTGTGTATATTTGGCATCATTTTGATGAAGTTGGTCCAACTGCATACAACTACACGCTTTACGACCGCGTAAAAAGGAACGATGTGTTGGCATCAGAGAATTTGTTTCAGAGTTTATTAAGAATAAATTATTAATATGCTATATCTCGTGCAAATTATTTCTTGCTGTCTGTGTCGTCGAAATCGATACTGTAGAGTCGTCTTCAACTGTTTCATCCTTGGCCCTGTTTTAAAAAGGTAAGATGTTTTCGCGAAATTTTATGCACCGTTGAATTTTATTTTCCATTTATTAAGATCATGGAATTGTCCTGAGTCCTTTAGAATTCCACCTGCCAAAATGGGAATTCGCAAGGAATTCCGCAGTCCACATATTACTCATTAAATCACTCAGTTTTCGAGCATTCTCCAGACTAAGTGCTGGAAAAAATGTCACCCGGTCCCGAGTGAGAGCAATTAAACAGCGGAACTTTATGCGAACTCCCATAGATCGTTTTAGAAAAGCCGGAGTGAAGCGGAAAATTATTTTGCTGGTTAGAAAGCTCCTTAGAATAGAAATACTGCAATAATGTAATGAAATGTCTAAAGTTCCATGAATTTACCGAAGATCCTCAGTCCAGCAGTAATTCCGAACAGCTGACAAACAAGCTGAAGAAATAAAATTGGCGAGGGGCGATAAAGTCAGAAGCAGACACCCTGCATGCGAAAACCGTATTTCAGCCGTTTCGGAGCGTCTTATCGGTTGAACTTCATCGCTCACTCGCCGAGAGCGCCGGATAAAATAAGCACGGAAGTTGAGCCGCATTCAACACGGCGCGATATTACGACCGAGATATAAATATACGGCGAAAACCGGTCTTTTGAGTTTTGTCCCCGGCCGCGTGATCTACACGCGACCGCGCGCGCGCATGTTGCTGTAACCGCTTTAATTAGGTGACACGGTATTCTTTGTTCCCGCAGGAGACAGCAAGGATGCGACCCGGGAGAAGGCACACCTTGTGCTGCTCAAAATCATGGAGAAGGGCTGCATGTCGCCCCAACAACTGCTGGACAGACTACGACCGGCTTTTGTACATAAAAACGCCAAGCTCAGGGAAGAAGTCCTGATCCTACTGACGACAACGTTGAACGAGTAAGGATCACTTTGATCTCTGGTCACATGAAGTGTGTCCCTTCTGAGCTGATCGTATTTTGCAATGGAACCTGAATGATACCTTGCTTTATAGTATTGTGTCGAAAGAGAATTCTGGATTTGATAGAGAAAATAAATACAAGATTCCTGATAAGATTGCACGTAAATAATACAATGAAAGTTGCTGGTACGAGGCTTTCACTCTTGTAGAAGCATCAATATTTGAGATTGTCTGACCACCGACTGTTTCTACTGGGATCAAACATATCTTATCTCTAAAATTGCTTTCCACTATCAATATTTGTAAATGCCTGTCCAATTGGAAGTAATCGGTAATAGACAAACACGTGCAGTAGCAAGTATACAAACCTACTCCTTAGGTCTTAAGCGCATTATCAATTGCCAGGCAGTTTGTATTTGAAAGTTACACAAGGCAAACACTCAGCAAACACAAATCCTCAGTGCATAAATTAGAAGAAAAACCTACTTGTACACAGCATTAAGTCCGCATGATGGTTAAGATTATCTTCCAAGATTTGAATGGCCAAAGTATATTCCAGATTTCTCAATCAGGTCCGGGCAAAAAGTATCAGCGTGTTACCGTTGTAATTCGATTGGAACAGAGGAGACGCTTCGTGCGTGCCAGACTAATATCGCAAATTCCATTGCAGGAAGAAAAAACATTTGATTCCTTAATTGCCACGATAAATCCGTTTTCAGGCATGGCGCGGACGAAATGATCCTGTCGGGCGTGATTCCAAGTATCGTGAAACTGCTCTCGGACCCATCCGAAAAAGTCCGGGAGACGGCGATGAACACGCTGGCAGACATCTACAGACACGTTGGCGAACGGCTGCGCGTGGACCTGCAGAGAAAACACAATGTACCGCAAGCTAAGTAAGTGAGGAGGAGATCGATTCATGGAAAACCACGCTAAATAAATTTCTACAAAACGGTGGTACATGCCAATAAACATCGACTTGGTTCTCAGAAACAGTTGCACAAAATATCCTACTGTATCTTTTATTCGTAATCTTGTTTTTTAAACGAGTACAACAAATTACTGTCCCAGAGATCCCAGAGAAAGGACACGCGAGAAACGTATATGAGAGTTAAAACAATTAGAGCAAAGGGATCACCAAAAGAAGAGGCTTGGTTTTTTATTTGTTTTAAAATTCTCTAAAGTATATAAAAAAATGTCTGACTTTATTATAGTCGGTCACAGTATTAGATCACGCCTTAACTTCGATGATATTGAATACGCCAGTAAGCGATGAAATCATTCCAGTGGGTGTTCCCTAATTATTTTGAGCATTGTTCCATGAGATCCTCTAGAAGCCTCACTTGCACAACTGCTGGTCTCTTGTCCGGTTGTTCAGATTTAATTATTGAGCTATATACGTACTGCCTACCTAATTGCTGGGTTGAGGTATCATATACGTTAACTGTTGCCTCGTTACATGACAATTCTCCTGCGCAAAGTAACGTTTATAAAGAGTGTAATGACAGAGTGAATTAGAAACGTGGAAATCAGCAAAAACGACATAAACGATTAATTAAACGGCGGAAAAAAGTCAATGTACAATTTATGTGACGCAGAAGCTACAATTCTTTCATTATCTGTGATATGATTGAGGCACGATTGGTTGAATCAAAATGAAAATGAACGAATAGAAGGATCTTCTGTGCAATTATTTTTGAGGATGGCTATTCTCATCGGCTGAAATGATATTTTAAAAAGTGTATGATATGGTAAAGACCCCTTATCAGTGTTAACTGGTAATTATTCAAAAAGTTTACATTCCGTATATGATGTTCCAGGATGCTGTTGCTGATAGAAAAATTCGACCAGCTGAAAGCAACCGGTAACCTGCTGCCCCTGGCGATGTCCTCGGACGGTGAGTAGAACGAAGTTGCCTTAGCGGCTGTTACACCACGAAATGAAGTCAGGAAAGTCAGAAAAAGCTTGCGGCACACGCGTGTCACCTCGCTCGCGGTAATGTTATTCAGTCTGTATCGTGCTGCCATCCATGAACACAATCGCGTGGCCGGTAAATGCCATCGCATTCAAGAAGAGACCCGCCTTGTCTTTCTACCTTTCTCTCTCTCTCTCTCTCTCACCTGACGACCACGTTCTGCGGGCGCGCACGATGAATATTTAGCGAGGACCGCTTGTTCGCCAACGTGATAAGAATATTTACTTAACCGGCCACGGTAAAACACGGCCAATTTGAATTTAATTACGCCGTCCGGCCACGTTCGACTCCTGACTTCTGGTTCAATTGTCCTCGTGGCCAATGATCATTCTTGCCGCCGGCTTTTTCCTTCTTTCTTTTCATTCTCTCTTTTCGCGAATAACGGCTCGCCACCGTTTCGCGAGATTGATCTCCCGTACAAATTTGGGCGCAATTAGGGGACCACTGTTTCTGCACGAAATTCGCCAATTGAGCCGCTGGTTGGGAAAGAAACGGCAAAAACGGGCAATCAGCCCGGGGAACGTCTTGAAATTCAGGTTGATCGCCGAGGTGTCTCCGGGCGATCGTCCCCGCAAAACTTGTACCGGTCACACATTCGTGGAATTATTCATAGAGACCGAAATTATGGGGCCCGATCGATTCTTATCCGATCCCATTAACGTTTCTTGCACTTCTTTGCACAGTATAATTAAGTGATTCGCGTACTAGCCTGCTGAAATCCGTCTCTAAACCATTTGAGACCACAAAGCGAGATTGTAGAGTCCTACTTATGCTTGTACCAGTCACATGTTTGTGCAATTGTTCATAAAAAAGAAACGTCGATTTCGGAGGCTAGATCAATTTCCATCAAATAAGGATTTCTTCCTTTTTTCCACAGTACACTTAAGCGATTCTCAAGTTCATGTCGTGAATCGCCTCGGACTACAAATGAGATTATAAAGGACACTGAACACACTCATGATCGTTGCATGAGTCAACGATTTGTGTTCAGTTTATTTTTTCTTTCTGCGGACGAGATTAGAACAAAGCTGCTTGCTGTTATAGATAGCCTCTTAAAATAATATAATAGGAGACTGTAGAAAGGTTGACAATGCAGGAATGTAAAGAGGAGGCATTGTTTGTCCTTATAAATAGACTATTACCTCCGTATATGTAATGCACAGCTTGGGAGTGTTGATGAACTTATACAGAGTAGTAGACACTATTCTGCACTGTTTCATTGGCCGGCGGCCTGCCTCTTGGCCACGCCCACAGCAGTGAGACACGCCTATTTTTACGGTGGGGTGGGGACGGCGATGTGCTCGTAACGAGGGAATACTGAGGAATATAAAATACATCATTAGCCTGACAAAATCAACATACATCGAATGAAATGAATTCGTATTATTTTGATCACAATCTCTTTTAATTTCTATCGAAACAGCATTTTATTGCGTAAGAGATGCAGGTCTTGAAAATTGCAAAGAATAAAACACGATCACAACATTCAACAAAAACGAACCTTGCCACGATCGTCGCCCACAGATTCTGAAAAATCATGGTTCCCGAGGCACAGCGGAGCAAGTTTGGCGAATCCTGCCTCACATTACCCAATCGGACTCTTTCGTGTCTTTTGATCGAAACGTTGCATAAGTGGAGTCCTGCACCGTCGGGATTTTTTTTTCGCGACCAGACAAAGATTGATTATACAATGGAATGCGTGTGCGCGCATCGTGAGTCATCGGGAATCTCGATTTGCCCGACCTTTTCCATTCCCCGTGTTCCTTTCCATCGACAAGCGGTGTTTCTTTTTTCGTTCGATTTGATTTGTTCCCTCTTCGTCGATTCCTCCTTTTTTCTTCCACTCAAACAGAACTAATATGCGAAGTATTCGATTGCCGGCGACACGTAATATTCGCAATCGAAATTTGAACAGGCCTATGGCAGTCTTACAATGTTACAAGGCCGCTCGTTTGGAGCTGAACGAGACGTTGGTCCGGTATGAATTACAGACACCGTTTGAAACAATACACCCGGCCGATATTGCACTGCGCGCCGTGCACCTATCGGCCTATGTAACGTTATGTAATATCGCAGAGTAGATAACAAGGATTAGCGATCGCATTGTGTTGCCACGATGGAAGAAGCCACGGGATAATCGTCTCTTAACTTCGGCCCTTCGAGCATCCGAATAATGTACCTCCAAATCCATCGGAATTTTCGAAAAAAATTTCAGACAAATTATGTTACAGAATTAATTACAGTGCTATTCGGAAGTTGGGAATTTTATCGCAGGGAGCATCGTTTTGTCACGAATGAAATCTAGGTCTTCACAGGAGACGAAATTTGATTTTATCGTCTGCCCAAAAGATGTATTTTCCTGTGTACCAGTAATTCCATTCCAATGAATTTCTGAGTCATCCGAAGTCTTTCAATAGATCGTTTAATCAAAACGATATCCGCGTCGCTCTTTAATGTCCCAGCTTCGAATTAAGATACGATCTTACGTAAATAATTTGCATCTTAATGTCACATTGAAGAAGGTAGGTCACGGAACAATAGGCACGCTGCGACGTGCGAATATTTGTCCGGCGTTGTCCTCGTTCCATATTTTCCGACAGTAACAGAAAAACAGCTAACACGTATGTAGAAAATCGGTTTCGAATCTAACGAAACGCGCGAAACTTTCGAGTTCTCGTTCGGGTGTGATGTTCCTTTGATGTTCTCGTGGGTGAAAGTGTTTCGCCACGATATCTAGTGTCCTGGAATGCGAAAAATCCGGTAGCATACACACGCGCGCGCGCGGAGTGAAAAAAAGCGAGTGTGATATAAAGATAGGGAACCTTTTCGGTTTCGCGTATCAAATTCATAAGTGGCGGTCGCGTTTAAGAACGTGGCACGTTCCTTCGTTCAGCGATCGTGCACGCACGCTGATCACGATTAGGTCATACATGGGCTTGGCAGGAGGAATTACGGCTCTTCGCTTGATTTCAGGTATATTAATAGAACGCCAAATTACCGTGAACAACTAACGAGCATCTTCCGCGTCTACCTTCGATTCTTTTCCTGTTGAAAGTTCCTTCGGACGTTTGTCGACAGACGGATCATCCTTCGCGAGACTATACTCAATTTATTGCACTCGAAAAATTAATTTTCCATTCATTTTTTCATTCATGCTTTCTACCCAAGAAAGCGTTAAAGCGGTTTTATTAATGAAACAATTACAGCCTCGCAATCGCTGAAGCGTACGCTTCAACGCAACATCCAATTAGCGACCTTCGACGATCATTTTCATTCACGATTCCAGCGATGAAAGCGCTAAATGTCGCCGGAGTCGAAGCGTACAGGCCCGAATTCTTCCCCCGCGGATCCATGTCGTGAATTCTTTGTCGGTTTCGTGGAATCTTCACACAACAGGCCGACGATGTATCCTTGTATACGACACGGAAAGGTTGAACGTACACTCAAGCAAAGGAAAAATTTGCATAAGCCTCGTTCTCGCTCTCTCTTTCCCTGTGACCCGCCACGGGACTCGTGTTTGTCAGAGGTTCGCGTTGAATCGCGATTACACTATCCGATTTCTCTGGCGCTTAACGGTACCGTGCATTATTCAGCCGTGGATTTTCTACAAACCAGTCCATAACTCCCTTAAGGGCTCGTTCGGACGATCTATCTGTCGTGGATCCATGGGAAACGATGAGTTCCGGGCAAACTTGCATCTGAGAAGAAGTTTCTCGGTCAAATTGTACCATTAAATCTAGATCTCATTTAAATTCATCATAATTAAAGTATCGCATAGATTATTCCACAGGATCAATGTCACATCACGGATCTTAGCAACAGTTTCAAGATTCTATTGCCCCTCGCTCCGAAGCTAGAACTTTCTACGACGGACATGTTCATCGACAGTTTAGAATAAATCAGTCCACAGCTTGGCTCGGAGGAATTTAGGTCTCGTTTGTTCTATCAATCTTCTTTCTAGAAGATCAATACCGGATTGTAGCTATTCGACACGTCCTCTAAGACTTCCGCAGTTCCAGAGGATCTTACGATCCTCGTTCAGGCTTCTTGGAGATGACTATCCCCTGCCAAAAGAAAAGACTATCCCCTAACTGTCTCCGCCAATACATCAGCTCAGTCGGGCGGTACTCGATCATGCTCGCGGCTAGAAGCCTCGATTGCTTCGATCCGCTTTACCAGGGCCGCATTTAGGTTTCCATAGGCTGCGAACGCTATCGTACTCCCTTCTTCTATCTAAAAAGAAAATGTTTCTCATTCCGAACTGAATATTTCCTGTGTCCCTACAGTTACTTTAATTTTTAGATATTGATTACAAAAGATACATCGGTGATCCAACATCGACGAGGCAGGATCGATGAAGATCTCGCAGGTTCGGGATTAGAGGCAAGACAAGGCGGCCCTGGTTGTCTTGCGTTTTTCGCCGGCAAACACGATCGGAATCTCAATAGGTGTATTTCTGCAACGCACACCGGTTTTCCCGCGACACACCGGGATTATTCACCGGTGCCCCGTTCACCGATCGATCGAAATTAGCACCCACACCGCCGCTAGATCGGTGCTGGATCGCGTTGTTGCTCGGCGGCGACCTTACCCTGAGGACAGCGGTGTCCCGGGACGCGTGTGTACACGTGCGCCGCACGAAGTGAAAGGTGTGCTGCAGGGTGGCGACGCAAGATTTATACTGATGCGGTGCAACGGCACCGAACACCGTTTCTCTCTCTGCTACCCGCGATCGGAGATATTAGACAGGGAATAACGCTATGCTGCCGCCGAGATGCCCTTTTTATCCATACGACAGGGGCCGCGACTCTCGCTGACATTCCGCTCTCGCTGCGCGTTTGTGACAAAAGGTCTGAGACACCGTCGCCTCTTAAAGTTTACTGAGCGCACACGGTTAACGAGTCGCGACAGTGCAAGGTTTCGGTAAGAGAACTGGAGGGATAATGTTTTGATTAGCCCCAGAGAAATCTTCAACACGCGTTGATCCTCCAGTTGGAACAAGTCCAGTCGTTGCCTATTAAAAACGCAAGGTTTAGCCACGGGCCAGCAAACTCGTACGTTCAGCCACCTCGACGGTGTTTCCTCCATCTTTGTTCAGCTGATTGCGGCCGGATTTTGCCGTCAGCCTCCTTCCCACGACGCGTTGATTATTCACTCGCGCATTCTTGGCGGTGGAGAGACTTCCTAGGCTGAATCTGCATAAAGTCGGAGGATACGGTCCCGTATGCTTTGAGGAACGCACGTCGTCGACTTCCTCGTCGCGAGATTGCACGATAGGAAGAGCTGTCTGGCTTTCAGCGCGAGCCTCCGCACGATATTCTTGAAGCACAGACGATCCTTGTAGAATTGTTCGGAATAGTTCAAGATTCTTTGCTGCATCAGAGTCGCGCTGAAGAAAATGACGAAGTCGGAAGGAGGATCGGCAGAAAAAACAGCAGGAACGAGTTTTCATTTTCATTTCGCGCGTGTCGCCCCGGTGAGAACCGGGCTTTAGAAACCGGGTACGAACGGCGAATAAATTACGGATAGAAAACGCTCGGCGGTGGCGATTCTTTCAGAAAATCGTACGCAGCGTCCGTCATTCGTCGGTGAAAGTCCGGGCCGTTATTTATTGTTCCCGAGGATCGAGACCGCTTCCGATTTCCCATCGACGGGGTTCTGAACAAGTTCGAGAGGAGCTCGCCGTCTCGTTTCAGCGTCCCAACGGAATTCCCGATGGTTTTTCTCGCGCGGCGACGATGAAAGGGAGCCGAACAGTAGCTGGTGGGGGGCACGGGGACAGATGGGGAAAAAAGGGGAAAACGGGAATGCCGATTCCACGGATCGGTCATTAAATGTTGCTCAAAGAGGAATCGCCCACGCGTTTCGAACGAGACTTTGAAGGCGATAATGGTACCCTCTCTGCCTTGCGCAAGAACAACGCGAGTACGCGACGCTTAGGCGAACGTATTATCGCGCGGCAGCGAGCTTTTATCGGCCGAGTTGTTAATCGAGGGTCAAGCCAACAATTATGCGCTCGTTAGAGTGATTTGGTCGCCTTGTTCTCGGCCGGTGGAAGGATTTTTCCGATTCTCCTGGAGATCTATGATCTTGAAGATCCAGCTTAAATTCTTTTTACGGTTTCAGCGTTCGAACTCTGGATAGCCCTAGAAACACTTATGGCCGGTGATGTGCATAGTTATGATACCGATGTAGGTCATAGATATTTCTCCGAGATCCCGAAAAAACCGGGAACTCGGTCGATTGGATCGCCATGCGTTTCCCCCCTGCGGGACACGGATTTATGATCGCGTGCGTGCCGGGAATATTGGTAATTGCCGGGGCAATTAACATACGCCGTGGACCGAGTAGGTCGGGCGATACGTCTTTTCGAATCGGGGAATTTCAACGCCTCAAGCGGTGTCTCCGACAGCTCGAAAAACGATTTCAACGTCGTATAGCATCCTTAGTTCACGTTATTATTAGTCCGTGCATTTCCTGTTTCGTCCCGTTTCATTTGCATAAATGTACACGCACGTGTTTCGCGTACCTACACTTACGTCGCATACCGCTGTAATCTGCCGGTAGAGTAGGATCCTGTTTTCTGCATTTCCATATTTTATTGTCGATTCTTATTTGTATTTCCAAGCGTCATCCTAAAGCGAGTGCTTTCGAACCATTCCCAGGGCAAAGCTCTAGCCATAAACGTCCGAATAGTTTCCGAACAGTTTCTGGACGGTGAACAAACATCTGTCGGCCAGTTCGATTTATCACGTTGTTCCCCGTCAAATAAAGAAACGTTAATTGCCTGCCTGATGTCCCATTTCGACCGTGTAATTATGCGACGAACGCGCAGTGTGCTCTCTCGGGCATGTTTATTTCTTCATCGTCGCCGGGGCGTGCACGTTTATTACAGTTTAAACATTGTAATCATATCGCGATCCGACGACATTCTTTCCCATGGCATGATCTTTAATTACCCACCGGGGCGTGCATCACCGGGACGATGTTAATCACCGGCCATCGAACGATTTCGTTTTTCCGCTCGTTTTGCTTTTCGGCGCAACTACCAGCTGCCTCGGCGGGTGGTCCCAGCGAGATTTAGACGAGAACTATCATTAGTCGCACGATTCAAAGAGAGACGCGATTTTTACAGGGTCCCGTGTCCCACGGCCTGATTCTTGATTCCAGCCGACATTAATCTTCCCAGCGTTCCTTTCTCCGCCCGTTTTCGCGTTCCATCTTCTGGAACGAAACCAGCCGCAAGAAAAATGTCCTCGTTCGTGATTATGCTCGCTGCTACCAATTGCCTTTTTCGTACTGAGGCTGACAAATGAACGCTCGTTGCTTCAGCATTGTGCCCAACGATTTGCGAAACGTTGATCCTTTGATGTGCAACTTTTTCGCGGCTGTTTCTTCTTCTTTTTAGCGGAACACGTCGATTTTTCAATCTAGGTCCTTCACTCGCATTCAGCTTGACATAGGTGATCAATAAATAGATCGCGGATTGTATGCGCTTATGACAAAAGTATCAGTAGTAATCGGGAAATCCTCTTTTCATAGAATGTTTCAATGTAATCCTAGACCATTGTCGTAGAGTTCTACCTTCGCGAAAACATATTTCCTCGGCGAAAACGCATGAACGTGTACACAATACGATAGGCTCGTGTGGCGGGCGAAGTGTTGCAGTATACGGTGCGTAAAGTCGTTATCGTGTTACCAAATACGATATCGAGGAATTAAAGACGAAATTTTATAGGCGGCAGCCGCATTCGAATATCAGGTTTTAGGGGGAAGAGATCCGTCGGCCGAGCGAATAGTTAAATCACCTGCGAAACAAAAGCGCCCGAGAGGTTCTCGAGACGATCGAGCCTCGGCAACACGATCGGTTGATCGTCTTTCCTTCGCAATTTCGCTTTCTGCTTATGGGCTTCCTCTGCCTGCGAAACGAACTGCTGCTCGATCGAATTCCATCAAGTTCGAGACATATCGAGATGATAGTACTAAGAACAAATAATTCATTTTAATTAAATTTAATCAAACAGAGTAAATAAACGTAAATAAACAGAGAAGAGTATGGCATAGAGGGACCAGCTCGTTCAGCAAAAACAAAATTCGCGTTATCGGTCCATTAATCGGAGAACGAATGACATAATTAAAAGCGCGCGTCGGCGAGGGAAAGACAAAAGTGCGCATCAAAGAGCGGTCGGTTGTTGCAAAACCGGTCGACGAATTGTTATCGGTCTACGTGAAACAAGTGGCTGATTAATGCGGGGAAACAGCCATGCAGTCCAAGTTCAATAAGTCCTCATGAATATCAATCGATTTCATACCTGGTGCACGTCTCGCGAAACCGGATGATTTATTTCGTGTTATTGAGAAGCGTTCGGTACCCGGTCGGCTGGTTGAAAGCCGCGCCGAGTCTGTGGCAAGGTTCAGAACCTTATTCGTAAATAATACGATTTTAGCAACCAGTTTCTTTTTAAGTTCTGATCGTGCTCGGGAAGAAAAACAGGTGACACTGTTCTTTTTTTTCTTGGGAGACTCATTCCTGCACCGACGCGACCATTCGGATGCGGCTCGATCGAGATCTAAAACTTTGCTGAAGTGCGGCGTTCATTGTTCGTGCGGAAATAAGTCGAAAATAAAGAATAATATCTTTTATTTGTTTAATGCTCCGTCTTTCATGAAAATCGAGTCTGAAATTTTAGATAATCTGTAACATAAAAGAATAGTTAAGTTATTAAAAATATCTATACATTAAATTATAATATCTATACATAAAATTGGGAACTAGAATTATGTCAATATCGACGAGTTCTTTTTTATTGCTTAAATAAGCAATTAAAAAGTCTCAATCCTAGTGGATTTCTGCTTCAAAGGATCGGCATGTTGTTAAAAAATTCAACTTAATCTAAACTAATTTTTTAGTCGTACCAGACGTATCGAAGACGTTTGTACAACAAGGGGTAATAGTGAGTACATAGTGACTTGAACGCCAGACGCGCGGCGCGAATGATTCCTGCCGCAGGTCCGTAAACAGTCCACGGTCGATCGGCAAGAATGATGATGCGCAGAGAACGGGGGAACCCAGCCGATAAAGAAAAACAGCGCGTAATCCGGATCCTCTAATCGTCGCTCGGTAAGGGAGACGTATTGGATGCCACGGGCCCCTCGATTTGGCCCCCCAATCAGGGCCACAAACGATAGGGGAAGGTCCCCTCCCTACGGTCGCGCGAGTGAGCACCGCTTACCGGGAGAGTTCCCGTAGAGTAAACGAGAGTCGCCATTTAGCGGCGTAAGAGAGAGACGGCGTGGTGATTTCGCGATGCTAGACGCCACACAAAGCAGTGATTTCGCGCGCTCGCGTGTCTCCGGGATATCGTAAAAAGAGACGTTCGGCTGACGGTGATCTCGATCGTGTTTCTTTTTTTTCTGTGTCACCGGGTCCCGCGGAAAGTGACTCGATCCAAAGGCAGCGTATAGTATACGCCGTACACATACGTATAGACGACGACGACGCCTGTTCACGGACAATGGGCAAGGACGATCGTTTCAGTTTTCTACCACGTTGTTTGTTTACCTGATCGGAGGCTGCCTCGGGACGAGACGACCTCTCCCCATCCAGTTCGACGATTAGATTCGCCACGGAATCGTCGTCGGCCTTGTCGGTTTTCGTCGATTTCAACGTTCCAACGATCGTCACGAGCCTCGACGCTGCCACGCGGGATTATCGCGGCAGACGTATTTTCGCAACACGTAACACTCGATCGCGATAACGAGCCGTTTCTAATTCCTCCATATGTAAAAAGAAACGGGCCAGCGCGCGTCGCTGGAGCTGCGGATTCCTTCGGCGATTCGGAACAGGCTGCCAGTTCATCGGAACAACCGCTAGAAGACAATCGACAGAGTTTAGTTACAGTCATCGTGACGGACGCAATTTCGAGATTCGTTCCACTGTCGGACGCGGCTACGTGAACGTGTCGATTCGTTTCGTGGCAATGGCAAAATATGCACTCGACGACGAACGCTCGTCCTGTCGCGATTCCGTTCGGGAAGTTCGCGGGTAGAAGTGCATGCCGGAACAAATAATCGGTTCTTTCTGAAATATTAATGCACTTTCTCAGCCGCCGCTGCCGAACGAATTTCACCGTCGAAGTTATCGAGTTTTTCCTTTTGTTGAGATCCCGGCTAGATATCATTTTCTAGCCAGAAGCGCCCGCGAGAGCGGTACCTTTATCGTGTGAAAGGTAAACTGTGGACAGGTAAACGGGAGATGTTAGTTCCGTCGCGAAGGCTCGTGTTTAAACACGTGTGCGTGTGCCTACGTGTGCGGTAATGAATTACGCGTAAACGCCACACGCCGCATTCGTGACGCAACGAGCCTTGGAAATGCAATTCATTTTTTCCGCGAATATGCCGCCGATCGGGCTGTTGTTGCCTCGCGGAAAAATTCTTACGTAAAGTGGAAAGATAATCGATATGTCTCGTCCGCGGAAGGTTAATCTTGAATATATTTGACGGGACGTGCGGTCTTCGCCGGCCGGAATAATTACCTTTTGTGCTTATGGAGATTGCTTTATTTTCGTCGACCGAGGTAAAAAGAACCTCTTCGACGTTCTGTGTAACTCTTGCGACAGAAAATTTGTCGCGTTCGAATCACCAACGAGCCAGCCGTGCATGCCGCTGCTCTGCGTTATCTGTAACGTGAGAAAATAACTCTCCCGTGTCTCATTGCCGCAGTTATTACGAATGATATCGCGGATGCAAATCTAGCTTCTCACCTTAGCGCGTTGAACTCGTGCTCAATACCAAGTTCGATCGGTAACCTGTATTCGCAATATTCCATCTTTTCGAGCAGTACCATCTCGGGGTTTTTAGTTCTCAATTATCAGTACTCGTACGCGTCGAAATTATAGCCTTCGATTTTGGACGTGTACTAGAGGGTTAAGTGTACGCTGAATTTCGTGAATTCCGTGTTGCTAATACAGGCTGTCCCAAAAATGTTGTACTTCGTTGAAAAGATCCCTGAGATCATTTGACGTAACTTTGTCCTTTGCGAAAGTGTTCTCCGCGGCTTTGTTGAGGAGTTATTAACGAAAAACACACAGACCAATCGGAGCGCGGCTCGAGCAGAGCGTGGTGTTGGCATTGGCCGAGCCGGAATTCGTACGATAACGCCGCGCTCTGATTGGTCTGTGTTTTTCGTTAATAACTCGTTATCGAAGCCGCGGAGAACATTTTCGCAAAGGAAAAAGTTACTTCAAATGATCTCTGGGATCACCCCTTTCAAGGAAGTACAACATTTTTGGGACACTCTGTAGACGTTTTGTTTTCGTGTTTTGTTTTGCTGGTGTCAGAATCGACACTTGTATATAATGTAAATACCATAGACATATAGAGATACATTGAGGAGATTGGGCGAGTTGAAGCCCACAATGGCGGCGCGGGGTACAAAGAGTGAGAGAGAAAGCAATAGCCGGAAGGTATTGCGCTCTCTTTCTAATTGAGTTGTGCGAGTGGGATAGAACTACTCCCGGCCGCCATTGTAGGCTTCAGCGCTTCGTACAGGCCGCTTCGTAAATACACGAATATTCATCGACTTGAAATACAGTGAAACACGGACCTGTAACTAAAATCGACTTTCTCGTACACCACCAATGACAATTTAACACGCCACAAATTCACTATAACATGGATTACTACATCCGAGCAGCGTAATTGCTACTCTTGTTTTTCCGATCTTGTGTAATGACGGATAATCAAAACGGCAAATGAAAATCGTTTGAAATCAGATTGCTCGACACCTCCCGTGATTTCTCAAACCGGTTTCCCTATTACTTTTTGTTACATTGTAAATCGAATGGTTTCTCCTTTGTCGATGACTGTCGATAGATAACAAAGAAACAAACACAACGATCCATCCAATTTCGTTCATTTAATTCAGAGATTACAAAAAATCGTACGGATTCTTTTCTTAATTAAGGGAGGCTAAAAATCACTTTCACTGATGCGTCTGTTGATAACTCGAGTCGGTGCGCACACATGGTGTCCAAAATACGCGGTATAAAAACTTCTAGCGGACGATTTTCAAACGACGGTCGACTTCATTTTGATCAAGCGAGCACTTTTTTTGCGCCTCTTACGAAATCACTTCGTTTATCGATGTGTGCCATCTTAATTAGCGGGATGTTAATTTTGAAGGAAGCCAGAAGATCGGGGAGTAGGCTATGCCACAATGAGGATTTCTCACACTGTAATGACGTTTCCTGAAATCTCGTCGAGTGCCGTGTTGTGTTCTACAAAACATAAGGGATCGTTCAAGTGTTCTTTTGTTCATTGACCGTGTACAGTAATCACTCCTTTTTAAAATGAATGACGCCGGTATAATTGTGTCGAGCGGCCACCGCTGCCTGCACAGAGGATTGAAAAAGTATCCTAGTATCGATCATAAGATATGGGATCCAAGTAGTAGATGGATTCTTCAGTGGGATAACATTGTAAAGCACCCAGGTGCTAGAGCGAGAGGATGCCATTGTGACATTCACAAGCCACCATGGCTGTATCCAGACTTAGGTACATAGTTCTAAAAATAGATGCATCATTGACTACAATAGATTATGCTCCACGAATTAATCAGCTTCATTTAAGCGCAGTCATTCTGCCAAACTAATGCTCGTCTCAATCTTTCTGATTTCAGTTGGAAAGAGCATGGACGAGACGGACAGAGCGGTAAGTGTTTCATCAATCAGTCCTTAAAACTTGACTTAAAACTGTAATTTATCCTTAAAACTATAACATAAAAGTTCAGCCATTGTAATGAACTTAAGTGGCATTGATTAAACTGTTGCAGATTAAGTCAGCTCCTGTGAAGAGGTCAACGGCTCCTCCAAAGAGAGGACAATTTGGACCTGCGAAAGCTCCCCCGTCTGCCATAGGTACGCTTGCTAGACAATTATTAATGAGTGACTTTATTTGATGACATTTTTGTTTGTTGTGTTATATGTCCATCGTTTTGGGTGCTACAAGCTACTTATATAAAAGATCACTGTTTCACTTGCTTCTTATGAGCGTTGCAAATCTTATGATTAACTTCACGGAAGCACATATTTCCCTTGCAACTATCGCACAGATGTGAAGCATTGCTAACTTACAAACCCTTACGCTTCGACTTTTAACATGGCTCGGCGTTTGTAATAATGTTAACGATGTCTCATTGTACACCAATCAACTGTCGATCTCACTGTTGACATTTTGGTGACAAGAATGCTAATTATTCGCTTGCATGACAGCTCATCTTCGTAATGCTCCACAAACGGTTCCAAGGGCAACAACCGTGAAAAGAAACATATCAGTAAAATCAGCAGCAGGTATCTAAAACTCCATTGGCTTTACTAGTCCCATTTTATATCATGGTGGTTTCTTCAATAAGTTCCATATATTCTCTTCAAGACTTCTTATATTTATATTTTTTCTCCCCTTCTTTATAGACAACCATCATGGTATAAACAACAACATAAAAATTATGAAAATTCGATTGAATTAATACGGATCATCCGCCGCGCATATTTTAATTTAAAACCCTCGCATACCATCGCGCTTTATCTCGGATCATTTGCTGATTCAAATTAAACATAATCCAAACGCAAGCGAGATGCTCAATAAAACGCTTACACGTCTTTGTTCTTTCTGCACCGCTTTTTATGCCTCGTTGTTCACTTCATAATACTCCGTGAAGCGCACAATACACTTACGATAATAATGTATTGTATAATATAATGCACAGTCGGTAATTTTCTATTAGCACAAAGATGCCATAGTCACGGGGAAAATGAATTATCATATTATATAAAATCATAAATTGTTTGTGAAATGCCCTAACCAGTTGCCATTAACATTGCGGAATAATATTGGTCACGTCAAGTAGTACTTATGCGTGAATTACGACAAAACAGAACAATTAAATATCTGTATTAAAATGGAATATCAATAAGGATGTCCAAGAAAAAATGATGGCGCAAACAAATTTTTCATTTTCAACGTTGTTGAAGGTCATCGGTGTTGATATAAAAATCAACGTTCTAGTAGCCTTGAAAATAATGTTTAAAAAACTCATCTTCTACATTCTTTTTTTATTTCCAATTTCAACGGACACATTTAAATGCTCTGTTTTTTGTAAATCAATTTGTCCATACATTCATACAGGAATATAAAATTATAAATAATATATATAGGTCAAGCTGGTGCCGTGGACGAGGAAACTTTCGTCACAGCATTCGAAGATGTGCCATCTGTGAACTTGTTCTCAGCGAAGGATCTGGAAGAACAGATGAAACTGATAAGAGAAAACATTGGCGACGATAAAAAAGATTGGAAGCAAAGAACGGAGAGCGTACGTTTCGAATAATACTTTTAAAAATCTTTCTAAAAATCGAAATATTTTTTTATTGATCAGCTATGGTTTGATATATGATTTATATTAATCAGCAATTAATGTAGGTATGGCCCGCGTCCATCTAATAAAATAAATTTGTCCACCAGATAAAAAAACTGCGATCGATCGTGATCGCGGGCGGCATGAACTACGAGAACTTCATGGAGTGTTTGAAGAGCATGCAAAGATCGTTCGAGGTCGCCTGCACGGATCTCAGGTCACAAGTGGTGAGGGAAGCGTGTATCACCTTAGCATATCTTAGTGTAAAATTGAAAAATAAGTTCGCCAGTTCTGGAGAGGCAGTCTTGCTCACCTTAATGAACCTCATACAAAATAGTGCCAAGGTAAGATTCCTGATAAATTGCTGCCCGGTAACATGCGTTGACGTATGGGAACCGTAACAAAACGTGGCAACTTGCGTCAACGAATATGCACATACAGGTCGTGGCATCAGCCGGTGCAGTCGCCGTCAGGTTCATTCTACAGAACACACACTGCAGCCGTTTCGTGCCAATTATCACCTCGTGTTTAAGTAACAAAAGTAAAGACATACGACGAGCCTCTTGCGAGTATTTGAATTTAGTGCTGCAAACGTGGCCCACGCAGATATTGCAGAAGCATGTACAAATTTTACAAGATACCATCAAGAAGGGCATCGCGGACTCGGATTCGGAAGCCAGAGCTTTCGCCAGGAAGTACGTTCAGTTATTTATTAATATTATTAATACTATTATTATTTAATTCCAGTTACATTTATCTATGTTACATTATCTTGCAGCTAATTTGTTAACCTGTACTTAATCTTCAAATATTTTCAGGTCATACTGGGCGTTCAAAGATCATTTCCCGGAGCAAGCAGAAGCGCTGCTTAATAGTTTGGATGCTGCATACAAACGGTGTCTGATGTCTCTTAGCAATAGCGGTAGTATTAACAGTTTGAATGTGGTCACGAGATCGGCGAGCGTCAGTCCAAGGACATCCCGACCTGCGATAAGCGCAACAGGTAAACTACATTCTGCTATTTAATTCTAAAACAATGTGTTTAATGGATTAGGTCATCCTATAAATGCTTGCCATTTTTCGGCGAGAGAGCAACGCAGTGTAAAATACTCCTCACTCTTTTTTTCATGCTGCTTTTGTGACTCCTCTTTGAATTAAACATACGAAGGTAGTACGGAAAATTTGCATCAGACCGCGGGTCAACCACACGGCCCGCTCAGACGTACCCCGTCCTTGCCACGGTCTTATCGTCAGTCCGGTATCCCAATTCTACAGAGACCCACTGATTGTCATTGTAATTGTTACACATTGTTTGTTGCTTCCAAAATATCACCGCGACCTTTAGAGTACATTGCACCCATGCATCCGATAATACACGACATCTGTCAAATGCGTTGTTTATGTACATCCGTCTGATTTCTTTTCTCAGATCGTGGAACGCCGGGCGTCCGATCAACGAGCGCTATAGATCTGCAAGCCGCACAAAGAGCGAAAGCTAGGATGATGTACGCAAACATTAGCAGACAGAAAGCCTCCCTCCGTGAGTTCTCTCTTCGCTAATTTCAATTTTATATCTTGACACGCTATGTTTAGAGGTGTGCTAGAACCCGAAAATGTCGGGACGGGACGGGTCGTATGGGAAGTGCACGTGTGATTTCAAATAAAATTTTGACTATTTACTATTTGAAATAGTAGCATTTGACCCAGCTCTGTTCCCGAGGATATTCGGGATTCCCGGGCATGTTCTCGAATATTTTCGGGAATGAACATTTTTGGGAATGCCGATATATTCGAGAATCCCGAAATTTTCGAGAACCCGACTCGTCTCGACTCGATGCCTTCCCGACCCGTCCCGAGCATCGGGTACCCGACATTTTAGGGTTCTCGCACACCTCTGACTGTGTTGTTGTAATACGTTTCGACCACGACTCATGTTATTGCTCCATCCTTCCAGCACGTCCCAGTAAATCACCAGACACCACAGCAGTGGCTAGTCCAGAAAGAACCGCAAGAACAAGAACGAGAATGTCCGGAGTGTCGCAATCTCAGCGTAAGTATAAAGAAAGGGGACGACGGGCTCCCCTTGAAGAAACATGATACAAGAAAGGTCTCAATTTGTGTATTACACGGTAACAGCCAGCAGTCGGTCGGGATCACCGTCGTCTAGGTTGAGTTACGCCACGTATAATCGCGAAGGAGAATCCTTGATCGCGAGGCCCAGGCGATTATCTGGACACGGCATCAGAAGCACCGGCAACAGCCGCGAACCCAGCCCGCAAAGGTTCGGAATGGACAGGAGTTTCGCTAGTAAAATACGGTATGCTGTTTTTACACGATTAACATTTTTTTCATGTTAGCACGCTGTGAAACATTCTTCCACTAAATGGAAGTACTAATGATGTTTCGCTAACATGGAGTTTGATCTAACCCTGCAATGGCGCACTGGAGTCTCCTATTCCAATTTTCTTTTATTGGTTTACTCAAATTGCCCAAAAGTAGAATGCTTTCTTACAGCATAGCTTCTGTTAGGTAATCGAATGTTGTAGCCTTGAACTACATACCTGAAAGTATTTTAGAAAATTTGTACAGAATTTTTAGAGCCATCAGCGTGTCTTTGCAGGATTCTAGTTAGCAGGTGGAATGTTTGATTTTAATTATGACCATAGGGGAAGGAATTTGTACATGTCGCCGACGGACAGGCCTCAATCCAGACCGGTGATGGCACAAAAAATGCTGCAACAGTCGCGCGAAGCGGAATCAGCGTTGGCGGATGCGCTCACCTTCGACAATATCGACAGTTACACCAGAACGCCCAGGGGCAAAGGTGATCACAGTGACGACAGCGAAACTAGCAGTATATGCTCTGAAAGGAGCATGGACAGCTTTAGACGACCGAATGACGTAAGTGAAAAGAGTACTGTAGAGTCCCTGGCATAGCGATAAAAACAGTTCTCACCTTACGATCAAAGTGGAAGAGTAAAGTAATTAAATAGCGATGACGTACTGTGTCTAGTAACGCTCTTGTTCATCGTACATTTGCAAACTTAAGCTTGTTTTATTTGTTAAATATTCTGCGAATGAATTGATTGAGCGCGTTACTTGACAATGACCCGCTGCTCGGAATTAAATTCCGACAAAATACGATGTATATGTCTCATAACAACTTAACCCAGACATACTTTTGACAATTATTGTACATTGTGCTTCCTTAATATATGTGCCAATAATTATGAAAGTGGTCTACGTCAAAATTTTAAAAAAATTATTTTATCAGTTATTTCACATAATTTTTACGATACCATCAACATTATATGGAATTCATTTAGTGTTACTATCCTTTTCCTTTAAATATAACGAGAAATATATGACTTAGATCACTTTCATAATTATGGGCACATATATATATGTATATATAGTATATATATGTTCACTTAGTTCATTAACGCTTGTCTAGTGTTTGTGTGCCATAAAAGTACACTATGCGGCTGCAATATAATTTACAGTCGGAGGCTGTCAGCTTTGAACGTGTACGTGTCTTCGGACACAGTGTTTTATTTTAATTTTTTTATATGAAATCGCATTGCGTCCTTGCGACCACGGGTCCACACACGATCCCCTAATTCTTGCCCTCGTGAGGGTTGACTTAGGTCGTAAGCTTAATGAACCAGTGCTTCCACCGTCCTAGGACAACGTAGATAACGCATGTATGGTTTTTTCTTTTGGTTTTGTTGCGGCGTATTTGTTTGGTTTGGACTAACGCGATGCGCCGTTCTGTTCTCCATATCTGTCCATCGTCCATCTACCCATTAGTCGTTCTCATGGAGTGGCTCCCAGCAAAGACTGTACCGTGATATGTGGGATCAGTCTATCCCTAAGGTTTGTTCAATTTACTATTCATATTCATTTACTCCATACAAATATACTATACACTTGTGGCGTAGAAAGACAGATTTGTCGTATCAGGTCGAACCAGAAGTAATTTCCAGAAGTAGTTTCGTAACTAACATTCGCCACGCTAATAATTGCTATATTATATAACCATTCTCGTTATTGTTATCGGCTCATATTCATTCGATTTGTTTCAACGCCTGCAGCGGAAGTTGTTTATGACTCGACCATTAATAAAAATCCATCTACTTTGCGAATAAGATTTTCTCGTGTGGCTGTCGTTATTGCAATCTATCCGTGGTGATTATTTTACATATGCGGACACATTATTTTGCAGGATATTAAGGAAATTATTGAAAATTGTGCGCATAAACATTGGGGAGACAGGAAAGAGGGCTTGGTAGGCCTGCAACATTTCCTGTCGAATGGAAACACGCTTACCGAGACCCAACTACGTAAAGTGACGGACATCTTCACAAAGATGTTTATGGACTCGCACACGAAGGTGTTTAGTTTATTCTTGGACACGTTGAACGAGCTGGTGGCCACCCACAGCGAGGACCTCGGAGACTGGCTCTATGTCCTATGTGCCAGGCTTCTGAATAAATTAGGCACCGATCTTCTTGGATCGATCCAGGCGAAAATTCATAAAACTCTCGATGTCGTCAGGTGAGACCTTGTGATTTACGGTTCAAGCAATTCTTTACGTGCGATTCAGCAATAATTATTTAACATTTGTTGGCAGAGAATGTTTCCCGGGGGAGCAATTGCTACCCGCGGTGATGAGGTATCTAACGGATCCCACTCAGACACCGAACACACGTGTGAAAATAGCCACCCTAACCTTCATCACCCAAATAGCAGAAACGGCTGAGCCATCCGCGTTAATTAATTCCGCGGGGACGGCACTCGCGAGATTACTGGATTGGTCCAATGACGTTAAGAGTCAGGACGTCAGGAGGCATGCACAGAACGCTGTAATATCTCTGTATAATTTGAACCCCCCGAAAGTGACCATGATATTAGCCGAGTTACCCAAGTCTTATCAGGTAAAGAATACAAATATTATAAGATATCAATATTATAAGAATATATATATTATTAATAGAAATATAAATTTACAGGAAGCAGCATTACCCCTAGTACAGAACCACCTCAGAAAATCCTCAGGTTCCAGTAATCCAGCATCGCCTGGTACACCTCCTCCCAGGGCTCAGAGCTCCCCGGCACGTTCGAAGCTCAAACCCGAGGTGGAGAACGCTGATGAGAACCTGGAAGAAGTTTATAAGTGAGTAGTTGTCATACTTGCGAACACAGAACATCCAATAATCTCTCATTCTTCGTCATTTTAATTTGAAAGTACTTCCCACAGATCGTTAAGACGTACCACAGCGGAGATTCAGAATTATGGTTTTGAACGTTTAGAAAGAGCGACCACAAGTAAAGACAGCGGGATCAGCAATATGGCTGATGTGGAAGAGAAAATAGAAGGTCTTACGTTGTGTAACTCGGTAAGAAAACGGACGATGTACGTGTTATTTCTAAAAGCTGATTTTTTTATATTGTTTTTTGGGATGTTAGGGTCGCTCATCTTCTGTTTCTTCGCCTACCCAAAGAGGACGATCTGTTACGAGTATCATCACTGTCAATGGGTCCAGCGACACGATCGCGGGAGATCTCATTCTACCTCAAGAAAATAATGGTTACAAGAGCCACAGTATGTCTTCACCACTTTTATTAAAATATCCCATAATTGCTCATAATTGCCCTTTGCTTTAATCTGCTATAATCTGTTTTCAGCGGGGCCTTTACCAGATTCGGCAAAGAGGCCAGAAGTTTTAGATAATATGATAAAAACGCTCCAATCAAAGATGACACAAACTGACGAAAAAGTATTAGCTCTTCAAGAGTTCCAATTATACGTTCGGGAAGGCGACGCTGCGTTCATCAAACAGCATTTTAAGTAGGGACCTCTTCATTCATCTACAATCTATCACAGTAACATTCCGACACTTCTAGAATTTTTATTTCGTTTTTCTCCGCCAGGAAACTGCTTAAGACGCTGCTAGACAGTCTGACTAGCGACAGCAAGAAGATGCAAATAGAAGTACTTCAAACGCTAATCGACATGCTTAAGTGTCCCGAGCTCGTAGACAGTTTTTCCGTATACCCCGAACTGCTCGTTTTAAAAGTAATTAACGCGTACAAATTGGACGATCAGAAACTAGATTCTTCCAGTAGCAGCAGCAGCAGTAGCAGCAACACGAGATCTTCCGTAAGTATTCTTGCAAGAAACAATATTACTTTCTGGAAACGGTTATTCCGATTTGGAATGACTCATAGTAACGTAGCATTCGAAACTATTAATAATGCTGCGTGGATATAGGTTTTCTGGGTGGCAGAGAAATGTGCCGCGACGATAGCGATGGTTCTAAAGCCAGAGCAGGTCATACATTTAGTCTCAACTATAATCACCACTGAACCGTACCCCTTGAACATGGGGGCGATTAAAATGCTGCACAAAGTAGTGGAACACTGGGGTCGGGAAGCGATAGAGCCGCATCTATCCAAAGTTATGCCTGGCCTCATCAAGGCAAGTAAAAATTCTATTAGCAGTATTTCTACGTTATAATGCTTTTAATTAGTTTCCGTAACTCTTTCGACCCCTGGAGAAAATCTCTAGGAAGAGGCATCGCCACGTGTTAACAATTATTTTCACTTTTCTAGGCTTACGATGATAACGAAAGTGCAGTACGCAAGAGCGCCGTGTTCTGTATGGTGGCGATACACTTGGCAGTCGGCGAGGAGGTGTTGAAGCCCCACCTGAGCTGTCTGTACACCAGCAAGCTGAAGCTTCTGAATATCTACATCCAGCGCGCGCAACAGGCGAACAGTCAACCGGCTAGTCCGCGTAGTAATAGCAAGAATTAACTAACGTCAAACTCCGCGACACTCAGGATCGCGATACTTAGGAGATTCGCTCGTCTGAGTGCGAGGCATGAGAATATGCTGTTTAGCTTCCTCAGTAAGTCCGATCCGTGAAGACCCCGGAAACGACAAAGTCGAAAGCTTCTCACCTCGAACATTTTATAGACTGATCTGTCAACGGCAAAAGGTGTCTTGCGGTGTGCGACATGGCTGAGTTCAGCTCCTGACAGTGATGTTGCACGATGAGAAAACCAATCGTTGTGCATGTTTTGCTATCCCATTGTTTTGTTTGCCAAAAAAGATGAAAAAAAAACGAACGAGGAAAGAATTTATACATATTGCAACGTTAACCAAGAGTTCCCGACGTTCTTTTGTTCTCGTCTCTGATAGCTCCGCAGTATCGGTATACGTGTTTTAATCCCCGTAGAAGTTATTTTTTTAACGATATTCATTCACACAGTCAATCGTCGATGCAGGGACATAACCGTCGTTCTAGGATGTAAGATTTTTCACGGACTTTGATATTAAGTTGCAGCGTTGTTTCCGGCGAGAGAGAGAAAGGAAAAGAGAAAAGTGGAGAGCTTTCCCGCGTCGCGCGAAGCTCGCGGCAAAGAACAGTATCGTGCCTCTCGTCCACTCGTTTGTGGTTTTATATATTTCTGGAATTCTTGTTTGCTACTCGTTAAGATCTAATACTGTACATATATTATATTTAGATATTTCAATGTATTGTTGTGCGTCTCTCTTAGTGGTTGGTTGCAAAAGCTTCGAGAGAAATGTGATTACCGTTGAACGGACGTGTTTCTTCTTTGTCTTGTCTTTTTTTTTTTATTTTGACAGTGCGACATCACTGCCGAGAGAATCGTGATACGATCTACGCGCAGAATGTACGCGAGAACGCAGATTCGATGTGTTCGGGGTCAGGCAACAAAATATTGTATAAAAACACGTGATACGTTTGCTCGCAGATTCAGAAACGTCGCTGATACTGACTGATGCGTGCTGTGCACCTTGCGATAAAGCGAACAGAAGAAATAAACCGCGTTTAATATCATTTTCTCCCGGAATCAGACAGGAACATGTTCGATATGTATATCCAACATGTTTGATATTGGATAAATTGTAAGAAGAACGTGTTTTCGCAATTCAGTATTAACGAAGACCCGTGCGAGCGCTGCTCTGTGGTTCAAATCCACAAAACTGCGAACTAAATTAATTCCGCTGTTTGTTCTGACAAAGTGAAAATTTCTAGCAGTCGTTTGATCCTTAAAAGACTTTAAGGATCAAGACTTTACCGTTTGGACTAGAACCTGATTTCATTAATTTTTGACTGAGGAAGTTGTTGATTAAGTTGACTAAGGAAGTAGAGTTGGCAGTTTGATGGTTTAGGACCGCTTCGTTCAACGACGCGAGCTTGAAGTCGCGGAGAACAGAAACTGGTTCGGAAGTGCATGTGCTAGTCAGATTTCCGAGGACGCACAATGACCCGATAGACGCGAACGGAACAGTGGGATCTTTTCCACCGGATCTAACGGGGCAAAATGTCACACAAGAGCTCGAAGAACGTGTCTGTGAGTGAGAGAGAAACAGCAGAAGCGCGTCGATAGAGTGCGTGTGAGGGAGAGATTACAGGAATGGGCGGAAATTAGAGTAGAAACGAATAGGAGAACGATACGCTGAAGATTAACGTGAATGTCGATGAGCGGAGGAGGGAACTGTGCGCGCGCCACGTTGCCAATAATATAATGGGAAAACGCTGAATCAAAGCTAACGTAACAAGGTTTAGTAAAAGAAAACGTTCTGTGCCATTGTCGTTTCTGTTCTACTATACATATATATAAGGATGAAATGATATATAAATATAATAGTGATCACCCTTCGTCTTTTCTTACTGCTAGGATCCGGGATAGTTGGAAGATCATTTTAACGAGATCGTATTCTCTGAAAGTCGAATCATCGAAGTATTAAAAAAAAATAAAACAGAGACGGAGAAGGAGGATTCTGATAGAAGATCGCGTGACGAAATTCAACACCGTGGTCCTTTCCCTCGAGGAAAACAAAATAGAAGCGCGAGTCTTACGGGTAAACAATTTAATTGACGCGTGACTGAAGAACGAACGAAAGAATACGAAAGATTGATTGAACGCAGACGTCTCACCTGACTCGATCGTGTCGATTCTAATAGACGGCCAAACAGTGCCAAAAGAAGCTGTCGGACGAATTGCGGACAGAGGAAAAACAAAATGAGAACAGAGAAAGAAGCATGTGTCTCGAGTGTTGTGTCAGCGCTACTTCTTTTACTTGGTGCCTTTGGCGTGGTCAGGACGAGATTTGTTCCGGGGATCGTCTTTCATCGTCTTGTAAAAAGATAACGCTGTCGTCGTCGGAGCGATTGTAGCCTGCATAAATAGGGTAGAGTGTCTCCTCCCGTTTATTCGTCGGTCTCACGTTAAACGAAAAACGGAACAGTGATAATTTTATCTAGAATGTTTCCCTAGCTAATCGGGTTCTCCATCTTCTTCGCGTTCGATTGTCGTTCCATTCAATGTAGAGGAACCATTAACCGCTTGTACAGCGTGATTCTATTGTCGGTGTCATGGAATCTGCAAACTTATTCTGTACCACAAAACCAAGGCCTCGAGATATTACCATGATGAACGCTTCAGGTGGTCGGTCAACCCTTGAACGGTGGTTTCATCTGAATCCTAATATTTCTGTGAACCTAGTGTTAAACAATAATTACGTTGACTGCCAGACTTCGACTCCAAAAATCTCAAAATAGTTCAGTTAATGAAACCAAAATTAGTGATTAATTCTTTAATTCTTCTGTTCTGTTCTCCTAGTAGGTTCAAGAACGCGTAAGAGAAAATTGATTTGCAAGGATTTGAGTGGATCTATCCATGATCGCCATTTTAATAGTTCTTTGAGGGTGAATGAATTTTTATACACAAGTATAAATGGTCAGTATTGAACAATTGTTTCCTATAGGAGGAGAGTTTGTTTTTAATGAGAAGGTTGATTCTTTCGTTGATTTTGAGGTACATTGTTTGTTTATAGGTTCCATGAGATTGGCCTTAAATCTCTCTGTGCGTGTATCATCGACGTCATCAAAGAATATGTATCATCTATTTTCATAGGACGATAGAAATCGCAAGACGCGATTGTGCGGACGCGAATGATCATTTTCACCGATTGCTCCTCACTTGAGATACTTTGGTTGGTGTTAATTAGCTGCAATGATTTCAAATTGCTGCAAAAGCTGAGAGACTCGAATACCTCTGTTGGTTCTTAACAAATCTAGTATACTGGACTTCTCTGTGATGCACATTGATCTTTCTACGAACGCTATTCAAAAATTAAAAGGCTTTTGGTAAAGTTGTTGTGCAATACGAAATTTATATTTATTCTAGATGGGACAAAATTTTGTGTTTACATGTTATCAGGAAGATGACTTTAGTACAAAGATTTATATGTTCGTTAAATTTACCTTTCACATCCATTTAATTTTATCTTTGTATTTTTGGGCCCGTTAGAGGTATTCGTACACTCAGCTCTTACTGAACAGCCCTGTATCCGTGACTACCAATTTTGTCAAGGTCCGTAGAACCGTCAATGTTTATGTTCGCGATTATTCTTCTCGCAAACCATTCGTCGTCGACTTTTCTTTGAAAAAGAACAAAAAAAAACAAGCATAATACAATTTAGAGTTTGACCTGGTGTGTGCGGATCGTGTATATATATACATATTATTAAATATAGAACCTAATGTAACTATTAATACGGATTAGGTAGCTCACCGTCACTGCCTGCAGCGTTTTGGTCGTGCTGAGAGTCTTCGGCACCGCTGGACTCTGCGTAGTGTCGCGATCGTTTATAAAGAAACGAGAAAAAAAGAATAGGAAGAAGAGAAAGAAAACAATAGAGGGAGAGAAAGAGAGAGAGAGAGAGAAAGTGGAATCGCTTGTTTTGTTAAGTTTTTGAGCATTATTATTGAAAACAGGTTTTACATTGTATTTACTAATGCGTGTACGATATTCGTAGGTATATGAAGAATTATTATAACATTGTATTAACGAGGTCCTTGCCAATTTTGCATTACGACGACCGGATGATCAGGCCACGTGGACGTTCGATCTGCGCGTGAATCGTTCGTTACATCGACTATAGCTATATCCCCGCTATATTTGTTTTTAATTGATAAAAGATTTAAAAAAAGGCAACTCTTCGCATAATGTTTAATTGTATCAGGTCATTTCGTAAGTCTGCTGCGCTGAGTGAAGTGCTAGGTCTACCAATAAATAATCTACTATTTATTTTCAAAACATCTTCGTTCCCTTTTCTCCCTTATAAATAGACTGCGGATCTTCAGTCCATTCTCGATTCGCAAAATGCAAGGAAACCTGCATATTACTTTCATTAATTGTGTTACCATATTTCTTCGTTATTCTTCTAGTCGATGCGAGGTGTGTCCTTTCCTCAAATTTTTCTAAAATGGTCGATGAAGTTGAGAATTGGCTTAAAGGTCCGCAGGCTACTTATAAACTGCGATTTTGGACGAATTTCGATAAAACCAGCATTGGACTCGTTCTTCTTTCAATGCGACAGAGAATAGTGGATTACTTATTGATGCACTTAACGAGTCTCATTCAAAGGCGATCCCTTCCTGCATTTCTTAATTAATCGATCCCGTTTGTGCACCTTGAGAAACTGATCTCCAGAAATGAAATAGATGCTTGTAGTTTCGCTCGATGGCTCTTAAAAGTAAGGAAGAAAATCTTGTAAAATATAATCACAGTTTCTACGGATATATGAAAGCATAAACGAACGCGATCCTTGTCCTACCCAACAATTTCGGCAATTTAATTAATCAATTTCCTCATTCGTTTCAGCGACCGGTGTACACTATAACTAGACTGCGGGTCTTTACGCGAGTTTCATAATAACTAGCACTAGCAATCGAATTGCTTTGCTGACTGGAGGCTAGCCCATTGCATAAATGCACAAAGATCCGCAGTCACACTTTCCCAAATCGGCAGAAGACTGACTACAGCTCATAGATGATCGCATTTGAAAAGTACCAGGGCTCCCGAGGGCTTAAGAAATGATCTGATCACCGAAAAGGGGTCATCGTATGCGTTTCCACGTCGGTGTCCATATGTGTCTCGAATGATTCCGAGATGATCGAGCAAGCGAAAGAGGGGTCCGTGTGGGCACGATCGTGAGAAATCGTTGCGATGTAAAAAGAAAAGAGGAATACGCTTCTGTGGAGCCGCGTGCGTCGACAAACGATTAGCATACGAGATGATAGAAAAAGAAAGAGAGAAAAGTAACAAGTAGGACCATCGTTTTTCCTCGAATTTTCGAGGGAGAGGAAAGAAGAAGACCGCGTCTGGATATTCTATTGATTCTTGCACGAGTAAACTTTGCGCCGATCCTTCTTCGCTTCGTAATGATATTCGTTCGTCCAAGCGAATTATAATACGCATATTAGGGATAAATAAATTTTTGCACCGCAGACATGGCTATTAATTCTGTTGGCAAAATCGACCAGCTCGTTCTTTTTGTTTTCGGTTGACCCCGCCCCGCGTACGTTTGACACGCACAGATATTATTACTAAAAATACATAGGTGTGTATACCTCTCGGTGTTCCCCGGCTCTATCCCGATCGTGATCGTTTTCTATCGATTTTCCAAGTAGGAAAGGGGAATCCACGAGACGCAATATTGTACCGTTGTTTGAATCGCCGACGTATTTAATACGCTAACCTTACTAGTGTTTAGAGGATATATTTTATATGCGAACGATGAATAGTCGATTGCTTCGTATTGTCTGTCAATAAACGAGATTTCAAAACACTAGTCCCCGTGTTCCGAGTATCGTGTGTCTTAACATCTTTATTTTCTCTGTTCGTTTATTCTTCCTCCTTGATGTTATTTCTTTTTTCTATTTCTTTCTTTTTCTTTTTAGTGTAAAACGATGTTTCTCCACTAGTCGATCGTAGGTAGCGTGCTCCTTCTCCTCGGAGATAAAACAAGATCAAAATTGACAGAATTAATACGCGATACTGCTGCAAGACGTCGCAATTAAGATATCGTTTGTACAACAGGTCTGTTCCGTTGCAAGATTTTCGTCTGGAATATACAGGGTGGTCTGTACTTCGTCGCTCGAACAGGACAGAGCCGATTCTGAATTTCAAAATTGGTCGAAATAATTTCGGCTCGAAATGCAAGTAGAATGACGCGTGTATTGATCGAGCTATTAATTTTGGCCCATCCTGTATACTTCATTACTGAATGTCGACTTTATATGCTATACACGTATGCGTACATTTATGGAGCTCATGTAATTACGTTCAGAAATTTAATTTCTGCTCGTCAGTTGACGGATTCGCGTCTGAATAAAGCCAATTGTCGTATACTTTCAAACCGTTTCGATGTGTATTTTTCTTCGTAGACCGCCAATAAATATCGCATGCATTGTTTTCATTGCAAGAGTTTCTCCCTTATCAACAATGATTTGCAAGTGTCCTGAAAGGTATATCGTTGTTAATTGCGGCGATACTTTGTCGTGCACAGATGCAATTTTAAATTCCAGCTTCGAACGCGCGTCCTGTTATCTGCGCGCGCATCTTCCCGCCAACCAATCAGCGCTTAGCTTGCCTGGCGGCTCGCCGGAGTTTGAGAACTGTTGTCGGAGGCGTTCGTTGGAGCTGTTTGTCGCAAAGGTGCGTGGAAATTTGCACATAAATATCTATAAATATTACAATTATTAATATATTACTTAATACACGAATCCTTAGGCTATGAATTATAAATGTTTTGGTTAGGTGACAGAGTCGTCCCGTGTTTGAGGTTTCCAAAAATACAATTTTATTAGAAACATTTTACGAAATTTTATACTGGTATACACACATAGACGTACGGTACATGCGTACATGTGTACATACGGAATACAAGCATACCGTATAGCACGATACAAAGTATTGTACATGAATTACAAACGCTACTCTGCTCGCACAGCACGCACACTTATATTACAAATAATCACCGAACAGTTTGAAAAACGAAAGGCACTTGTCGAACTAAAAAAATCTCGACGGTTAAACTGCCCAACGGTCTTTCGAAAGTAAGCTAATGGCTGTCTGTCCTAATGAAAGAGTAATCGTGAGTTCACCCTTTTCCAGGTATCGACACGATCATCGAGAGTTTGGTTGGATTGATTTTCATGGATTTGTAATTCCGATTCTCGGACAAGCGGACCATGATTTAAACCAACCGGAAGTCCTGCTCGTCGCGCCGCTATCTGCCGCCGACAAAGCGAGTTCGACGTTCGATCGGCCATCATTTTCATCGAGTATCACCGTCTAACCTGGTCCACTGATTACGAGATTATCACATCGAATAAAAGTACACTCGATTAGTCAGCGGTAGAACATCCGCGTGGATTCCCAGTGGCTCTGTGAACGACGCCTAAGATAGACCTAACATTTTCGACATTTGCGTTGCACGTCCTGCGGCTTACAGGTTCTAACATGTTTATTGTCTTGTCGCGTTCTCTACGATTTTAAACGGTGAATCTACGAACTAGATTTGGCTGGTGTGACTGTAGAAAGACGCCCAAAACGTCCGTAATTTTTCTCCTTGTGCGATACGCAAGCACATTCGATGTTAGATCTATCTTATGCCTCAATATATAATTACTAGACGGCGGATTTATGGGGTTACAACGTTTGTACACATGTGAACACAATTATTTTGATTAATATCGTCCTCGACAATGGGTGGAACACATTGTTTTACACTATTTTTTGATAAACTAATCCACAAGGAGTTTCATATAGTCCCGCAATCTAATGATTATATTCAACGGTTTCTCTGTACAGAACTTGTAAAAAGCACATTGTGCGGCCGCGGCTAGTCTATTATTTACCACAAGTAGATCGTTTCGGTATATATTACAAAGGTATTGAAAAACGGTTGGATTTATAAAGTTAGATATTACACGTGAATAAACGATGTACAAAAAGTCGTAGTTTTAAGTACCTGCTCGAATGGACAGGTGGCATAGAAAGAAACTAGCCCGTAAGTCGAATGAATCAAGGTGGATGTTCACTGAAAATAGCACCTGTGTACGTAACAGGATGCCTGAGAATACTGAACGCGAATCAATGGGTAAATATCATACCCACAAAACCACAAAGTTCCAATAGACAAGTATTTCCAAATACATAGTATCGTGTATTTTCAGACATCTTGCGCGGAAATGAAATCATTCAGAGGCGAAAGAAGACACCGAACCTGGGCATTTGGAATACGAGATGAAGACTAATACCTTAAATAATGAATTATATTAAAGACTCTGTCGCTTATGCATTAAAAGTAACTTGGTAAAGTATATTGTTTCTATAGTAATGTACACGTAGATCGCTTCTGGCTGAATCAAACCATTCGATGAATCGTTTGAAACCGGGTCCGCAGAAATGATACCCAGGTCGGCGCGATACCCTATCATACGATTTTCTTTGCGAATATTGTTAGATCACAGCGAAGTTGTTTAAATCGATTTTCAAGGAAGGAATGCTCAGCTCGCCCGGTAAGCGGCGAACGACGGATCACCATAGAATGTGGCGCGCCAGGGTGCCCCGTAGCGCCGCGTAGCCAACGTCGTGCACGAAGAATTTTCATCCGTCTCTTCTACGGCCATCCGTGGACATTTTCACGGAAGACTGTATCAGATCAACATGTAATACTGTTTTGTGTGTGTCGCGTGTAGAGTTCGTTTTCGGTTTCTCCGTTCTTTCTCTTTGTTTGGTAGAACAAAATCTGTCATTCTGCAACGTCGATCGTCTCCAGCCGGTTTCGCGATATCACGGAGAGCGGCACGAATAGGTGCAGTAAACCCGCTAGTACACCAACACGATTGCATCATGCCCCACATGATACTCGCCACGCGTGTATTTATCGTTCGAATCCTCAAAGATTCTTACGTAACCTAACGGAGACGATCAACGCCCAGCCATAAAGCCCGTTTCCTTCATCGTGGCTGTCTTCTACAACACTAAAGCGCAAGCGAAAAGCTTAAGTATGTAACTAAACAGCTTTTTTTTGTGAAACACGTTCCCCGAACACTACTCCACGACTCCGTACACTACCATCAACGACGTTATTTAATGATACCAAAAGGTGGTCGGTGCGCGCGTTGCTCATTAAACTCTTATCGTTTTCCAGAGACTAGCTAAAGAACGTCATCCCTGTGTCATGTGTCGAACGAACGTTGTTACTTACGGCTACTAATCATGGTTACAGGAATTGCTCATCGCGGTCCCAGCCCGTGCGATTCAACACCTTTCATTTACACGTTCTGCGCGGGTCTCGGTTTCGCGGGGTTCAGCGGCTCCGCGGCCGCTGATTTCCCGTATTTTTTCTCGCGTCTTCGATTTTGCTTCGCCTTCTTCAGTTTGGCCTCCGCTCCGATCGCCACGAAGTGGTTCTGGAAGTACTCCTCGATCTCGGAGAGCTTCTTGCCGTGAGTCTCCGGTAGGAGGATCCAGACGAACACCGCCGCACCGATCGACACGCCCGCGAAGAACCATTGCACCGCATAGGACCCTGTGGAACAGAAATTTCTCATGAGTTCGATACCCTAACTGAATCGATCTGTTGCAGGTCTAAGTTGACAATAAGAGATTTCAAGGTTTATTGTACGCACCACCCAGGAAGGCCTGCAAGCTCCTGTAGCTCTGGAGAGCGGCGAACAACAGCAAGTTGGCTATCGAGTAGCTGATGGAGTGAGCGATTCCTCGAATCTCCGTGGGGAATAATTCTGCGGTCATGGTCCACGGTATGGTCAGCATGCCCACCATTGAGGTGCACACATAAAGCAGCAGACAAAGGACAGGTACCTGCAGAAAGAACCACATGTTGCGGTGATATTCCTAACATCAACGATTCCGCTTGTAATCGATGAATCATGTTAAATATATACCCAATAGCCAGACCGATCGCCTTCTTTAATCAGCAGAGTGAAATAACCGGAAACGCCCATGCACACAGTCATCCCCAAAGATGAGATGATACACAGCGCTCGCCTCTTGTACCGTCTGAGAAGCCAAGTGTTCACCATGGAGCACAAGAACCGAGTTACACCGACTAGAATCGAAGCGATGTACGGGTCCACGCCTGAACCGACTTCCTGAAATTGGAGTAATCGTCGTGAGACAGGCATCCGGTTGAGAGGATCCCGGCGCGACGTTGTCAATCACGCTGACTTACCTGGAAAAACGTAACGGCATAGAAGAGGGTGATGTAGATACCGGAGAACTGTTGGAAGGAAAACAGCAGGAAGAGGATGATCATCGGTTTCCAGCCGGTAGGTTTCAGGAATCCTCTCAACTTATGCAACGTGCTACCGTGCTTGCTGTTCCTCTGCTCGCTCATCTTGATCTCGTTCTCCTTCATTATGGTCGTGAATTGTGCCTGCGCCGCGTCCTTCTGACCCTGTTTGATCTCGTACCTGTACAGCCTACGGGAACAAGACCACAGGATTCAAAATCTGATGAGTGTTAAGGTAGCAAGATCCTTACCGATCCAGCGCCTTCCTCGCTTCATCGTATTTCCCTTTCGAGACGAGCCACACCGGCGACTCGGGAACGAACAGCTGGACCAGAATGATGGGTATGATAGCGTAGATGATGCTGATCCAGGCTACCACTCGCCAGTGAATGTAGGCGCCCTTCAAGTACGAGAGAACCATGCCGAAGGAGGCCAGAGTCGGGCCGAACGATATCATCGATCCCCTAAGCTCTGGTCGCGCGACCTCGGTGATATAGACAATGGCTGGTGAAGTCGCCAGCGCGGTAGCCAAACCGGACAACAGGCGACCGCACAGAAGCATAGGAAAGTTGGTCGAAAGGGCAATGAGGATCCAACCCGCGATACAGGGGATAGAACCCAATTGAAGGGTTCTCAGTCTTCCGAAGATCTCCATGAGGAAACCACCCATCAAGGCACCGATAGGCGCGCACACCACCACCACGCTGGCTGCAACATTCACCGGAGAACCACTGTTAGATCATAGAACTCGTTCCGAGACAAATAGGCTTCGCGCTAGAACTACCGGTTGAAATTGTCCGGTTTCTTGCTCGACGATCATTGAAAGTAACCTATTCAGCGTGAACGCGCTTTTGACATGATTAATAGGACATTGCATTCTAATAAAGTAGTACTTACCGCTACCGTTGCGTTCCACGGCGTTAGTTCGCCGAGGGTTCGCAATTTTTGATAAGGGACAGGTCGGTCGCCCACCTTGTGGGTTATGCTTTGTAAACAAACAAGTTTATTCTGGCCATTGTTCCATAATTGGTTCCGTCCTAACTTTCTATGTTGCTTGATAGGAGGCAGACTTGACATACTCTGGACTCCTATCGCGTCGCTATCGTGCATCTGGAGATGACGTATTGCCCGGAGTCATGAAAGGCACGAGAAGGAAACAGTCTTATCTCGGATTGGTCGGTGAATTAACATACTCGATAGATCCGGTGTTATCTAACTGTTATATTGTGTCTGCCTCCTCCCACCGTGGAATCGCGGTGAAATGATCGAGTGGTCGGGAAACGGCATGATGATCGCTTCATTGTGCTAGAGGCTGTGTCCTCGCCGAGACTTTGAATCGACTCACGGCTACTCGCGGATCTAGACTCGTCACTGGGAGCAACTTACCTATCCAGGAAGTTTGCTCTTGAGTGGCGTACAGTTCCGCGCCCTCGACCTCCAGGTGCGGAATCAGAATGGCGGAGTAGGCCATGCACAGGCCGACGGATATGTGGAAAGACGCGGCGATGATGCAGGCCGCGATCTAGGCAGAGATTCAATTAGAAACTGACCCTGAAGTCGATCACCAGACTGTTTGTACGAATCGACAAGGCCTGCATACCTCCGGTATCGCGTTCCTGAGGCGGGTCGTCTCGACGAAGCCCTTGTTGAGACTCCTGCTCGACACGATCGCATCCTTGAAGCACTCTCGCTCATTCTCCTCGATGTTTTTCGACGCTTCGCGCTCGACACTGTAACAAAAAATTGATATCTTCACGTTGGACCGTTAGGAATCGTCGCTTGGAAACAGCTGAACTGTCGTTGAACTGTTCTTCGGCTTCTTTTCGTGTGCAGTTGTATGGATGGGAAAGTGAAGAAATCTTTGAGGAATGAAAAATGGACCTAGCCTTTGTTACACAGTTGAAGCTAGTTAAAAACAAAGAAATTGAAAAATGGAGAACCTAGATAGCGGCGATTCGATTATGATTTCACTTTCCGGATCCATGGACATCCCAGTAATTTTGTGCACCTTTAGTTGCCGAGACGAGCGACTTACTGAGTTCTAATTAATTCAGTCGATGTACACAGGGAATGTAGATAAGGATACGTACTAACAGCGTCCAATTATTCCCGCGAACCATTTCTGACCGACTAAGATGCGGCATTTATTAACGTTCTACGTATACGTTTATGTGTTCTGAGTATCACCTCGGGCCATAAAGTCGTCAAACATGTTGAAGATTTTCCCTGCCAGTTTCCTGATAACTCACGTAACGTAACTGATAAAAAATGAGGGAAGAAGTACTATGTTAACTAACGGGACAATAAACATTTTTCTACGACGGTCGATTAATTGCGAAAGACTGTCCTGCAATTTCCGAGATGACGAGAACGCGCTTGCGAAGTTTTGCCATTTCTAACATAGCGTGCACGAGCTTATCACAAAAGAATATGAGAATAAGAAATTTCAAAAAATGACATTGATCTACGGGAAGAAGAGTACTGTTGTACAACAATAATGTACAATCATAACTGTTTTTAATAGGCGACTTTGCCCCTAAGTAGCGGATTTTATGCAATTGCTCGAACAACACTTATCGGAGAAATGTGTACATCGCCATAAATTCTGTAAAGCAATTTTAGTGCTGGCTGAGCGAAGATTAGAGTGACCTCAGTGAAAAAAAAAACATAATAAAAATTCTAACAACGAATGGCCGGTCGGGAAGACCGTCTCGGCGCGATGATTTATCATTTTTCTTGTTATGCATGCGTATGTATGAATTTTTCTACGACAGCGCCGCTCAAGGTGAGAGTCTCACAGGACATTGTTGCGCGCGAGAACAATGATATCACGTTCTCCGTTGTCGATTATATTATCGAGATGGGTCGATTCGCGCTTCTTGACGGCAGACTATAACGCCACGGCAGCCGGCTTTCGTAACGGTGACATCACATGAACAAGCCAGTTGGTCGAGCACGCGTGATGTTTACGTCTGTCCTTGTTAATTGCGAGTAGATTTATGGCAGCTGGGCGATTTATTGCGACAAGTTGATGCAACGTTAAATCGATCGATGACCGCGAAAATCATATCTCCCCCAGAACAACTATCGAACGATGTAGACAGACTTAATGAGCCGTGATAATAACACGCTCAGAACGATTGCTCAACTTTCAACTTTATTCCATCGTCGATAAGAAAACCTCTTCCGTCAGAAGAGTCTCCCGGAACATTCAGATAAACTATGCTAACGCGAATCTGGCCCCACTGAAATTGCTTTTTACGCTATCACAACATCCTTCTCGTATATTTTTCCCAGTTGTATCGTAGCTCCAAAAGGGGAACTCTGCACCATCAGATACGGGATTCATTCAGGACACAAGCATGTTACAGCAAATCAATTACTCCTCTCCGGAGTAAATTGCTGTTCTTATGTAATCCAGGCGAACCATGATGGAGGATCTTCTATCTCCTAGTTTCTTATATAATGAGAACTTCCTTTGATCGTATAAGCAAATGTTTATACACTGAACAATTTAGCTATTGAGTTGTTCGGAAAGTCATTTCGTTTTCTTAAGGGAAAATGAAAGCCAACTTCTTACCAATTTAGAATAAGATTCATGACATTTTATTCTATGATCTCTTGCGATTTTTCAGGCAGGTTAAAGTTCCCTTTCTCGTAGAATTTCTGGTTTTTATTATTTGGTATTATTATTTAGTATTTATTATTTAGTAAAATTGAGTAGATGAAGTTGGAAATTGTTGAACAACTTTAACAATTGAAGACGTTGATATATGATTTCTCCTCAATTAAAATCATTAAAGGAAGAAATAACATTCTATTTGGTTTCTATCTCTTGCAGGCAATTTTTATTTTGCATAAAGATCCGCTGTTTACTTATGACGCGTGTCGCGGCTAATCTGTGAATGAACGTAACAATGGCAAGCGACTCGGAGATCGAATCCATGCTCGAGTGATAATTTTTATCACTTATCCGACGACGCGTTTCGAAGAAAGGGTAACGACACCAGTATGCTTCTCCTCGGCGGAGCTTAATTACAAACCGGAAAGCGTTTCTCGCCGAAGCCGACCGGCTTTAACTCGTCGGAATTAGCCGCTCGGACAATTAACAAGCGTCGATCCGACGATTTCTGTTGACCATCCAAGCAACGAATGAAACAGCGTTGCATAATTACGAGCACGGCCGTTCCTGCTAATTCAAGTTAACTCGTTTACTACCGCTCGATCAATTTTTTAGAGTGCACGAGACCATTACGTAATTTTCTTAAGAGAAGAAATGGATTGTTACGGCCCGACGAGCCTTGTTAAGTAATTAGCGACGTTGACGAAAAAACGTTGGCCTTTTTTTTCTGCCCGACAAACGTCGATATCAATTTACAATGTGCTAACAATGATATAATATTTTTATTCAGTGCTTGAGGCACGCGATTCAATTTTTCTTGTGTTCGACTGTCAGCTTATATTTTTACATTTGCTGGAACCTTCTTTACTCTTCAATCACTTTTTATTCATTCGTCGCTTGGTAGATATGCATATCTTCGTAGTTTTTATCGAATGCTTTTTTCCGTCTTTCAATAATAATATCAAAGATAAAATGGAATATACAAAAACAGCAAGTTGTTGTTTGATGAACATTCACAGTTTCGTAATATTTCTCCACTTTTTACTTGTTGAATCTGATCGTTTCGATTCACATTGCAGACAGAGGACCACGAGTTGGCACGGAACGGAAGAAGAAGTTTGACGGGGCGAGAAGGTTGTTGACACCCAGTATATTCTCTGGACCACCACGATCCTTTCCTATCGATCTGCCTTGACGAAGACTGTTTCGAAAGCATCTTCGTCCACGATCCCGTCACTCGACCATGCTCACTTGCCGGCCAATCCTACCGCAGAAGTGCTTTCGATCTCGCCGACCCGAGAATTGCTAAATTGATTATCCACTTTTCAACAAACCAGAAGTAGAAAGCGGGGTACACGTTGTCGCAGTGATCGTTGCTGTTGGTAACCTAGTTGCAGTCTTATTCTGCACTATAAATTGCACATTGCTGCACAAACGAAACCTCAAATTTCAATTGTTTGAGAAAGAAATTCATACAATAATTATATATACCAAATAGATTATTTCGGTCAGTAAACCCGTCTGTCAATTATTTTGCTTCTGGTATCTCTCTCGCAGTGTGCACAATGAATAATATTTGCTCTCGCAATGTTGAGTCACAGTTAGTTAAATTTCTGGAGTAATGTTCGCGTCTGGTTATGTAATCCAGATTTTATCGTCGTGCAAATGTTTTTCTACCTGCATTTCCATTAACGGCAGATTTAAAGCAGCGAGTCTGCGTCCGTGCAAGCTTGAGACGAATATTTGTTGATTTGATTAGATAGGGATAAAAACGATCTTTTCGCGAACTCATTGGGAATTTTACTCTCTGTCTGCGACTTCTGTGATTCGTCTCGAATTATGTCTACGCAATGCAAGTCGCTGCTGTGCTAAACACATTCGTCAAAACATAACTGTTCGATTTAACACAAGGTAGTCGGCGCAATCAAAAATTCCATCGCGATAATAAGCAAGTAAGTGAAAATGGTTGCAGCGAGTATAACCCACTATTTCTATGTACTAAGGCCGACACATTAAGTGTCGATGCGGAGCAAATGAGCTCTCCTCGAACGACCAACAGCGTCACCGATTGCCGGTCTAATAATAATTTGTCATGACCAGGCTATATTTCCTCGTGCTTACGTTTTAAACCCAACTAATGAGAACAGCGATTTCAGTTTTTCCTCCTACAATATTTCCTCCGTCGCGTTCACAGTTCTGACTGGATTGCGGATTTTATGCACGCATAGTGAATCTGAAATGAATATAGTTAAACTGCCTTCTGCTCGATGCGTGTTGAATTGGGTGCAGAGAATTTCGGCTATACGATAAAACCGACACGTTACTGCACTATTTTTAACCATCATTACCGATTTCAACACTTGGCCAATCTCTGAACCGAAATGCCAGGAAACAAATGGGCTATTTGAATGTTTCGCTAATTCCATTTATTTTCGTATTTTTACATTATTCTGTAGCAAGCAAACCAATAAGAAAAGAGTCAGGTGCGCGGAAAAAACGAGTCGCAGGATAACAAGCAGGATATCTGAATTATTTTCGAGTTTGTATACTCTCAATATTTCGCTTTTATTTATCCAGATGTTTCTCGTGTTCTGACTGTACTTTGATATTTTATCGCTTTCACCGATTCGAAAATTTTTAATATTTCCATTGCATGTCCTTTGACGTTTCAGCACTTCAACTTATTCCATTTTTATTTAATATTCTAACACTGATATTTTTGCAGGCGAAACCCCATTGGATGCACCGAGGAATGCACAATCCCACGGCGAGCACAAAAATGATGCAACGTTTACGATCACAGAAATTATTAATGCAGTAAAGTGCGGTCTCCATGTGAAGAATCAGGTGAGTGTCAAGGATGAGAAGCAGGATAGCGATAAGGGTACGTACTTCGCGTAAATGCAGGGTGAGTCGTGCATGTGCACGAAGGAGATGCAAGCACTATCTAATCTCGACTAACTAAAGAAGTGTCGTTTCGCGAACCTCGGACCCGTCTTTATCATATTGCGATTGAGTTGTCGTCACCGCGACAATTTCCACGCCATCTTCACTGAATGATCGTCACGCCGATCACTCTACATACGTATATGTAGTACTAATTTTCAACGCGTCGACGCTTTCTCAATCATATTTCAGTATTATCTAACAATAGCATCGGTAGAGAGACACGTGCTTTTAATACTGGCAGCATTGCCTTTTGCGTGACGTTCTCGAACGTGATCTCGAGACGGTAAATACCATTTTCACACTTCGTCCGTGGAAAACACTCGAGACGATCGATTTTTGACATACACGATCTTTATCGCCGAAGAATCGTTCTATCGCGAGGATTTTTTGGCGTGACCGGTATCGATTACTTCGTTATCGATTCGCCTAACACGCCGGCCAAACTTTAGCGCGTATTCTAACGTAACAAGAAGTATATAGTCCCTCTAAATTTTATAATCGTATTCCTGGAAATAACGCAGAAACAGCTGACAACAGCAAGAATGTATTTTTGGGACGCGTTTTGTTAAATAATTGCCACGATATCTTAAAAAATGCCCGATCGAACTTGCATATATTGTTAAAGCCAGAATTTTTTAACAAAAAATTTGTAACCACCATTCAAAGATCATTAGGAACAAGGTCTATAACATTTACTGCATTTTGGTACTCTGGCATACTGGCACAATAAAATCCCTACCAGAATGCTGAGCACTTACGGAAGCGAATGTTCGCCTAACCAACAACACGTGCCTACTCGAAATCGCGAGAATAGCAAGTGGAAGGTGACCTCGATCTTGTATCAAGGCAACAGGAAGCAGAATAATCTATCTGCCGTGGAATTTCGGTATGTGTGATTTCGTCTGCGATTATTTTTATCAGGTGACGCTTTTATGGTGACTCACCCATTCACTGAGATTTTTAACGGTTCGGGAAGTGGAACACCTACTGGTGTACATGTATTTACTATATTGCGGAGGAAAGAGTGCACTCTAATTCAGCTTATGGTCCCTCATAGTGTTTCGTGAAAATACGAAATAGAAGTAGAGGAGAATTTTTACCGCTATTCAAAAGCATGTAGTTTCAGCAATGTTATCAAAAAATTTCGATAAAAAATCTCTAATTTTGCAATTTTTATCTGAATGTACAATAATAAGGATCTCAAGTGCGCCTTAGAACAATGAAAGCAGAGTTTGAAGATTTTTTTAAAAATTCCAGGTCCTGAATCTCGGAGTGAAATTTTCACGGACAACTCGAAGAATCTTCGGCGTTCGAAACTTGCCGTCACGTGCTACTTTGAACAAGAAACGCTAGCTGATGTCAGACGTTGGGATCGACGGCAGGAAAAAGCCGACCGAAACTGTCATAAAGAAATTGACGTCACTGTTTCACGAGCTGAAATGATTCGCATGCGAAAAAACTGGAGGAAGCGATCGAGCTGCTTCGGGAAATTAGTTTTAATCGAGGAAGAAGATGGAGTGGCTTCGGTTTCTTTCGTTAGCGAAGCAATTTGCATCGGCGAGAGGGAACGGCTATCTGTGGCTGACTTTTAATCGTTAACCCGGTGGAACCTCGCGTTCGCGAGCACGGGTCGTCGTTATTGCGTCGTTCGGGTAACACGTGTCCAAGTAAATAAACGGAGCCGCGTGTGAAGACACGCGTGACCGAGTGAAACGTTAATTTCCAGAATGGACTGCTGGTGGTCAATGTCTCGGCCCCTCGTAAACACGGGACCGCGGAATGGGCACGGCTAAAATTAAATTGAGTACGCTCGTTCGTTGGCCGAGCCGCGACAGTTCCTTATTTCTTGAAATCGTCGTTCTCAGATCCCTAGAAAATTCGTTTCGCTCCAGTGTTAATCGTCTTTAACACTGGAATCACCGGAGAGGTCAAATTGACTTGTTCCTGATTTAATTGGTATAAATTGGTATTCAATGCCAGTAATTTTATGAGAATTGTTTCTAAGGAAATGAATTGTGCCAGTTACCGGTGCGGCTATCAATGTGTTAACAAACAATATACGCTCAAGCTCCTCAGCAAGTTTGCCAAACGGTCTCACTAACGGAGTGTGTATCAACGCGATGAAATATGACGATCCTCCAATGTCTGTCGACGAATGATGACTACGAGTGAAGCTGAACAGCACAGTAGTGTGTTATCATCTTTATTGAAGCACATACAATGATAAAAATTGTATGAAACGTCGGTACTTCTGGTGTTAATATTGTAAAGAGACAGGGGTAAATCGAAATAGAACATTCCGATCGCGACATTCTCGGTTCCATCAGCAGCAAGGAGTGTCACGCGCGAAGGACGCTTTCGAAAACTCGAAAATTCGTTCGAGGACAGCGAAGGAATCACAATAATCAAGTGTCATCATCATCAGAATCCTCTATCGGCCCCGGGGCTGTTATGAAACGTGAGTCGATCGATCAGCCGGTCCCGAATGCCGATAGTTTTGAGAACCGCTTCTCACTTAACAATGCCGCGACCGGTTGGCTAGAATTACGGCTCGATAATGAACACGTAATTAAAACGATTAGTCGTCTAGCTGATGCAGCGCTCCGTCCAAGCGTTTCGCTTGCTCGACGAATGGGCTGGCGCTATCGATTGGCTTCCAGTTTTCCCTTTTATTGAAACTTTCTTGTTAGCATTTCGTTAATCGAATTACGCTGATCATTAACGCTTCTTTTCTTAGTGTTGTAACCAAACTATAAGCAACTCAATATAAAACTCAAAATTTGTCGACTGGATAATTTTTGTCATGTGGACGGATTGTGGCAAGGGGCTACGAAAATTGGAAAGAAAATTCTTTTATCTGATTTTCTTAACTAGAATTCTTCTAATCCAATTCTTTTATCGAATCCTCTAAATTAAAATTGTTGTACCCCATTCTTACATCCGATTCTTTTATCCAATTCGTTTAACCAAAACCTTTTAATGGCATTCAGAGTGTTCGTTACGAAATTTTTTGTCCAGGACCAGTTGGTGTGGACTCCATGGAGCCGTACTTAACTTCGATTAAGCCTATGGCGATGCAACGAAAACGCTGTTAAAGATCGTTAGAGGAATTGAATGCACCCGAAGCGACGTTCTCAGCCGAAGGCAAAGGAGTGAATTTTTCTAGTTGAATACGGTTATCGCCCGTGTCTCTAGTGTGGCAAACGCCGCATCTGGACAATGGTGCACCCTGGCACAGAAAAGGTCGCAATGTGCATTCGGAGATGATGGAGGTAGAAGGATCGAGGTTACGATGAGATCTTTCGACGGCCTCGATCATTCGATGGCCTACAGGCAACGTGGAGGATAATGAAAAGGGAAAACATCTTTGAGAACCGTCTTCAGAAAGCCCATGCGGGCCCTCGATGCTGTATACCTGAGACCAGCAGCTATAGTGATTCGAACATTTTTTTCTAGATTAAACTACCTCTCCAGAAACCAGATTCCTGCAGCTGTGGGCCAGCTGATGTTATTGGGCTGAGGATGTTTGTGTACACGAACATTTCATAGATCAATTCAAAGGATCCGGAGCTATTTTTCAGTCTCAATGCAGATTTAATTGCAGGTGAATTTTCTGAGGATGTTACAAGTATTTTCTACACTTTGTATTTGCGAAGTGAAATAGTTAGAAGTCTTGAAAAAATCCTAGAATTCAAGAATTCGACAAAGTTGGAGGATTTCGAAAAAAAATTATAAAATATAGTGTACCTCTCTCTCGGTGTACGTGTGCTTTGGAGTACGTCCAATTCGGAATACGTCCTGTTTGGACGTGACAAATTTTGCTCGGTATACGACATCATTTTTTTGTGTAAATTTTGCACACAGTAGAAACATCCTGAGAAGAAGACAGAAACAAAGTCCTTTGGACAGATTTTTAATAAAAGTCAAACCAGCTGAGCCTAGTGAAAAACGACAGAAGACGGAAAAAGAAAAAACACCAGAATGTCAGATTTTATTGCAAGGGGACTCTTCTTCCACAGAATAGAATATCATTTGTTTCTTTTTATAATTTAGCATTAAGCAGAGTTTGAATTTAAAAATCTATAATGAAATCTCATTTTTTATTTATATGCTTAAATTATTTTAGAATCCCATTAATTTAGATATAATATCAATAATAGATTTTTTTTACATGAGAACGGATTAATCATCTTTACGGGAAAGGTTGCTTTGCTATTCGGTATAAGTCCAAACATCAGGAACGGATTAAGATACCGAGGTACCACTGTGCACGGAAAGGCTTATAAAAACATCTATCAAAAATATTCTGTTGTTTGATTTGAATAATTTTTTCAGGCTAGTCGGCGACTACTGACCTCAACGAATAGGGATCCATGTTTCCTTTCTATTTGTCGTGCCGCAACAGTCTTAATTCGTGAGTGTTTGAACCGCTGCGTCCTCTTCTTCCGGCGGATGTGTTAGTCAATTCCGACCTCACCTCGAAACGGTCACCTCGTCAGCTCAGAATGAAGCTGTAGCACTTGGTCACCATTTTACGCTCTGCACAGAAAAATAAGCCAACGTATGTAATCACATCGATTTGCTTACTGCTGCCATTTGTTTTTTCCGTTCAATGTCAGACCGTTCAATGTCAAACCGTACAATTTAACGAAACACGAATTGCTCTGCAGGGGCACGCGAGCTGGCAACACTAACGACCCAGAATTCTTCGAAAATTGTCCAGAATCTCGGGAAGTATAAGCTTTTGTGCGTACGAAGTATGTAGACAATCTCTGTGTGTAGGATGCACGTCTAATAAATTTGATAAGACTGAATAAATGTCAGCATGCGATTCGAAACTTATATAATGTAGCGGAATTGAACGGAGATATGCCTGCTTTGAATAATTCACCATGCGGGTAGATACCGTGGTCACGAACATGTGTTTCGAAGGAGACTGTGGAATACCATAGTTAATGATACTGTAATTTCGTAGTTGAGACCGCCTCCGTGGCAGGACACTAACTTTCTACAAGGCGCTTTGCAGAAACGTGAGCGCCGCTATCCGCTGATCGATCATTGCCGGGGAATATTGTTTATGTGCCAGTTTAGCTCTATTGAGATCGCTTCATTCAGTATCCACAAATCATTTTTTTCAATTCCTATCGCTGTAATACCGAACTCTGATGATTGGACCCTGTTGCGAGTGTTTGTACACTGCACATGGCACAAAAGTCAGCCAGTTTTAAACTATAAGAAGCCTCTGTAATGTTCATTTCTAAGTGCCGACATGTAATAAATTCACGCGCAACTCATTAAAATCTCGTTTCAAGATTAATGATGAACGACGACGGATTTATTCGTTTTATTAAAACGCTAATGCCCTGTTAAGTTTCAACTGCAAAGCTCGTCCGTGACCGGAAGCCTCTAAACACGGCCTTAGAGTCAATTTAAATCGATTCTCCTTCATTTAAGAAAAAAAAGTTAACGCGTTGACAAGTTCAAATGAAACTGTGGAAACCAATGACAGCCAACTCGCCCCAGCCACTGTCTCCACTTTGATAACATTTGAGCTATTAAAGCGCTGATACACTTAATAGGATCGTAAAAGATGAAAAATAAATTTAATCACGCTTTTACTACTTTGTGTTCTTACAATTCAATTTATTTTTCTTCATAATTAAAACGAACATCGTGTGTTTTGGTCAGAAAGATTTCCTGCAGCTTCCAGACAGCGCGTCCGTATTTTTTCAGGCGAAGTTTCTCAAATTATCTCTTTTACGATCTCTAATTTTACTCCGAAGACACTAATTGACCGACAAAGTATAGTTTACACGGGTAATGAAGCGCAGGTCCGATTTTCTTGCTCCTCTGACCGACATTTTTAGTATTTCTGTCTAATTAGTTGCGTAAGGTACAAACTTAGTGTTTCTTTCTTCGCAACCTGCCGTCATTTTCAAAGACAAAGACCACGGGAAAACGTCGCAACTTTCGAATACGCAACCAGTCTATTTAAAGCCGTGGAATATGATTGGTTCGTTGCAAGATGATTGTCGGATCGTAAACAAATTAATTGCCACTCGCTACAGGAAAAATACTGCAAACGTTTAAAAAATTCTACGCTAAATGAATGACCAATTCCCGGAAATTACTATCAAACTCTAAAGCTTATACACTTCTAGTAAATTCATTTTCGACTCGTTTTCATTCCTCTTATCCACAATTCACAATTTTGTTCGTACTCGCGAGTTGTTCGTTTCGTCGCTAGCGATAGCGATCATCACAAAGGAAACAAACCGATCTAGATCTTTGGAAATCACACGTTTTCTGCATTTCCACACGACAACCGACTGTTTCCTGAATCCTGAGGAATTACCACGGAAAGAACCAGGCCGTTAACGAGCCCGCAATTCCTGAAATCGTTCGGCAATAAATCACGATCGATACAAGGGACTTTGCGCTCGGTTGCATAAGCGGTTCACATGCTGCAGAGCCTCGTCACGTGAGCTACAATTAAGGACAAACACCGACGATTATTCCTTTACATTGGCTGACGATCGAGAACCATCTTCGACGTGAAGATCGATCCGCGATCGCGGCACAATTCGATTAAAAGTCACGATCGACGCACGAGATGCATCTTTCTGCATTTATTTTGAGACTGCTGGTCTCACGAAGATCAGTTTGCCTTTTTATTAAAATGCTAATATATATTTTCACGAAGTCGGATTTATGAGAAAACAGTAAGTAAAATCAAATTTTTCCACTTTGTTAGTGGAAATTTCCACTAAGGAATTGAGAATATTTTTAAATGCACACTTGGAAGTTAAAAGCCTTGAAAACTGTCCGTACGCCGAATTAGAATAATAATCTACAACAGAATAGTCTCTTGATCTTTGCATTTCATAGTGTTATTTTGCAAATTTTACGAGCTATAAATGCCTAACGCTTTTGTAATCGAGTAATGATCGTAGGTTAGTAGATGAATAAACGCAGCCGACGCGGCGTAGTAATTATTTACGAAACAATTGTTAAAGAATACAGCCAAGAGCTATGGTTTATACTTATCAACCGTATCGATCGTATTGACACAATGGCGACTGTAAACGGTTATAAAATTGATCCCTCTTTTCCAATTCCTGGAGAAATATTAATCGTTTTAACCACTATCTGTTTGCATTTATTTTATCTCCAACCGATGATGACATTACAGTCAATTTTCTTTATTTTTTGGGTTGCGAGAAATCGCGGAGGTCGCTAATAAGGACAGTCATTGCACTCGTCGGTTTGTAAAAAGACGATCATTCGAGTGAATCGATATTATTTCTAGTTAATGCAATCTGATAGTAATTGCCTGTCGATCATCGTTATTAAACTCGTTATCTTGTCTGTGTAGTATCAATTAGCCGGTACAAGATTAATCCAGCACTCGAGACTATTGTGCGAGGCATTATCGTCGTTTGGAATTGAGACGTGACGAATTAGAATGATTTGAAAATTCTCCGAACATGGGCGATCGCCGATAAACACGAGCGTAAACACAGAAACACGCCTCTCGAAAGCTACGATTGCGGTATATTTTGCACGTTGAAGCTGGAACAATTCTCTTCACAGACAAACAAGCAGACCAAAAAATTTTCATTCTCATCAATAAAGCCAACATCTTTGTCATCCTACAATTCAGTGAAGCTGTCAAACTGTGATTTCAGCAGCTGGAAAGATTAACCTGTTCGAAGAAGTGAAAATTGATGGCTTCAACCAGCGTTTTCAGTCAACAATTGCTCGCGCACATTGAAATTCAGACAACGTCTCTTTCTGGCCTATTGTGTAGACGCGGCAAGGGGGCCAAAGGTCCAGGAAAAACGGCATTGTAGAGTACTGACGGACAACAGCCGGAGGTGCGATCCAAGTATTATTACACATCGTTTATGCGATTAAATCGTCTGGTGACGCACCGTGTCGCTTTTGCCGGCTCGTCGTCCAACGATTTCATGTAGAAGAAATAACGTGTGCAAACGTGGAAGATCCCAAATGCCAATACAATTGAACCCGATTCGATGCGTATTCATTAAAGATCGAGCGAAGACACGAGTATAATTAATGCGAACTCGTGTGAGTCTTCAATGAGGCAGAAGTCGCCTCTTATCTCGAGGAGTCTCTCAGTCTATAAGCTTAAATGTCCAGCGTGTCTGGCTCTTTATCGCGTAATTTATCACTGCGAAGACTGCTTTAGGAACAATTTGAACACCTGGAAGAATTTCAGACCTTTATTTCCAACCTCATGTATTATTTTAAACAATCCAAATATTTTCGTCTTCATTTTTAAAAGGCCTCCTATTTTTAGTATAAATCTATCCAAACCCAGAGCCATTTTAGATCCGCGATCGAGCTCCCAAAACCACAACAAATCTCTCGGATGAAGGATCTTCCGTACTGACGTCTTCTCATTCGAAGTATTGGGTTGGAACGAAAGTTCGTAGCGTTTGCAAATGAAAATTGAAAGCTAAAATTCAGTCATTTATTGTTCTATTACATTTTGCCCCTTCCGAGGTAACTTCTCGTGTTATTGAATAAACATATGAATATACAATATTCATTAATTAATTAAACTATATATCAAACTCAAATAAACAATGGAACGCGTCCTCGGGATTTGGTCACCTATTTTGGGATCAACCTGTATACCTAACCGGGCTCTCGCAGTGATAATAAATCGTGGAACGATCTCGAAGTGCCGCATTATCCTATCCATCAAAAACAGCGTGAGTCTCTATCGCCGAGTGTCTATTTTCGAAACGGTAGTCGCTCGTATTCCTGCGCGTTACTAATTGCAAGAGCCCGCGGTGCGTACAGGACGCAGATACATTTAAACCGGCGCCGGACTTTCGACCGATCGACTTTTCCTTTCCGTTTCGCAAGGATCGTGAACACAATTTCAAAACGGAGCCCGCAAACTCTAGAAAAGCTGCGAGCAGAACCATCAGAGGCCATTGTCCTCGCGGTTTTTCTATTGTTTATCCATCGATTGTTAATTGCTTTCGCCACACTATCGTTCCCCGATCGTCGTTACAAGAAAATTGTACAGGGATTATACAACGTCCTTGCCGACGCAACAGACAGCACTGTTACTCCAATTCTTTAGACGAATATCCTGTTCCACAATAATACTATTAATCACTTAAGTGCAACTAACATATTTGCTCATTCCATTCCACAGAAATTAAAAACCTGCTCGAGAACGAGGCGAACGGAATCTCCCGTGGAGCCGAGCACAGAATAACAAGCGACAACACGGCATCAAGGCAACAACAGCATCAAGCTCCATTTCAAAATAGTCGGAAGCGGAATACAAGTCCTTCGAACGCTATCGCGGTGGAAGCTCGGCACTACCGGCATTTCGTTAAATTGCAAATTTGCTGCGCGCGTAACGTCTATCAATAATAACACGGCTCCTCGGCCTGATCCACGGTCAAGATATCTGAATAAAAAGGTCGAGGGACTCCGTGAAATCTGTCCCTCGCCCGAAAGTCAACGACTGTGTGTCACCTATTTATCGGCACGACGCGACGTTTCGAGCGGCTTCGATCCGGTTTGCTTCCGCGTACACGGGGACGGCTGTGTAAATAAGGCAGCAAATGGCAGGGACTCACCTTCAGGAACTGTGTCTGTGGTTCTTCGGACTTGTGGACGATAAGGTCTCTGGATAGACTCCGAATTCGAAACAACCAGCACAAGGCGAACAATGGCTGCTCCTTCAGGCTCTGCTGGGTGATTTCAGGCCTTCCCGAGCTCTCTGCCTTCCTCCGATACTAAGAAAGGTACAGGAGCCTTGCTAGATCGGTTGTCAGCGCGTCACGATGTTCTACCCGCGATGGTCGGTTCGCAACTGGAGCCTGAAAATGAAAACAGGCAGGCAAGCCGCTTCGGTCGATCCGACGTCTGCTGCCTCGCGCCATGCCATGCCGTCGTGGCGGTGCTCACAAAGAGATCGATTTAACCCTCCATACGATGGCCGAACCGTTTTTACCCGTTTTTACCCCTCCTGACTGAAATTTTCAATTTCTGTTCCGCCGCATCCCCTAGCGTGAGGGTCGCCGTAGTCTCTGGCTAATTTTGGAAAGCATTTTTTGGAATTTTCTTTTAGAATATCTTGTAGAGATATTGATTTTGAAGCCTGTGGACGTGTTGAGCAATCCTTAGAGACCCTGCGACTATTTTTATTATGTGGAAATTGTCATTTTTGCACGGGGTTGCAGTGGTTCAAGTGCGAACAAAATTACTATGGGGTTTTAAGATGTCACGATCTTGGGATTTATTTTAAACGTATTTATTTTAAACGAAAAGCTTAGCGGTCTTATTATACATTTTGTTGATCTATTTATCAGTCTTCAGAGAATGTATGTAGCTATTTTTATAGGAAAATCGGGCGTCCGAAACGGTCGAATTAATTTCGTGAATTCCGATGTCATTTTGACCCTCGTACGCTCCCTAGAAATAATTACATAAATGAGTCTACGATAATATTTCAACCGTTTTTGTTTTACACTTTAAATCAACAGATTATAATCGCAAAATAAAAATCGCCTGCATCGATTTGAAGAAACAGAAACCAAATTGGATGCTATTTCTTTCCATAATGATTTTGATAGAGGAAAATCATATATTGACATCTTCAATTCTTTAAATTTTCCAACAGTTCTGAATTTTATCTACTCAATATTGCTATAAATCCACAATCTGGTAATGACATAACAAATGTTTTTAATGCAACGTAAATGTTATCACAAGGTGAGTGCTTTGAAAATTTTATTTTTTTTCTCAAGGTCATTCTTGAAAACATTTGTTATGTTATAAAAAATAAAGGAGATATGTATTCTTGGTCAAATGGATCACTCAAAAACACAAAATTCATCCGTGTATAAAAATTCTCCTTTCTATAATAATTTAAAAAATATTCTTCTCTGAACGGATCACTGCCTTTCCATCTTTTTTCCAAGAAGGATACTTCAAATGCGGAGCATTTGGAATAAATCGAAGACATTTTATCAAGCAATGTTGTGGACCAAAACAAATTGAAAACATTTCGACGATGTTCTATCAGTTTTAAACAATTTCATGAAGAAATGAATCGGTCCCGATAGAAACAAGGAAACCTTTTTATATTTTTAATACTGGACCATATCATTTGAAATTTTTTGGGAAGTTAGAACAATTGGTTTGCTGCACAACGCGACTAAAATTTTTGAAAAAAATTGCAAGTTGTCGGAATTGCAGAGAAAATACTAAAAGTTGCATTTTACAACTTTTTTATGTGGATCTATATTGAAAATTTAAAAAATCCGTGTTGTAAATCTGTGTCAATTATATGCACCGTGAAAGTTTCATCGAAATCAGTTGATGCGGGAAGAAAACGAAAGATGTAAGAATCCTTAGATTTATTGCAGTTACAGGCCGAAAATCGTGAAAATCTGCAATTTTTACCATCTTTAAACGTTTGAAGCTCATTGCAGCCGATTTTGACGAAATTTTCAGAATATGTTTAATTGACCTACAAAACGTATTTTTAAAATTTCCAATATAGGCGCACATAGAAAAGTTGTAAAATGCAACTTTTAGTATTTTCTCTACAATTCCGACCAATTGCAATTTCTGAAAAAATTTCTTTTCACATCCTGTAGCAAACTAATTGCTCTAGCTTCCCAAAAAGAGTTCAAATCGTGTAGTACAATATTAAAAATGTTATCGTCTTTTTAAGAGTGTCCGAATATTAGTGGGAGTCGCTGTATCTCAGTAGAGCACGGGACAAACCCCGTTGTCACAGCCATGAAAATAGACAGCAGGCGTCGAACCGGCCAGTTAATCCTACAAGTACCCGTCCGTAAATAAATCCCGACCTAAGAAGCTTTAAGTTAACGTTATCCAGCTTTCGTTCGCCGAGGTAGGCGACATGGCAGCGTGTGATTCACAGATGTCGGACGTAAGAGCGTATAGAGGTTCACGTGCACACCGGCCGGCGTTACGAAAACGACAACGGTGACGAAGGCGTGAGAATCACGTGGACGATCGGCGACCGATTCCACGGAGCACCGTGTAACGCACGACACACTCTGCATAGGACTTTACATTATAGGAGGATCGTGTCCCGCGAACACGATGCAACGCGCTGCAACGCGGTGCAACAAGAGCCGGACGATCCGTTGCATCGCAGCTGAGATCACTCGGGAAACGAACGGGAAAGACTAGTGTTCTTTAACCCATTTCTTCAGGGTCGCCTTTGTTAGCGGAGTAGGTAGGTGTACGATCCGTGCGATTATAATGGGGAACAGGAACTGCGGAGACCTGCGTAGATCTGCGTGACTATCAATAATTGTTTCTTTGCAACGCGAAAAATCAAGACCCATCAACCCTTGGCACTCGAGTGGCGACTCTGAGGCACCACTAAATATTGCTATATCAGTACTGTAAAATAATTGTTACGTTATTAAATTATTGTTACGTTAAAATAATTGTTGTGTCATTAAATTATTCTTACGTTAAAATAATTGTTACGTTATTAAATTATTGTTACGTTAATATAATTGTTACGTTATTAAATTATTTTATATCAAATCAATTACTAAACGTATGCATGAAATGAAAAGAATCATATAGAATGGAAATATTCTAGGTCAGAAGCAGTGTTTGGTTTTCGTGTTAAAATAGTTCCGAGTGCAAAGGGTTAACACTAAACCTGCCATCACCGGTCAAAATGACCGGTCCCAGATTTTTTTACTTTACGATTATTGATATAATAAAAATAATTTCATAAGATATGATTGTGTAGATATCTTTAGTGGAGCACATATTACAATAGGAGCTGCACGAAGTCTAAATAAAATCAATCTTGTCATTTTTATAAAGGAACATGTACCAACAGTGTTGACTCCTTTATATTAACCCAATTATGCCAATAAGCAATACTTTCGAAAATGTTCGATCTACTTTATAGTTTGAACGCATATTTTTATGCCTCGATATATTCCAGAATGTATATTCTGGTATATTGTTGTATATTCTGGTATATTCTGGTATATTCTTGTATCTTCTTGAATATCTTGGTATATTGTTGTATATTCTGAATTTGAATGAACATTTATTATGTTATCATATTCTGGAACATTCTATTATATTCTGGTATATTCTGGTGTATTCTACATAGAATGTAAATTACACTTTGTCCATACTGAAGCAGAGTGTTTGTTTATTCCTTAAAAAAAGTGACAAAAAGTTGCTCGATGTTGCTTCGGTGTGGGCACATTTTTAAACTGCCAGTAAGAAAATAAAAAATTGTTCGTCGGCGTACCTTTATCAAAAGGTAATAAAGCTAGAGAAGTTATATATAGGCAATAATTCAGAAAATACGGAGCGGTTTAGAATGATCTATCTGTATCATCCCCGCGATTTTTCGCCGCAGTAAAACCATCGATAATAATAATAATAATTCGGCCCACTTTGAGTTGTGTCTCGATTACGCCAAGTTTACGGTATCTTTTTATGATTTTAATTGTCGAGATACGTATCGATTTATTGCACGCATGTATCTGATAATGTAGCGCCGTAAGAGGATGATAAATAGATTAGCGCAGGTGAAGTGGCGAATTTTTTAATGACATGATCACTCCGCACTGTCGCCGACTCACCATATTAAACATAGATAGCGACATACTGAACTCCTGCACGGAAAATTGTGTTCTGAAACATTTTTTTTCTGTTATTCGATGCGGAACTTCATTCTCCGTGGACTCGATATAATCTTTCTATCTCGTTGATTGGCGAGAGCACGCGCGAAGATAATGTCTTCGCCAATAGATCTTGATATTATATAATAACAATAATCTCTATATCGATTATAATAAAGCACTACGATGGCGGTGTTGAGTTCGTAAAAATGCTAAGAGTGATCATGTAAGAACGATATAACTAGACTGCGGATCTTCATGCAAAATAAAAATTGTCTGCATCGATTGCGAGAAACAGTTATTTCTTCCCTTAATGATTTTAATAGAGGAGAAATCATATACAGTGACTCCCACTAATATTCGGACACTCTTCAACGGCGATAACTTTTTAAATATTGGACTATACGATTTGAACTTTTTTAGAGAAGCTAGAGCAATTAGTTTACTACATGTTGCGAAAAGAAATTTTTTCAGAAATTGCAATTGGTCAGAATTGTATGAAAAATACTAAAAGTTGCATCTTACAACTTTTTAATGTGGGCCTATATTGAAAATTCAAAAAAATACGTTTTGTAGATCTGTGTCAATTAAACATATTCTGAAAATTTCGTCGAAATCGGTCGACGTTGCAATGAACTGCAAACGTTTAAAGATGGTAAAAATTGCAGTTTTTCACGATTTTCGGCCTCTGCAATAAATCTAAGAATTCTTGCATTTTGCAATGTCTGTCGTTTTTTCCCGCATCAACCGATCTCGATGAAACTTTTACAATGCATATAATTGACACAGATCTATAAAACGTACTTTTTAAATTTCCAATATAGGCCCACATAAAAAAGTTGCAAAATACAACTTATAGCATTTTCTCTGCAATTCCGACAACTTGCAATTGTTGAAAAAATTTCTTTTCACATTCTCTAGTAAACTAATTGCTCTTGCTTTCCAAAAAAGTTCACATCGCATGGTCCAATATTAAAAAAGTTGTCGTCTTTTTAAGAGTGTCCGAATATTAGTGGGAGTCACTGTATATTGACATCTTCAATCTTTTAAATTTTTCAACAATTTCGAATATCATTTACTCAATCTTACACGCGAATGCATAGAAATCCGCAATCTAGATAAGCAGCAGCAACACGTAAAGAAACAGCAGATGCGAAAAGAAAAAATATTAATTTAGTAATGAATGAATAGTTCGATAGTTTGAGTGACAATATATATTAATAACAATTAGGCGAATGAAGTATGACGATACGAATCTAGCATAAGAATGCTTCGAGCGAAACTTCACTCGAGTTTACTCGGGCGAGTTAACTCGTCCTTGTTAACCGGTTGAACCTAGATTCTCACTATCGATTCAATCGATCGATCGCTATCTATCATCAAAATATTCTTCGATCGCTTCTGTATGATCGATCGTTAAAGGATCCCTCGGAAATTAATAGCTTCCATTAATCCGTCCCCTCTATCGAAATCATACGATTCATTGACAGCTGGGAGTGGCCAGTAAACGCTTTCATTAAACGATTTTATACAATTACGTCAGCGGAATAGATCAAAATATACAAGTTAACATATGCAATCACAACATATCAACGCATTAAGAAATTTGCAGACTATGGGTCTCGTACAACCATTATCCTTAACAGGTTGACAGTTTAAAAACAATTGTCATAATAGTAGTTGATCATCAATTTACCTTTGTGCTGCTTACGCCGCTCCGAAAAAATTTTTTAATAATATAGACCCGTTTCAAATAATAAAAACTGAATACAACAAATTAATATTTTATTAAAACATTTTGGCGTCTCCCAGGTTGGAAACCGCTGGTGTAAGATGTAAACTTCATTATCCAGTAATTGATAAGAATGATTAAAATAACTTTGATCCTTTATACAAAAGACCACTTTAAATTTCTTGTAAACAATTGCAACAATGTGAAATCTGTTCTCCAGAATTTCCTAAAACTAACAGAAGATTTATTTTATATCTATACACATTCATGATTACAAGAAGAATAAAGTCAGTGGAGAAAGTATATTTCATACATAATCACTTTTTAAAAGTAAGCGATGTCAGTTTAGTTCGATATTAGTTCGACTGTGTATGTAATTAATTCTTGTTTCACCAGCTGATATTATTTCCCTCTTCCTTCTAAAAAGCAGAATCAAAAGGTTTCTTAAGTGTTCGTAATATAGAATCGTTTCCTGGGTTCAATTACTCACTTGACCCGACTCTGTTGACGCTAGTCTTCGTATTCGATCGCGTCGCGAAAGCTCCACGCGAATTTCTTCCTTTTATCTCGCTTAAATGCGTACGCGAACTGTGGAACAATCGAGAAACGGTTTCCATTCGATGGGAATATTTTTATGAAAAAAAGAAAGAACAATGAAAAATAAAAAGAACCTGTCGTGAAAAATAGAAAGAACATATCCTAAAAAATAGAAATAAAAACCTGCCCTGAAAGATCAATGAAAAATAGAAAGAACCTGTCCTGAAATATAGAAAGAACAATGAAAAATAGAAATAATTGAAAGTGAAATAAAAAAAATTGAAAGAACCTGTCCTAAAAAATAGAAAGAACAATGAAAAATAGAAATTACAACCTGTCCTGAAAAATAGGAAGATCAATGAAAAATAGAAAGAACCTGTTCTGAAAAATAAAAAGAACAATTGCATTGAAATCTCTGTGTTCGGTGCTGTACTTCGGACTATTTCTTAGCCTATCAAATATTAAAAACTGTTGATATTGAAATAGTAAAAACTTGTGAATCGCGTTCCTGTTCATTATTCAAATTTTCGCGCCTAGAACGAACTGCTACGCAGTCGGTAACTGGCGTTAGAGAAAGAATATTCGTGTGTAATATCGGCCACATTGCATGCGTAGTTCTACACGATAAAGTGGAAGGTTAAACATGGCGACGTGGAGCAGACTTTTGTTTTCAACTGGACAAAAGTTCTTCAAACCTAATGGATTGTTGTTGAAAACAGTGCCAAAAAACGGTAACTTTGAATCGTAGAAACAAAATCGCTACGGTATCGTGTGTTAGTTTCACGGACAAAACATCATCGCCGAAAGTGATGCTGTTTTGTTATGCAACTTCCTCTGTACGATTTGTTCAAAGTAATCGTTCGTTTAGTATTGTTGCCCCATTAATTGCCATATTTATCCAGTCTCGTATTGCGACGACGCTTTCGCCTGAATTTTTCATAACAACCGACAAATAATTCAACAAGAAATTCAGAGGAGAGTGTCGTCGAAATGAATTGCTGAACCACAATGAATTATAATAACCAGTAACATTTACAGTAGTCTCGTAAAAATATGACGATCTTTGCCACTTCGTTCGTTCACTTATCTCCAATGATTATATTCATATAACAATCGAGCATCTATTATGTTAACACGAAAACTACCGCCACCGGTCAAATGACCGGTTTTAGATTTTTTATTTTACAATTATTCAAATTCTAAAGGTGTTTCCGTGGGAATTGATTTAATACATTTTTTTATTTCACTGTGTATTATACAAATCGCACAAGATATAAATAAATTTAATCTTGTTAGTTTTATAATACAATCATCAGTTACTTTTGATAGTCGGTAGATTTAATGTTCAAAAGCAGCAAACAATTTCAGATATATAGAGAGAAGGTACGATTATGAATTGTGATTGCTGTCTGAAAATGTTTAACACTAGATCTACCAAGTGGGGTCAAAATCACTTGCACCTGATTCTCTTCAGTTCTTTTAGAAATATCAAAATTATAAATATACTTTTCTGAGAACAAAACTGATACGAAATCTAAATAAATGCAACTCTGTCATTATTATAAGGCAAAGTATGCCGATTGCGTTTAGTGCTCGGTAGTTTTAGTGATAGTGTTATTTTCTATTTAGGCAGTCGAGACAGAAATTGAGACGCAATTTATATAAGTATCGACAGCACCCTCAAAGTCTACTGACATTTTTCTTCGTTGGTTCAAACATCATTCTTTGAATTTAATTTAAAGATATAGAAATGAATATGTAGACTTTTTCGTAATTATGATGAGGCTTATGCGAAGTACATATCCAAGAGTAATGCGATTAGAGAAGACAGCTTAAGTTCATTTATTTTTTAGCAGTTATTGTAAGATGTATGAGCCATCATCGAACAATGCTTACGGAACCAACGAATTACCAATGGCATAAACTAAAGGACTGGTTTCACTTTTACTTCTTTGTTGGACTAATACCGATCGCTGTTCTTGTTGGCACCGTTAATACTTTTATAGGACCAGCTACATTGGAACCAATTCCAGAAGGCTATATCCCAAAGCAATACGAATATTACAGGGTAAGGGAAGGTGACATTTTAATTATACTGCATAAGAGTTGAAATGATTACAGCATGACCTGTTTACTTTACAGTCGCCTATCACCAGATTCTTTTCGAAACACTTCACCCCGAACCAGCAACAGGAGTACGAGAAACTGCTTGACGTAATGGTAACAGGGTGGGAGGTTGGAGAAATGAGACAATTGGAACACAAAGTTAGGAAAATGGTCCGAGACAACCAGGACTATAGATACTTCAACTTCAGGCAAGACTACGTGGGTATGGATATTCTACGACAGAGAAAACGACTGGAGTACGAGGAAAGTCACCAGTGAAATTGCACTGTTTATATATCAAGAGTTTTCTTGTTCATGCATACTATTTATTTGATGAAATGGAATGGGTATAGATCATGTGGTATAATGTTAGTTAAATAAAAGGAATTGTAAAAACGATTATCGTTTAATCCTATGTTTTATTGTTTTTCAATAAGTTTGATCTCCATTTTAATCCTACCGTGATCCTCTTACTTCAGCGATAAATAATGCTGAGGGGAACAAGGACACAGATATTAACACTTTAACTACCGAAAGCCTATTATATTATATATAATAGGATTTTCAATAATTGTGCTGTACCGAAAGAAAACATAGAAATTTTCTTTTACATTACAATCTTAAATGAAAGTATTAGATGACGTTATTGAGGATGACTTGTTAGATCGCAATGAAAATTGCTGTCACTGTTGAAAGCTCCATTAAAAAATGTTTAGCCGTGAACCATAGATTTTTCAAAATTGTGCAATAATCACCGGTCGGTGATGTATTAGAGCCCGTTCAGACATGGCGGAATCCGCGAGTTTCTGGGGCGCCTTTTGTTTGTAAAAGTTGTGTTTTATTTTATTATCATACAAAACCTTGGGCCTCCTGGTAACATTTGCTACAGGCCCCGCGCTGGCTTAATCCTCTGTGTCTTACACATTACGGGCATTGGTAAATTAAACAAACCTCCCCGAAATCGTTAATAACTAATCAATTAGTCTCAAAATCAATTCGTAAATGCAATAGGAACAATTCCTTAAAGTTCAGAATATTTTCTCTGACCGTGAATGTCAATAATTGGTCGCCTAAATTATAGAGAATATGTATTAAAAATGGAAACCGTACGAGAGATCGACTGACCTCTCATAATCAAACACTGTAAAAACTGCTTGTAATTAAATCAACTTTATAGAAAAATAAACGCCTGCGTACCGTCGATTAAACCACTAAATACTAATAATAATTTCGAAGGTTTCTCGTAGGACTTGGAATAAACGAAATACGTTTGAGTTGTAATAGAAAAGTTTATTTTATTTTGCTATAATTGTTGTTACGTACATTTCATGACGGCACCACATTGTATTATTAGATATTGCGTTATAAAATCTGTGTAAACCTCGAATTGTTAGATGTGAACTTTGTATGCATGTGTATAATAGTTCACTTATATAAAAGGACCTGGAACAAATTATTATATTTAATTATATAAAATTAAATTATTAAAAATATAAAATTATGTAAAAATTGATAATTAAATTACATGTACTTCGAATGACATTACCTTATGCAAGTGATCTGCCTCGATCTGTCTTCATTCGTATATGTACTTGTAAATATCATTTTTCTTTTGTTTCCTATTATACAATACATTAAACTTGTTAAATTTTTCATTTCTTCCAGTGAATAACATTTTCAGTATTACAAATGGAATAATAGTTACTCGAAAAACAGCCCGTGGGTGGTTCGAAATAAAAATCTTCCGCGTCGGCGTTCCATTACATTGAATCAATTAGCAGAAATCAGGAAACATAAAATTGCTATCAACGTTCAAACATTAAAATACAATAAGGGGGTAACGCGTTTCGTGTTGGGGGCTCTCCCGATCAACAAACATAAATGAATGATTAAAATTCGAGCGAGTTCCACTTCGACTGTTTATACCGGGTCGTTTCGTTCAATTTTTCTACGTATACCCTTTTGATAAAGAACTCAACACTCGTGATTCTCTGATAGATATATTCCTTTCCTGTTTCAACTTATTACATATCTTAAACTACATAGAGAAACATTTTGTACTTATAATAATGTTACACAGTGAACACACTAAAAAATTACTAAAAATCATATAATATCGGTCCGAGTACTCGGGAATTGAAAATATTCTTACCTTTCCTGTTAACGTTGCGATTTTGAAGTCATAGAGCAGATTCGGTATTTATACATGTATACATATTACATGTATATTTACGTAATGTCCATGTAATATACATGTAATATACAAACATATACATTTACACGTGTGTGTCAGTGTATTTGTATGCGTGCGTGTACATATTCTCTTATATCGCGGTTCGATAGTTCTTTATACGTATAATGTATTCTTTTGGAAAAAGAATCTCCATCGATCGAATTTTATTTCTTAATTAAATTCACCCTGCTAAGATTTCACAGCGACGCGTATAGTGTTTCACGCAATATTCGTGTCTCCTATCGGTGCGTCTTATTAGGAGAATCCGACTTAAAAACGAAACAAGAAACAGCGGTCGAAGGAAACTATACTTTTAAGCGCGTCTCGAAACAACAATATGCGTCCATTCTTTCTTTTTTGGTGCTGTCTGTTTCTCTTTTTGGAAAAATTGCGAAGCCGCAAATCGTGGCTTCAGAGAAACCGTATCGAATCAATAAATAGCAATTCGCAACTACATTGTTACATGTGAATGGCGTATATGTAAGTAGTGTCTAACGATGCGTTCGTAGCGATCCGCTAATCGTCGAGTGTCGTGTACGCTTCTTCAAAAGAACCTAAAAATCATCGACACGTGCTACAACGTGGTGCCACAGCTTAATTAACAAAGCGTTTCTCTAGAAACTCTCTCTCTCTCTCTCTCTCTCTCTCTCTCACACACGCCCCTAATCGACCGATTCCAGTGCAAATCTTCTTCTTTTGTTCGAATAAAGTCGCGAGGGTTAACAGCGCAAAAAAAATGTAACATAAATTTTCAACACGATATTCTTCATCAAATTTTCAGTAACGACCATTTCAGTTTTATGTCAAAAATTCATTAACATAATGACTACGGATGTTTACGCAATTTTTGTTGACGATTTTTAACACTTTATCCACCGGTAGTCTATTAATCAAAGAATATTTCAAAGAAGCTTAAAAATCTTCTTTCACACAATAATCCCGAAGGAAATTATTGAATTTTGTTATTGAGGGTGAGTTGTTGGTTTATGATTAAATTTGCTGTTGCTATCGAAGGATTCTTTTAAAAAATCCTCAGCCATGAATCATAGACTTTGAACAATTATGGAATAATCACCGGTAGGTAGTGTGTAAAGGAACTCGAATCAAATAGAATCTTATTTTCCGGGGTAGGAGACTTTTTAGATCTGAAATAAATTAAAATCGCACTAAATTCTGTCGTATTTGATATCCTAGCATTTTTTGAATATTTCCAAAAGCCATGACTGCATAAAGATCTCTGCAGAACATTTTCAATAATAATAATCTCACAGATATCTCACGGGATTTGAAATAAACAAAATGTAACTCGTGCTAGACCCGCTGAGGATTTCATAATACATTTTTCAGTAACAATAATTTCAACTATTTAATTTCATCATTTGTTTAGAATACATTATAAATGCTAGTAACATAAATACTGAACAATGGAATTGGAAAAGAAAAATACTTTTCTGTCAGCCCTCGTGCACTTGGTCGAATCGAGTCTCAGAATTTTCATTGTTTTTTGGAAAAGTACGTGCAAATCGTCGAGTACAACAAAGTGTAGCCAATCAGCACTGGACGTTAAATCGAATCCTTCTGTTCCAAAGTTACAGAAACGATCTGTAAGAAAATTAAGGAACACAAGCCATCCTCTATCGCAAGCTTCTTTCTTTTTTTTCTCTCTCTCTGTTTTTTTCTTGGAATAATTCCATCAGTTCCACTATCTTGATACAATTTGTTACATAATACGAGCACGGTGAATAATAAACGGGTCACTTTATTTTTCGAAATATGTACTCCATCAAACATCTTCAACAGTTCAATGTCGAACAGAAAATACTTTTTTATTTGACAATTCGAGGGTATAAACTGAAAGTGGTCACTTCTATGTTCAACTCCATCGCTCCGAATGGAAATAATAACTGATAAGTTGTGCACGTTGCATACTTGAAATACTATTCCATATATCGTTTCTCGTAAAACAATATTTCAAATGTGTTTCGTATCGATTTCACCCAGCTCAGGCTGTAACGAATCGAAGCGCGCTAGAAACAGCGGTCGTAAGCTACAAGAAAAGAATTGTAATAAACGCGATTAATCAATACGATTAAAGAATTCATCGAAGAATCAACATTTTCTTCTTTTTTTTAAATCAGATCGTTCATTTTCCGAGGTGAAACGTAATCGATCTACGGGGGCGTAAACGAATGCTTTTGATTATCCCGTGTGAAATATGGTTCCCGAGGTTAAAATCTCTCTTACGATCTCGTAACGACTAAACCCTAGAATCGTTAGAATTAATCTCCGTTCCGCGCGTTTCTCCGTCCTCGACACAATTGGCCCACGGCAATGCACAACACAACGCGGTTGTTCCAATCTCTCTTCTGTTTGTTTTTTTTTTCATTTTCTACAATTTAAAAAATCCCCGGCGTCCCAGCCCCGACGATTTGTATTCTATACTTCAAAATCGCCGTTCTCACGTCCCCACGGTGTCGTGGACACCAAAAACGGAAGAAACAAAGTTACACGGATATATATCATCTTCGATTCGTTAGATCCTTTGTTTTTTTTGTTCTTTTCGCTTTTTATTCACCTTTTTTTTTGTTCGTTACTTCGGCTAGATTTCGTAAGATGATAACGGTGGGATTGGGGTCCGCGCCAGGCTTGTTTCATTGCAAATCGTTGCGCAAGTTGATCTTGTGTTTGATTATTTACGATATCTCGATCGAATTTTTCAAGATTTCTCGAAGGAATTTCGCGGAGGTCTGCTCATTGAATATATTGTAAAAATGTTCAGTTGATTCAATTTTCAAGAACGTGGGCAGAGTCGAGAGACAACGAAGTACGGAATTTTTTAATTGAAGAATACGAAGTCTCACGGGAACGGCACGTCAGAATCGCTTGATGATTAACCTCTTGTTCTTGAACCTGATCTTTATGTTTTGCATCGTTCTTCTCTAATGTACAATAATTAGCCTGCGAATTTTACAAGAGTGTTTTATAGAAATTTGTAGAAACTCTGATTTTTATTCCCAATCGTTCCGAATTGAAAAATAACAGAACTCAACGGAATGAAATACAGTTTTACAATTCCTACAATAACATCTCCAGTTCTGTAAGAATTGCACTGTCTAGTTGCAATTAATAAATTCGCGTCGACAAGAAAAGAAGTCATGAATATATTAAATATTTTCTATCTTGTTAATCATCATTCGTATTCGACACTGCTTTCCAGTAAAATTTCATTTCCTTCGGGATACGTTATGGCATCCGTTTCGAAGCATTAAGCTGGACATCCATTTTGACACGGAATTATAAACATTTTGTCTAAATTCCAATTTTCTAGCAGCCAGAATAAAATACTAGATTCAATAAAAAGATCAACATTGATCTCGAAGAAGTTGTGTGTGTTCAGAAATGTGTAAAAGGAAACATTTGTTCGAAATCTTTCAATTGATAAATCCAACACTAAACACAACTCTGTAATTTTTTGTAGCCTGTGTCTTCGTAAGCTAAAATACTTGTCTCGATGAATAAAAAGAATCTAGGCCCAAATTCTAGGGAAATCCCCGTGACATTTTGCGGGAGAATTTTAAAAACGATCATCAGGAACAATTCACTGTGACAATTTTATCCGATCGGGATTGAAATGTGGATAATCTAGAAGGAGATTCGGTTTCGTCGAAGCCGTTGGTGCAATTCTATCACTGTGATCATTTTATCCAATTAATGGGAATAACAGAAAAGAAGAAAAAATTCCGTAAATTCGGGATCTCGTCGTTCCCCGGTTGGTTTTTCACAATAGCGTTCTGAGACAGCCTCGAGGCGGTGCCCGATCCCGGAACGGTACCTTCCCGTGTACCAACAACATATAAAAACATGAAGGTGATTGCCTGGTTCTGAATTACGAAGAATGAACGTGATACGCATATATCGTCGCGAATTAATTAAGTTTACGGGTGTCGTTTACGCGACCAGTCCGGCGACTCGTTTCCTCTTTACCGTTCCGTCGACGTCACTCTCTCGCTCTCTCTCTCTCTCTCTCTTGCTCACTCTCGCTCACTCTCGCTCACTCTTTCTCTCACTCCGTCTCTCTCTAACAGTGACACAACGTTTACAATTCTTAGGGGTTTTCTGTGGGAGGTGGTGGCGGCGTAGATACAATACTCGGGTGGGTTAAAATCGCGACGATTTCCGGTTCCTGTCGAACTTGTCACATCCCCGGATAAGTGTACACGCGCAGCTAATTAACGTTTATACAATCGGGGTCGTGTTTCGCGCGTGCTGTTTCATTAGACTGCGGATCCCGATGCGTCGGCTAATGGGAAATCGTCGATCGAAACGGAGACAGAGTGCAATGGGTAAATACAATTTCTTCTTATGACTTTGGGAGAACCGCAGGCGGAAATAACTGTGCGAACAAACATCTGTTACATCGCGAAATTACGTTTGTAACGCACATAGATACATAACGTATAAAGTCGACATCCAGATGGAAGTACGCCATTGATACGCCTCATCGAGCAAAACTACTTTTCCATATCCTGAAGCTCTTAGGGTACGATCTATCCCCAAACTTGTGATGTAAATATTCTTTTTAGTATCCCAGGTGAGTCTGTTAGTAACCCAATGTCGAAAACATGGTTGGATGGTGATGTATGAAAGTTAAGGTATGAAGAGTTAACGAAACATTAGTGAAGTCATTTTGGAAAGATTTGAATAAAGAAAATTGAATAGCATTGATACACTTGTGGAGAAGAGCAAAGGTTCGAAGTAGAAATATATAGGAAAACAAAATCGAAAATTAATTGTATGTAATCCATATATGCAAAAATTTCGAGATCAAAATTTCGGTCGTAGATGTAACAATTTTCGCTCGACCGTAGTCCAAGGTGAAATAATAATTACTTTCGATTCTCCATCCCCTAACCTCCGTTTGTCCTAAACGCAACAGTATCGCCGTGATTGCGTCCCAAAGTGGTTATTTTCGATGGCGGTCTCTCTCGAGTTCGCGATCCACAGATTCTACGTCTACGGGGAACATGATTGAACGAAACCTCCACTCTCTCGACGCACCGTTCTCCTCTATAAGTTTCGCCTAGAAAAAGATTGTGTGGGATTCGCACAAACATCCGCAGTCTAGGCAACATCCTCTGCGGTGACGGCACGCAACGCACGTAAAAACTTCTCGCGAGCCCGGCGAAAAATCGATTCTCGGCGCGGCTACACCTCCGTTATTTCGCGATAAGAATACATATATATAATTAATCAGCATTAAAGTGGTTTTATGTCAGTCGTTATTGAGCAGGACGTTATACTGATCCGACATTGCGCTATACGAACGAATCTGACGAATGAGCAAAATCAAAGGCGTGCGTACGCGGCGTTCAAAGACCGATGCTGGTTGAGAACTCTTTTTCTCATCATCATCATCCTCCTCCGAAAAACACGACGCTCACAAAATGAACGGCGGCGTTTTGTCCGCGAACACGCTCCATCATTATAATTATATACCCTTCTCCCTTCCTCTCCCTCTCTCTTTTTTTTTGTAATTCTTTTGAATCATTCCTCTAAACCTTACCGAACTAGAATCGGTGGCGAACAACCGAGGACAAACGGTACAGATAAACGTGAAATTCGTTCGCCGAGAAAAAGAAAACGGGAAAACAAGAAAACGAACAAATATCCGCGTGCCAGAACCAAACGGAAGAATGGGTCTCTCTGGAGACCCGCGAAAATGATAATACAACGTCACGTATTACATACATGCACACACTCACACACACACACAACCGCGAAGATAGAAGATTCGTTTCTCTCGATGGACTCGACTCGTCGCGGCGGGTCTCTCGGTTTTACAATGGCAACAAACAATGAAACATAGCACGCATGCGGAAACGAAAAAATTCATTCCCTCTTTTTTAAATTCCTCCCCTCGTTCTTTTCCTCCCTTTCTCTCTCATTCTCTCTCTCGCTCTCTCTCTCTCTCTCTCGCTCTCTCTCTCTCGCTCTCTCTCGCTCTCTCTCTCTCCCTGTTTTCTCTCCTCCGACTCTCCCGTCTTCGTTAAATTGCGACACACTCTTTTTTTCCGGGATTTTCTCGTCGTTTTGCATTTTTTTACGGTTTTGTTTTGAATTTTCAAGGGTATCGACAACATACTCGCAATACGCTTGCTCTCTCGCGCGGGAGATATAAAGCTTCCCGCGCCTAACGAGTCGGTGAATCATCATTCAGTCCGTCCTTCGTTTTCTCCTTTTTTGCGATTTTTTTGCCTTTTTACCTTCCTCTTCTCGTCGTACCTCCCGACCATACTACTTGAACGATATCCTCAGTCTCGACTGGTCAATGAGCAATCCGAGAAGTGTCCGACCGGACACTTTTGTTTCTGTTTCGTTTAATCTCTACTTGGTTTTGTTCGTCACGCTTGGTTCTGTCCGATTTTCGCTGTGCCTCGACGTTAGAAAATTTGTCGTAATCGAAAACAGTGTGGCTCTCAAACACCCTAAACTCTCGCTGTCCCTGTAAGACTGAGGATCTTCTTTTTCTCTCCTATATATTCTCCCTCCCTCTACTCTCCCTGCCTCCCTCTTTTATACACAGGAATCATTGTTTCATTAACAATTTACTTGTCAATTATATTAAGTTATATTATTTATAAATTTATTCGCATGTAGTTCGTCAACAGGCCGTGGCTATACAGGGCCCACTACATTGGTTTTCATCCAGTGGCGCGCAGTCTCCCGAATATATATATTTATATGTATATGTTACAGGTGGTGTGTAGCGTTACGTGTTTTTCTGTGTGTTTGTGTGGTTCGTCGTACATGTGTAGACGTGTGTGATTTTATAGTGTGAACGCTTATGATAACGTGTGCTCTCCCTCTCTCGCGGATACGAGTTTGCCCCGCCCTCTTACCCTTTCTTCTCGGAATATATTTGTTCGCTCTTACCCGATAGGCTCGTCGACTACTTGCTACTGTACCGAGCGTTGTTACTTCGTTGCGCATACTCTTTGAATACTCATCGATCTTCAGACACGGATTTGCGATCAGTCTACCGTTCCTCTTACACTCTGTACTCGCGAGTTTGTTGTGTGAGGATGGTCAGTTGGCTTGGCAAAGCGATTGGTGTATTATAGCCTCGACTGTTGGCCACTGCCCACTAGCCCCACCCACTGACACGCCTATTCTCGATATTGGCCAAGATGGTCTGAATTGAGACGGCCAAGATGATCAAGATGGTCCAAGATGGTCAAATTGAACTGCGTGATGAATATTGAGGGCTGCAAAAGTGTCAAAGGTTGCCTCGAAGCACTGACTGTTCTTCAACAGCCTCCATTTGCGTTTAATGTCCACTAGCCCCACCCACTGACACGCCTATTCTCGATATTGGCCAAGATGGTCATTAAATTGAACTGCGTGATGAATATTGAGGGCTGCAAAAGTGTCAAAGGTTGCCTCGAAACACTGACTGTTCTTCAACAGCCTCCATTTGCGTTTAATGTCCACTAGCTCCGCCCCTTTACACGCCTACACCCGTAATTGGCCTAGATGGTCAACTGCTAAATTGAATTGTACGATGAAGAAAGAGTACAGGAGGCTATTTGAATATCAAAGATGAATCTGTTGCTCCGCAACACTAGCCTGATTGGTGTTTAGCAGCCCCCACCCCTGTCAAGACCCCATTAGCTCCGCCTCTTATCAGATAAAACTTTGCTGGCCATCTCAACATCCCCACACAGGTGTGAACAGTCCAAACGAATCATGCCCCTCGCATCCATGAAGCATCACACGACATCATTCAGATATTACACGTTCTGCCCCCCTCCCCCCGACTATCATGGACCATACGAAGTTCCTAGATGGAAGAAGTACGGTTCGTTTGAGAACGGATGACTTACAAGCTAGACTCAAGCTTTGCGAGTCGATTTCAGGCGCGATGTTTCCCTCTCCGTTAGCATACAGCTCAAGACAGTTGACGATCCTCTTTCGGGGATTCAAATATTTGTCGCCGGAGGTTCAAACGGCTTCCGGAAACGTTGATGGTGAACCACTTTGCGGAGGTTCTGCCTGCGATGATTGAGGTGAACCGAGACCCAAGTGTACTAATCTTTCGAACACAATTACATTAACAATACGTTAAGAACATTACAAAGAAGGAACGGGCGATCATTAGACTTCAGCTACCAGTGCTGTCTTCATACAAGCAATCGTTACAACGCGTCGCGCGGAACGTGACATTGAACCATAAAATACGAGAAGTCGTATAAGATCGAATACAAAAGATATATAGCACACGAAAAAGTTAACAAGTGAATAGACTTCAAATCGAAGGGAAGCTATTTTAGATCCTATCTCTTATAGGATCCGTTCGAAAACCCGGACAATCAACGGCAATAAATATCGTAGACTATAAGAACCCCAAACAAAATGCTCTCAACCGCGACACGGCATCAGACGCAGGTGTCAGAGAGCCTGGTCTCGGCTCACCAGATAGCCAGAAGTTTCGCTGTCGTGGCTGAAACCGTTCCGAGCCCCCGGCGTATCACGACGATGCAGTCTACTTCTGCCTGTTGTCGTAATCCTTTCCTTGGAACAAATAGTTGGACCAATATCCGAAGTTGAAGAGGATGAACGTGAGAGGGAAGGCGCGTCGCGCGATGAAGTCGATCCTCGCGCTGCCCTTGTCGCGGCAGGTGAACCAGCTGCGGGGTAGCAGGCCCCAGCAGCATCGCTCGCTTTTCGGGAATGATGGTCGAACTCCTGCCGAGGTGGGTGGCGATGGTGTTGCCCTGCGAGACGTGGTGGGCGACGGCGTGGGCGACGGGAATGGGGATGGCGACGGGGACGTTGACGGTGAGGATCTTCCCGAGCTCTTCAGGGATGTTCGTCCGTTCCTCAAGGAGCTTCTCGGCTGTAAGCACCTGCCGTCGCTGCCGACGTTGTGCAGCGACGGGAATGATGCCGATCTCGGCTCACCTGGATGACTATGGAACCGCAGATGACGGTGGCCCGACAGAGACTGAGCCAGGTGTTGCTGTTGCTGTTGCTCCTCCTCTTCTTCCTCCTCCTCTTCCTCGTCCTCCTCCTCATCTCCATCCGGCTGTCGTTGCACGTTGTGATGGTGATGGTGATGGTGGTGGTGGTGGTGGTGGTGGTCAGGCTTGTAATGGTAGTGTTGGTGAACCGGTTGCCGGTGGCGTGAACGATGGTGTGATCTAGCGTTGGTGTTTGCGGTGGCTGTTGTGGTCGTGGTTGTGTGGTACTGGTGGTGGGAATGACTGCGTGCCACGTTCCTCAATCCGAGCGCTTCCTCGTCGACGTTTACTCGTCCTCCCCCTCCTTCCGGAACAGGTAACTCGACCAGTACGTGAGGTTGAAGAAAGCGAATACGATGGGGAAGAAAATTCGCGAGATCACGTCGATGCGCTTGGACTTCGTCGGGAACTTGGATAGCCACGACCTCCAGCAGTTTTTTTTCCGTGGTTGCATATGTAATTCGCACGGTTGCATCCGGTCCACCGACATGGTGTCGTCCGGCTGGCGGACCAGAGGTTTCTGAAAGCAGCCCGGCGATAGAGCAACATTAGTGTCGGCGAATTACGAGAACATTTGCTACACCGGTAGTTATAGTTCGCGAAGGATTTAATACAGGGCTGCTGCCGGCAAGGGAACGTGTTCTGCGCCAGCCGACTGAATTTATTGATCGTTACTTCATTTATCGTTCAACATTTTCGAATGACAAAATTACGGAAATTATTAGCCATTTCGAAAAGACATTTCCCACCGAATTCTGACTGAATTCGTCACAATTGGCTTGTCTGACTTGAATATGTTCCCTTGGGAATCCAGACACGAGCAACGGGAGCCCTGGGAGCACTCTGCTTTGCCCCTGTGGGCAATCATTCGAAAGAAGTGACGTAAGTGACTCCGAGAGGGCGTGGTTTCGTTGCTCTCGAGCTCCGCGGAGCCAGGTCAGTGCCCCACAGGGCAACCGTGGCCCATTTCTGGACTAGCATGTCTACCAGACTGCGGATAAGCTGTCTCGAAACACTGATTTCTGAATTTTTATACAATTAAACATGCATGATTAACTTGTGTAATTAAGCGACAATTATTCTTTCACTGACTCGAAGGATCGAAGCTTGCCATTTTTTGTATTCCAGAAAAATTTATGCAAAAATCCGCAGTCCAGACATTACGATCCGTTCCCATACACCGAATACAATCAATCTACCAAAATTTTAGCCAAGACAGAAACGTGCGAAATTTTTCTTTAAATAGATGGCGGTGTATTCTGCTGGTCAAAAAATGCGAGCTCGAATTCTATCGAACATCAATTGATTCGCTCGAAAACGAACAAGTGTTCCGAAATTCTGGCCAACAGTGTACACGTGTCGTTTTCAAAAAACGTTGAAAATTTTCATAACCGAACCAATCGAAATAAATGTACCAGGCTGAAAACGGCGATTCAACAATCTACATATAATAGAAATAAGCGGAACTAAATCGAAACAAAAACTCGTGCATGCTTTTATCGATTATGCTGCACTTAATCGTGGACAGAAAATTATTGAAAATAGAACAGAATGATTTTGTCACTGTAAATTAATCTAGCAAATAAAGTGATCTGTACATACATTCAACAATTATATTGTGTTCAATATTTGAAATTTAATAATTTTTTGACTTGACGATGGCGATACATAAATGCCAGAGTTTTTCGGTACATTTTTTAACACATCACACTGCAACAATATCATTCTGACGGACAGTGACTCACTCGATTAGTTTGTTCTAAAGACAAAAAATGTAAAAATTCATGAACCACCAAATAATTTATTCGTTCTTTCAACAAATAGATTTAAATATTTTCCGTTTACACTTCTCTTCTGTTTCTGCAATGTTTTTGAACTCTCTGGAATGGCTCACTGACAATAAGATGATAAATTCTAAAATTTATGGATCAATTGACTCAAGAAAATAGTTTATATACTCAACAAAAAAAGGTATTCTGCAGCAGCAGAAACGTGTAACCCCGTGAGTCACTGTGCCTCAAGCTAAAGTGCATCCTCAAAACGACACTACAGTCAAACGAGATACTGGTCGCTTTCGTACCTTGCGATGGCGACAAAATAACAATCGACAAAAAATCTGACCGTTCGTTTGTTTGAACAGACTCGCAAAGCGTTCCTCGATATTCTCGAAACAAGTGAAGGAGAAGTATTAACAGAGGAGAAGATCCAGAAAGAGATTCCTTTTCAGGGGAATCAACAACAAGACATCGCAGAAAGAACATCGAACGTGTGAATCGGACTTAAGGTGCACGGAGAAGTTCACGACAGAAAAGTCCGACGTGTTCGTCGAAACGCATGCATTATTATGTATTGTGATAGAACTCGACAGTCTCGTTGCCATAACTCGTGGACAGTGGATTTGATCTCTGAACGAAAGGGGAACGTGTAGACAGACACCAGGAGGGCATTCTAAGAGCAATCCTTGGACGGAGAGAAAAATGTTGTTCATATATTTCCTTTCGTCACAGTTAACAGTCAAAAACCATGCAGAACGTGATACACTGGTAGTGCCTAACGTAGCTACACGCACATCCAGCTTTGATCAACGATAATTGAAAAAGTTAGGTCTATGAAAACGCTCGAAACTCTATCGAGTCCCTGAATTGAAAAAGGCGGCTACTATAATAAATATAATCGTTCTATTCAGTCATATTTCTTCCAAAGAAAACCAACGTCGGCCCCTCTCTCCGAGGCCTTGGATCTCGCGTGTGTTCCCATCTCTGAACATTATTCTTTCTTTTTTTTCGACAGACATTTTGCTTTTGTCTTCAAGCTAGCGTCTACGGTAATCGCCTACTCGATGCGGTTACGCATTCACCGTGATAACGTTCGAGAAGTACAATATCGAAGTAGACGACATAGACTTCCATTAGCCATGTAATGTATGCTATATAATGTATAGTAGGCTCGTGAATACGGAATGTCCGATTTGGAACGGTAATGTTAAGCAAACAACTTCTAATATCTATTAATCGCAGCAAGTGCCACTATTATAATAATAACAGTATTTAATTTTTTAAAATTATAATTTTTTAATTTTCTAAAATTATAATACTATAAAGAACGACAACGAATTATAAGTTTCGTTCGATCACTTCATTTACAACATTCCTTCTTCTCCAGCCATATAAAAAAAAGCACAATCACATTGATTGACATGGAAATATATTTAAAAGAAAATTTTGTTCCTTGAAATGTCAAATTAACCCCCATGTGCTATGATTTATCTTTATTTTTCTAGAAGAGAAAGAAAATTTATATTGTACTGGATCCTGACACGTATTTTTCTACAACAACAAAAATTGGAATCTCATTCCGATTTGTATTATTAAATGTTCAGGCTGTAATAGTATATCTCGATCAGAGAGAGAAGGTTCCACAAGATTTGGAAAAGACTTGGAAATCAGACGTTTCGTATGCAAGAACCTAGTATATTGTAGAATATATACACAACGAGTCTCTAGAATATCGAATCGACTCGATCGCAACGCTGAAAGTCATATTACTGAATATAATAAATTAAAAGATAATAAGATACTGGACTTTTAAAGTGGAAATTATTTACCTGTAGAGAAGGTTGAAGTGGTCCATCGTATCCGTTCTAGCGGTTTACAATAATAAAAAGTAAAATAATAGAAGGAATGTATACGTTAATCATAGCTATATTCGCAGAGATTTTGCAATGATAATGTCACAACAGGCAACTAATCGAGGACGACGATACTCGCGGTTGTTATTGATCAGCGGTGGCGGTGGCGGGCTATGATAACTGTCTCTCTCTCGTTTTGCGATGGGAAAGAAATGAAAAATACACGTTCTACTACGACTACGCGCGGCGAATTGTTAAATGAAAATAGTAAAATGATGTTCTCGAAAAGCTTGACAAACTGAACTCCGAGGAAATGACTCGAGCTTCTGTATATTTTTTTTTTTCTATCTGTTTGTTCTTTTCGAAATCTTTTTGGCTCTCTTGCGCGATCTGTACCGTCCGACGACGTGTGTGTGTACAGTATAGGACAGGAAAAGAAAACGATATCGACACTGCTTTTTTATCACTGACCAAAGATGAATGCTGCCAGAAGATAATGGAACGTTAAGAGCCGCTGCGCACTGTCGACCAGTCGCCGGCGGTCATGGATCATTGAATCAATTAGGCTCGGGAGGACACACTCAGTACAGTGAAATATATGGTGGGTCAAAATTCAAGCGTTCACACGACAAACAACTCTCTGGCGTGATGACTTACCTTAAAGCAACAAATACACTACCCCGCAAAATTAAAAAGAACCATAACCGAGGGATCTTCGATCACTGTTGATCTTTCGACTCCTGTAACTTCCTGTAAAAAAATTTTTCTGCGTTCTGCCCGTGCTCATTTCAAGGCAGTGAATTCCCTTCGTGACTCCGAATTCGACGTTTCCAACGTCTCTTTCTCTTTCCAACAATTTTTTTGTTTCTTCTTCTGTCTCGAAATGTTTCCAGACTGATTTTCTACACGGTTTTATTGTATGTTAAATGGGAAAATGTACCTCCCAACTTTTGAAAGATCATTGTAAAAACGAAACTTCGCTAAACAAACGATTTCTTTCATCCGTTATATGAAATGAGCACGGATAGGATGCTTGAAAAGTTTCTTACACCGAGTCGCAGGAGACACTTCAATTTTGAGGAGCAGTGTAGATTTTCTTCGGGGAGGATGGCAGGTCTCAAATTCATATCCGTGCCAATTATTAATAACTAGGCCGCGGATTTTATGCACAATCAAGTCGAAAGATTGAGAAAATCAAACGAAACGGATCAAAGAAAGACAGAAGTTTCTCTCTCGGATTCTCAGCTTCTAAATTTCAATTATTTTGCATAAAGATCCGCGGTCTACCAGTGACTATACTACACATAAAAGTTCGTCGAACCATTTAATCGAAATCTTTAACAAAACTGAAGAATCGATCTTCGAATTTTCTACTGTCGTTCAAAAAATTGTACAAACAGTTCTAATAAGGGATGCATCGAATATTTTCGTGTTTGTTCTAGGCGGATAATAATTGAATGACTGCGGTGATTTTCGTTGACGGCCCCTTTTCTACTGAAAATGTTTGAATCGCGGAATTTCGGTCGACAGCTTTTGCGTTTCGCTGGCGATTTGTCGACAGTGCGCGGCGGCTCTGATAAAGCGGCGTGGATCGTGGTGGTTTATACTGACCATAGCGAAATTCGACGAATTATCTGGCTCGACTTGATCAGTCAGATCGATCGACGTTGATTGTTCGGTTTCAGACGGTGGATAATTTTTCCTCATATTTTCGCTGTGCATGTCGCTGCGCGATGCGTAATTTACTAGGGCGAACTCGAGGAGAGCGCCGAATACAAAGGTCAGGCATACGCCTGTCCATATATCAATAGCCTTTGTATAAGAGACTGGTGGCAGTGAGGCATTTATTCCTGACGTCTGCGTGGCCATCGTCAACAGAGTTGTCACACCTGTTTCGCAAACAATCGCTCTTTTAGTGCACCGTAAAAAATCGATTTTTATACAGCAACATTAACATTTAACTTCTATTCTAAACATTAGAACCCGCTCAATGTTCAACCCCTCGCCCTACGATTTATTTTACGGTTTCACTGATTAGAACCCTTTTTGTAGTGCATAATTTCCTAAAAAAGAAGGAATTCTCCAATAACTGTACATTAACAAAATCAAAATAGAATTTCATCTCGGCTTAAAGGAGATTAATAACATACATATATTTATCAGAATCTGTTCAGAATCTTCATACCGTAGGTCAAGGGGTTAATGCTCTCCTTCTCTCTAGTAGAATCTACTATACTGTTTATTTAACACTAACTGCACCGAGCGCAAAATGCGAATACATGTTTCTATAAAAATTTTACAAGATTGAATTTACATGAGAAATTAAAATAATGGAATTGTCCTTGCAACTTCAATCATTAAATTCAATCATTTAATTCAAACTAAAAAATGTAAAACCGGTGATTGGACCGGACGTGCTACGGTTAGTGTTAAATTTTCGCTTCGCAAAGATGAATAATATTTTTCGTTTGAAGTTCCCAGTAAATCTGACTCATTGCAATGAGCGAAGAGTTCGTTTCTTGAACAGAGATGTATGATTCAATTGTATGATTGAAATTCCGAAAGTAAAATCGACGGGAACCAAAGCGAACTGTTCGCTTAGCATTCCGTTGAATTTGTTTAAACATTACCTAGCGAGACTCGAGCTGGTACAGCACTCTGATCGAGCCAGAATGATACCCAGGATACAATGACAAGCATGCAGCACGGTATATAGATCTGGATAAGATAGTAGCTGAATTCTCTCTTGAAGAACAGGTCTACTTTCAGACAGCTGTACTCTCCTATTGGCGGACCATAATTAATTATTTTAAAAAATCAGTTACGCCTCTATACAATAATAATATGCAAAAAGAAAAAGAATCGACTGACCGGTATTCGTTTTGCTATTACAATAATCAGTAAGAAACTTCTCCAATGTGAATCGAGGCAGGTGTAAATTTTTCACAACTTGGACAGGATCTCCTTCTTTCCAGAGGAAAACCAAATCTGCGGTTGTCCAGCCGTCTGGAAAAATGAAATTACAATGTAGCAACATATCCTCCATAAATTCGTTTACGAAGAAATTCATTCGAGAAACAAAGTCTACTTACAGCTCGCCATACGCAATGAACAAACTTGTCGATCCAGGGGGTACAGTTTCAAATTCATTGGGCACGATAACGTTAGGGATATCCTGCAATACAGGAACATCGTGTGTACTCGGATACATGTGAATTAATCAACATAATTAATTTCCTACCAGAGAAAGAACCATTGTTAATTCGTTAATATTGTTTATTCGCATTTACCGTATACTGTATAGTACGGAACCCTCGGGGAAGATGCGAATGTACACATTCGGCATGATAATGTTGTGAAAATGTCCATCTTTCTCGTTCGAGAAGAACAGATCCGGCATCCAAACACGACCCGCGTCCGTTAGTGTTAAATATTTTAATCTACCTGTAACGATGCAGACATTAATCGATACGAACCACAACGAAATCGGCGTAGATCGGTCGAACAGAAACTTGATTATTAATCTCTTCTTATTAATCTTCTCTCTGTCCTCTCTGTAATTGGACACCATACATTTTTCGAGTAAAATGAAAGAGAAATTTTCACTGCACAAGTATTTGTGAAATTTTATTAATTTTGTCAAAGATAAGTAAAAAACTACCGGCATAATGTTAACTAGCTTTCTCAAAAGCTCCATCATTAAATATATATAATCCGTTTACGCTTAGCAAGTATGTTAAAGTTTTATTGGCAAAAATTTCTCTTGAAAATGATCCACATTGGGATTGAAACGTTGAGAACAATTTAAATTGCAAAATTGCTTTGTGATTAACAATTGATCGAACCTGTAGCGCCGATATCATTAAATTGTTTATTTGCGCTATCTACGATCGACATAATTGACAATTTATAAGTAAAAAAATTTGAAACATATCACAGATAGGGTTTTTAGAAAATTTTTCGAAATTTTCCATTTCAACGTTTTATTTCCGTTTTGATCAGCCTGGGGTGCGTTCGCGCCCCATACACAGAGAGAAGGTTAACATCGGTTCTTGTTCGATTCTTCTTGTTCTTGTTATTTCTCACTGTTCGATCGAAAGAAGCAGTTTCAACTTTCTGTTCGACCGAATGAGATCCGAAGAATTCTGTGGATCGGATTGCGGGCGGGTCTAATTACCATCGGCATCGTCAAACTTTAATCGTTCGTCCAACCATTGTTCCCGGAATGTTAACTGTACAGAATACTCCTGCAGACGAACAGAGAAGACAGCGATTTAATCATGTGGTCTCGTTCGAGCGTCGCTAACTATAAGTAGCAAATCATTTAGGCTCGGAAAATGAAAGTTGGGGATCGCTAGACGAAGAAACGAATGCGGAGGTGGGGGGTTCGTTTAGAAATCGGTAAAGAAAAGATAATCGTGGGTTGCCAAGTCGTCGTCGTTAGAAATTCAAATCTCGAGATCCACGTCTCGTGTGATCGCAAATTGCATTTCCAATTTCAATAAAAAAATTGTCCGTTCACACTTCATTCTCGAAAACTGCGGACTTTCGTTCGAACTGTCACAGAATGTTCATAGAATATTCTCTTAACGTTTCTTCGCGAAACAGGCAAGTAAAGTGAACAAATGGCGAGGCACTGTACCTTTCCAAAAATTATCAATTTCGTACCTTCCTCCATAAATCAATCACAGTAACATCACATAAGAATTTGGCGGTCGAACATCTTCAAACTCCGCGACGTGGCGGCAAAGAAAAATTAGTTTTCGAGACAAAGATGCGAATACAGATTGCTACAGAATACTTTCAGACGATGATTTAATTTCTAACGCCGAACAGAAAATCTCTAGGGTCGAATCTAATCGTGAGATCAGCCTACGAATCGGAATCGATGGCGACTGAGGGGATCATTGTTGCTCGGGGTGATCGGAAACAAGGATGAACGGGAAGCTAAATGGTTCGTTCTCGATTCTCAAAATAATTCTCTAATTGGAGGAAGCGCTGTCGTAAGGATACGGATCGTAGAGATGATCCAGAGTCGGAGTGAGATCGAGATTCCCGTGCAGAATGGATCGGGTGGGGCCGCTAATCGTAAAACCAAAAACGCAAAACGGGTGAAATAAACAATTCTAAAAACAGGGGGACGCGATACTTTTGTAACCTCTCGCTGATCTAGGTGATCTCGCAATGGTGCTACCTATTCGAATCTTCGTTTCGACTGTAATAAGACCTTGGGCTTTCAACGCTCCCGAAGTTCGCGAACAGTAAAATTTTGTGAAATTAAAATCCTTCGAGCGAAGTTTACAGTAGAATTTTCTAGAAAAGATACGTCCAGATTAAAGAAATTATGGTCTACATTTCTGATTAATTTTCAAGTAGAAAAATTCGCCTTCTTCTCGAGGAAAGCTTAATTTATCGCGACCGGTCGACCGGTTCAAGAAATGGCGGCCGCGTCGGCTTCTTTCTCGGGGACAGTCGAAGGTCCGTGGAGATTGTCTGCGAAAGGAGATTAGCCTCTTTTCGAGTGAAGAGCACTCGGCACCCGCGGAAGGTCGCGGTTGTAATTCTCTCGGGAGCGTTGACGAGTCCCAAGGACGCGGGACGGCCATTTTCGCTGGAAAGAAGGACGCGGATGGTGTGTTTTGTTTCGGCCATTCTCAGGCTCTGTGTGCTCGTACCGGATGGCTCAAAGTGGATCACACTCGTGTAACACATCGCGGGTATATAAGGCAATGTAAAGAGAACTCATGCAAGAAGCAACATCGAAGCTCTAGCTACCAAATGGTCCGTACTAAAACAGAATTCTAGTTTCCAAGGCTAATGGTTAAATATATAATATAGACAGTATGTACATGTATATATATATAGATATATAGATATACGATATATGTTGATATATACATAGCAGGTATAGACAACTAACATGCATCTTGGCTCACAGTTCCATATCTTTCCCAGCCGGGCCGGACTTGTCCCACATCGATGGCGTCCTGTGTGTGTGTCTATCTCTGGGAGGGGGGATAAAGGCAAGAGCATCCATATTTTGCTTGTATATTTTCTCGTATAATTGCTGTTGTTGTGGTGATGGTGGTGGTAGTGGTTATTGTTAGGTTAAGTCGTTCAAACTGTGATCGCACGTCCTGAAACGTTCCCAGGCTAGAACCAGGTCTAACCCAGACTAACCTGGACCTAGCTAACATCCTCTTGTTGTTCCCTGTTTGTCTTTGTGTTTTGTTTGGGATTTGATCGCACAGAACCCTCTGAAAAGTGAGCAACACGTTGCACAGGATCGTCACCTAACCTAAACGCTAGAACATTGTCTCTTTCATTGGAGGGCGGCCCGCTCGGGTTCTGTTTTGCTTATCGAACACCTAATGGAGATCAAGGATAGCGCAAAGTCTAATACAGTTGCACAGTAGAAACGCTGGCCAGCGTTTCGATGCTTTATACAGGGTGCTCCGTGAGATGCTTGGAAAGCAACGATCGTTCAAGTTGTTAGGGTTCTAGTCGGTCGTTGGAAAGCAGAGTCAAGGAGTACGGTAATGTCTCGATGCATGTGCAAGAGATGCGAATTTTTTCACATTGAATGTTTCAAAATGATTAAAAACAAAAAAGTTATAAGTGACATTCCGGTCCAGAATTGATCGAGGCATTACCGTGGCGGAGGTCTCCAAAAATTCTGTAATTCTATTTAAAGAGATGCCGAACGTCGGATCAGCGGAAACTCTCGCAGATTTCGTGACGCGCCCTCTTCTCGTCGCTTTCGTCTCGAGAGCATTTCCCCCTTCCCGTTCTCGTCTAAAAACAAACGGCACTTCACTAGGGTAACACCTAGTTCGCAGACGATCCTTAATTATTCAAAATCTTCGATCCGTTTAGCGCCGCGAAAGTGATATCTCTCCCCGCCGCTTCTTCATTCAGTCCGTTTCCCTTTCACTTTCATGAATACATTACACGCAAGTAGTACGAGTCAGCTAATAATCGGCCTCTACCGTGCGGACTGTATTTTCAGAAAATATGTATACTGTATGTATATACCACTGCTCTAATTAAATCGATCGACACGCGCGACTCGTTTCACTTCGGTTCTCTCCTCTTGAAAAACATCAACCTTTTCAAAACAATTCTTTTTTCAATGCATCATTCAACCTAACAGCAATATTCTCGAGACGGTATTTTCACTTTTCTGTGGATTATAAATCTAACAAAATTTTTACGTTCTGGAACTACACTTTTAGTGCAAACATACAAATTTTTCATGGAGGAATTATTCAGGTTTTGCGATTTCCAAGCTCCACAACAATTATACCTCCTTTTCGATGCCAGCATTCTTTAAACCACATTTTAGAAATTATTTATATCCTACGATTTCTACGAAGGTTAACACAACATTTCCATCGTGTTAAACGAATCGCCATCTCTCCCTGTTGTTCGGGAACTTGCAATTAATTAGAGACGGGTTAATCGAGAAAGGAGATAGGGCTCGCTATTAACGGCTTGGGAACTACTTAATAAATGATTCCAGCAGAACGTTACCCAACGGGGCTTGCGATAAACGCAATTTCGCAATCATAGTAGTGGGAGACGTGTCTTGCAGCCGGTCGGATAAATCTGGTTCATGTCAGTGTGTCTATGAGAAACGAGCTGCGAACAAAAGGCGAAGGAAATGAAAGGAGAAGAAACGAACGAAATCAATCGTGAGTCGAACATTGACAGAGAAGGAAAGAAAAGTAACAGTCCCACTGCAGTCGACGGTACATACCATGTGGTCCTTTTAAACGTCGGGGAAAACCGAATGTTCCTGCATGGAAAAAGTGAACATTTGTCTATACATAATTACGGTCAAGCTTCTAGCTAAGCATATTTGCATGACTTTCCGTCGTACGTGTCTTATCTTTTTGCTTCGTGTAATTACACCGAATACATTTTCGAAAAAGACTAATAAGATGTTTAAGCCCCTGCGTTTCGCACTTGCAAAACCAGGCTCCGCCGAGTAGTACAAGTCGGCGCGCGATCAGGCTATAGTTCGACACGTCTTTCTCCTCGGCGAAGACATTCTCGAACTTCGCAATCGCGCGGAACGCATTGTACGAGCTGGTATTAGCTCATCAGGTAATCATTTCGCCCCGTACAATAGCTTTTGTACGCAACATCGGAGAGAAATCCCTCTACCAGCGAACGATACCATTGGCAGATGATCCATATTTTATTGGGTTGAGTAACGAGTCCGTTCGGATCCCCCAGTTCACGTATAATACAGGCCCGATATCCGCGGAATCATTTATACGCAATTCGAATTTTTCTGCCCCACTTTGCCCGCTTTTCAATTACCGTCGCGCAGACATCTCTCGGCCGGGAAAAATTCCGATCCGACACGTTCGCCTCTCCCTAGGAAAGCCATTTCGAAAGTGAAGCGGAAATCATCCCGCGGAGAATATCCTTCGGACAATTGTCGTCGGTATCGACGATTCTGTGAAATTATTTTTCAATTTTTACATCGTTCGGACAAACATTGTTTGTCTACTCTACTCTTTCAATGAGGAAATCAAAGACTTAAAAAGAAAATTTTCACTGTCCGTTTTCCCTTCAGCTGATCGAGAATTTTTGCTGTCCAATGGGAACTCTTGCAGGACCATAAATCATCGAGATCGAAACTGCTCGTGTCACTCAACCCAATGAAAGGACCATTTGAAACCTTAGGGAGCAGGTTGGTCCTAAAAGCGTCGATTCCCGTACATTTATAGAAAACTCTTGTCACGATGAATCGAACGATGCCAACTCCAATTCGCTGGCTAGTGAAATCGCTTTGAAAAATGACCACGAAAATCAGGAACTACTGTCCCGTCATTTCCCCATTAAACTTACCAATTCGCTTATTAATTCTCAGCGATCCAAAAAGTCCGCGATATAAAATAGCTAAATAAATGTCGGATTTATTGATGTCCCTAAGAAACTTCATTTAAAATTTCGTTGACATACAAAGTGAATAAGATATGTGACAAAATGTTTGTTCATCGTGACGAAAGATTCCTAAGTGGCATCCTCTCGTTCACGATCGATCGGACGAACGTGTCGGCCTAAGTGAATTGATGACTCGATGAAACTCGTTTTTCGTGGTAGCGAGCTCCAGGTATGATTTAATGATTGATGGATCACAGCGAAACAGAGATAGACAGATAGATAGAGAGAGGAAGAAAGAGAGAGAGGCAGAAGAGACAGACGATGAGGGTGTAGAGACAGAGACGGACGGACTCGGGAACTGGTTTGGCCGGGACGAACATACATATGTAGCATGCATTCATAGAAAATAAACACAAGTATGCATGATCCGTGACGATAAAACACTATTCGCTTAACAGTCACTGTCGAGAATGTACATAGGGTGCCCCATAAACGTCCAGCAGCGTTCCCAAATACTGTATGGGACTTCTACCGTCGTATTTTATCCCTGTGTCTGACCATCGCTGGCTATTTCTACTTCGGTCAATTTTTACATTAAAACTTTCCATCTACTCAGTTCTGTCACGGATGCATAAAATCCGCAGTCGGATCTCTACCGTGATTGATACTTATATAACCGGTATTATTAATAAACCACTCTTATGAAATTTCATTTGTCTTTGATGTCGAGGAAATTGAATTTGAGAAAGCGCGCTTTACAATTTTATTCCCCTCGTCCGTCTGACTATCACTAGCTCATTCTACTTCAGTCGATACTTCTGTTAAGAGTGTTATTTCTCATTATTTTGAAGCGCGCGGATGCTTTAACAAAGGGGATAATTAAACAATTATACCGCCTCTTGATTGGGTAGAAGCGGGTGTACTGGTATAAATACAAATAGAGCGAGCAATAGTCAGACATGAATAATTCGAACTTGAAAGCGCTTCTGAATCGTGTGAAACTAATAAAATGTGTTCTTCAAAAAAATTCTTATTTGTGGTTTATAATGAACCACGTATTCCACCGTTACACCGGTAGCTTCACGCCAGTAGGAACCCTCGGCGCCTAGTCAGAAACAGGATTAAAGGACCCGCAGTGGAGAACGAATCTCTGAATCGGTCTTTTTTTTCCCGCGAACGAAGAGCCCCATACAGAAAAATGTTATTCTACGGTTTTTCATCTGCTTTTCCTCGTAGGATTGCCCGGCTTTTCATCGTTGCCATATTTCGAACACTCTGTATAGCAGGTCGTTAACGGCAGCCGGTGCACGCGGCTGCCCGGAAACGAGAAGGGGGGAAAAAGGAACGAAAAATAGCTCGGCGCGAGAAATCACTGTTCCATCATGCTCCGCGTGACACGGCGTTGGAGAGGGGCGAGGGCGAAAAAGATTGAATCGCGTACTGAAAAGGCGCGCACCTTCGTCGTCGTCGCCGTCGTCGTTCGTCGGCGAGAAACTCGATTTTATCGTCGCCGCCATTACGCTGAACCACGTGTTCCCCGACAAGTGTTGGATCCTTCACGGGACAACAGAGAGACGCTTCAGATCTTATCGAGCTTCCTCGACGGAATCGAAAGTTCGATCACTCGGATACACGATTAACGCTCGCCCGTTAGGTTAATCGACGGCCAAGTGACGGAATAGACGGACCGAGCACTGCTCCGGCTTACCGTTTCCTTAAAGATTGTTTAACTGTACGTTAGGCCTGTTGCTTCGCAAACGAATAATATTGTAGTTTAGTAGACTGCGGATTTTATGCGTTTATGACAAAAATGAGTAGGTATAATTTAAAATAGCAAAAATATTAGAAACATTTAAACATACTATTATATCATTCTCAACCTGCTAAACATAAGAGGGAAAAAAATAAATTTCTATTTCACTTCTGTTTGCTGCAATTTAGACAAAAAATTTTTATTTTGCATGACCCGCAGTCTATTAATTAGAGAAAGTCCTCTTCTCTCTTTACCGCTAATTATTACAATTACTGCTAAAATTATAATGATTTTATGTGATAGATCACGAACAATTATTTTGAATTTTAAGGATTCTATGCAAGTTTCATGGATCATTGCCTCCTGACGAGGACTTGATCTTGACTAAAGGATTCAAACCTTATACAGGGTGACCATTGCCATCGAAACGTTTCTAGCAGTTGAGTGACAGTTGTTCTTCGTCCTCCTCGGCTGGCAATCGATCCTGATCAGAATAGAAGGGTGCCTCCTCAGTGACACTGATTAATAATATCAGTTTCGTCACTCCTCCAAAGCACAAGCGATACGATTAGGTGTACATACAGAATGATCCGAAGAATCAAGACCGAACCTTAAATCCTGTCAGCTGAGTCAGCGATTTAGTTCAGGTGATAAGCGAAGCGTGGTTGTTCTTGATCGACCATCGATCGTTATGTGCAGATATAAATTATTGGTGACTATTAGTAATCAGCTGTGCGATTGTGACAATTGTATTTTGTGAGATATATATATATATTATATTATATTATAGTTTAAATAATCGACTCCGTTAATGAGATATCTCTCGCTCAGGTTTGTACGAGTTGCCAAGCGCACCTACTCTCGTCGATCCTCTTCCTTAGATCATCCTGTACATCATCACCAGAGCCGGCGTAAGAGGGATCGCTCGCGGTTTTCAATTTATTTATCCGATTCAACGGGATGAATACTGTTCTCGATGAAGAAGACCGTGAATAGACTGAATTGGTTCAAAAGAGTGATCGATTTTTCTGTCCGGGCTCTAGTAATAACTAGCCTGCGGATTTTATGCGTTTGTAGACGCTTTGCTTGGATACCTTCGTGTACAATCTCTCGCGAAAATCGACATATGGAAATCTATATTGCAAATTCCAGCGATGTCAATCAACGTTCAAATATTTTTCTTTCAAAGTGAAATTTTAAAAAAAGAAGTCCTTTCACATTTCACGATTCAAATTGTCGGTCCACATAAATATTTCAATATCCATAAAATGTCGGAAATCTGCCCGGCTGAATGTTCGAATTAAACACGAAATATCTCGCATACTTTGTGGGCGATGATCGACTTGTTAGATTTTAAAATTGAAAACGAAATATTTTGCATGTTTTATTAAACCGTGACTGGACCCTTTTGAACGCTAAATTAAAAAAATTAATGTTTCGCGTAATTCATATAGACTGAGTTGGTTGAATTAATATTGAATTAAAATTTATCAGTGAGAATGAAGAATTTAATGTCTGCAAAATGTGCAAACTGAGAGTTCTGCGGCCGAGACTGTACACAAATTCAGAGGAACAAACCGAGGCGACAAATTCTTGTTTAAATACAAAGTCCTCCGCGGATTTCTTCGTGAAACTATGAATATGCATAAACATCCGCGGCCCGGTGATAACACACGAACGAAGGGGAACGGGAACACGGTGTAGAAGGAGGACAAGGGATTTGAAGCTCTCGACTTTCGACTCCGACATCCTGCGTACGAAGGATCGTATTTACTTTGAGCGAGCTTCGCGACTTTTTATTTGCTATCGACGGTGTGGCGGAGGAATACGGGAAATGTCTCGGAGATTATTTTCTGAGATAATATAGCCCAGCATGAAACATTCAGACCGATCCGGAACAATGTTGGAACGAGAAGCACCGCTTTCGATCCCAGCGATATTCCTCGGTCGTGGAAAAATAAACGTTCAGTTGTTGCAATTTCTTAAAAATATACCGAAAATTCTGCGAGCTTCTAAAAGTTTCTAGCTGCGATATAAACAATATAATAAATGACAATCCTATATACAGAGTGCGGCGTTATAAACAGGTCACCTGAATAACTCGTTTGCTTTCGAAGATAGAAGAAAATGCATTAGACCAAAGTTGACCTTGAATGACCCGCATAATAGGTCATCGTATTTTTCTTTTATCTTCAAAAGCAAGCGAGCTGTTCAGATAACCTTGTTTCTAATGCCCCACCCTGTATAAGAAATTTGAAATATTAGCAGAAGCATTACTGTGAAGCAAATAAATTGTGACAATTGTGTTCCATAAAAGTTCTGTGAATCTTGAAGAAGAGGCTCGAGAGAATATTCTTCGAATGGTTTCGAGTGTCATCCGTTCTCCGGGAATGGAAACTTCGCGTTCTATGTGGGAAAAATAAGAACCTCCTCGAAGTTTTTCAAATAACAAACGGTACAAAAGCGTGAATAGGGCCTCATATCCTCTCGAATAATTATTTGAACGAACTTTCGCGTAAAATCAATAGTTACGGAGTTGGTGAAGTGGTTCCAGTTGCGTGACCAACCTTGTATGAATTAGAGTATCAACTCGTTGCACATGAAATGTTCTTTTCAATCAAACTACAAAGGCTGCGTGCCTCTCCGCGCGGATTTTTCGCTCTTTCTTTTTCAATCAAACTCTGAAATCGCGCTGCCTTTCAAAAGTTTCTTGCCGGGGCCGATTACAATATTATACATTTTCACGTGATATGCTTTTCACTCCTCTCTACGAAAGCACCACGTTAAATTCGATTAATACTGCAATGCCCCGTGCGACAATTATCCATCTCAACGGGCTCTCGAGAGATTATTGTTTGTACATTTTCGGATAGTTTCTTTCGTTTCAACGATTCTTATTCACGAGAATTTTATCGTTTAACTTTAAACCTTACGTTTAGTACACGTTTCGACACGTTCAAGATGGCAGCAGAGTTCTGCGAATCAGTCTCCAACTATTTAATCTAGCCCTGTAGCTGCACAGTTGTTCTTTGTATAAACGTCTCTTTGATCAGTTCGGATAATAGAGGTTCTATATTGTGGATTACACTAATTACAATAATGAAAATTAAAAGTTTCGTCAATAAATAGATGTTGTTCCATCGAGTACTACTGTACATATCGAGTCACTAACGTACATTTACCTCTAAAAATAGTTAGAAACGATAATCCACAATTTTTCTTGATTCATCGTCAGAAGGAAGGAAAAATCAGCGAGGGATGATCAAGAACGTGTCGAAACGCGGGATAGTGTCCCCGGTGACCTAATAGAGCGGCCGAAAATCGTTATTGCCGAAAACAAAAGAGAACCAGACGTCAGAAAAGAATGGCGGCATGACAATGAGCGTCCCTAGAGGTTGGTCCACACAAAATGTTCGATCGTGCCCCGATATCGATTGTCTTCCTGGGCAAATATTATCTCGCCGGAGACAGGGGGCTCTGTTTAACAGTGGGATCAACGTGTGCTTTTGTATGTTCTGTGTGGGTGTGTGTCAATGGATGACAGAAGGACAGTGAAACGCGGGCCCGACACGATCGCTCGCACGCATGATCAAAAGAAAACGTCATCGTCCTCGTCGACGGAAACAAGAAAAGCGTCCACACACCGGGTCGAGGCTGCGAACGCGCGCCGTTTGATTATGTCGCGCCTCTCTTTTCCCATCTACTTTCGGCTTCGTTCCTCTTTACCCTTCGTTTCCTTTTATTTTTTATTCCTTTTTCTTTCTTTCTTTTATTCTTCCGCCCCCTACTCCTCCTACTCTCCGTGTATCTATTATTTCGTTCTTTCTTTTTGTTCCTCCCCTCCGTTTCTTTCCTGTCGCCCGTTTCTCCCCGTCGTTTCTCGGTTTCTCATTTTGCCGCGCTTTTCTCGAGGCAAAAAACGGATCGCGTTCCAACAAGGCACAGAGAGACGTGGTTGCAGACGCACAGTCAATCGAACGTTCGAACAATCAAAGTAACATAACAAAGAGACAGATAGGGAGAGAGAAAGAGAGAGAGAGAGATCTACGGGGAGACACCGAAAATCTTGGACCTCGAAGTCGCAAGTATTCTGACCGCAAATACTATAAAAGTCCTTCATCATTTTCCATTCTGTCCGTGTTCGCTGCTGTTTCATTTAATAGTAATATAAGAATTTATCTCTGAAGGAAATTCATTTCCATCCGACTTTCATTTTAAATGAAAAATAACGATCCGTCTCTGAAATCCATTCATTCTCGTTTGTACATTTGTGAGGTGCCGCGGAGACAGCTTTCGTTTTAAATGAAAAATAACAATTAATCACTGTCCAGATTTAACACGTGTGCTTTCTGTCCCCTTCCCTTCAACAGCAAACAGAAAAATAAAATTGACTAAACTTTCCCGAATCTCGAAAACGAGGGATTATTTTGCAAAACGCTGAAGGACTTTTCGATTCGTGTTTGCGTCGAGAATAATCAGGCGTCGCGAGGTCCCATATTTTTGGAGGACCCTGTAGAGGTAGAGAGAAAGAATGAGAGAGAGGAGATTGAGAGACATATGCCGATTATGTAGAATAGTAACATGACAGTCAACGACATCGAGAAAATCAACGAGGTGCGACTGATAGGCACACATCCACTGTTCAGCGCGGCTCAAAAACGGAGAACGTGTATATTTATATACGTACGGTGTCGCGTCGGTGTGTTTCCTTTTCCCGTGTGTGCGTGTTCTTATGCTCCGCTTTCTATTCGAGCCCGTTTCATTATTTTATTTCTCTTCCGCATACGTCGCATACGTATATACATATACACAGAGATAGACGTAATACAAGTAATACAAGTACAGACAAGTGCAAGTCTTACGGCATCATATACACGTGACGTTAATAGATATACACAACGTGTGGATATACAGATTGTATTATATAGGCCTTGGCTCATGATTACTTTATATTGCACTCACCATATTAATATCATTTATTTTGCTGATAGAGCGGAGAAAGATGTTGACGATCACATATGTCGGCTCATCTGATCACGTCGACCGGAACAGAACAAAACAAATCGATTAATTAAATCAGTCCACCGTGCGCCGAGATTTTTGCGTGTGGCAGGTAATTTTATTATTTTTCGTTATTATTCGCTTTTTTTTTTCTCTCAGCATTTTTTTCTTTGTTCGGTTAATCTCGTTTCTTTTTTCTGCTTTCGCGCGCGACGAAAGCGACGCTCGCCGATCTCCGAGGCGAGTCGGATAGACTTTTATTTTTGTAGAGAATTCACCGCAAAATTTCTTCGTGATAAAATAAAATTGTAGTTCTTTGCATCGACGTGTTTCGTTCGATGGAGAAAGAGAACAAGCTCGCGAATAATTTCTCGAGTGTACTGTCGCAGCATTTAAACGACGAAAGGAAAATATAACGGAACTATAGCAGATCACGTCGATAAAATTGTAAAACTATTTTACAGAGTACACTTATGGTACGCTTGAAGCTGTATTCGCGTCGTGAAAATGATGGCGGCCCGTCGCGTTTCAGAGTGCCCGCCAGAAATCATGCTCTAACGAGATTATGCTCCTCGCGTTCGGCCTCCACGTTCGCTAGATTTATGTTTTCCCCGCGTCATGTTTCTACTTTAGGGGAGCAGTGAGAAATGTTGTTCTTAGACCAGCCGTGTAAATGGAAACGGATGATTTCGTGCGTCGACTGCCGACTCAGCAACGACGAAAGTTAGGTACGTATTGTAGTGATTTATTTAACAAAAACCAAGAGGTTCCAACGTTTCCAATAAATTTACTTTGCAGGATATAATTCAATGAATCGACAGTCGGTGTGTTATGAAACTGGTAGGGCGTTTGAAGTAATTAGAGATAAAGAGACATCAGAGCTCAAAGGAAAGGCTGAGTTTAGAAAGATGATTACGCTGAAGCAAGAAGCCAAGCAAGATCGTTGGAGAGAGCTTTCTAACGTCGGTGCTCAAATTAAATATCCCACGTAACACGTATTCAAAATTCACAGAGGTGTGCTATGTACGATGTAAATGAAATTTCTTTTATGAATACCTTCCTTTTAAATAATCTTGGAAACGAAGCATCGGAAGACAAATTTTGAAATCCTCTATTTCGAACCACCAATTTTTTATGAAACTGTGGACCTTCATATTTGACAAGACAAAATACAATTTTGCAGCAACAAGTTCAATGAATAATGAAAAGAAAAATGAAAAATATTCAACAACTACCCACAAAAAAGATTTTTCTGAATGTTTTAGTTAACCAATTAATCCATTGAAATTTGACCTTTTTTTCCTATCATCAAGTAAAATTGACGCAGAAAATGATTACAAGATGCAACAAACTAGTACAATTTTGCGGCGAATTTTCTCCAGCAACGTCCACCGATTTAAGAGGGTAAGTTCATCCCGGAAATCGACGACTATCACTTTTGCCACACCCTGTGCTTTCATAATTTAAAGAAACATTGGTATCTGCGTATTCGTTTGAAACCGGGGATTGATGCAATGAGAAGTGACAAGAGGTTGAGAAATAGACAGAGCGAGGAGGGATCGTGATCGAGGAGAGATCGATTGATCGAAGGGAGTACGTGAGAAAAGTGTCTCCGTATGTTCCTGCTAGCTTTGCTGTTTCAGAGCTTGCTTGCCTGCTGAATATGATTAAAAGTTTCGAAACATCGATTTTTTGGCCACCGTGGCGCGCCATCTTCGGAACATGGCGGATGACGTTGAGAAATGAGAGATTCCGTCATGCTGTCACTAAAGCTGAGCCATTTTCACGCGAGTTTCATAAAAAAGAAAACATTTTTCACTGATATTAGAAAAATTAATATGGAGACATTAAATTCGACTGCCGATGTTTATGTAGTTGCTGGATAACAATTGAATCGGAATTGTTTCAGAATATTTGAAGCAATATGGGATTCTATATTCGAGCGGTCGAGTGTGTTACAAATGCATAAACATCCGCAGTCTAGTGATGTCTGACGGTGAAATGATTCGGAAGTCTGGTGAACATCCAAGATGGGAGTTCCATGAGAAATTGAATCGGATTCCGATGCAAATGGCCCGCAATCGACTATTGTGCGGCGACTCGAAGCGATTCACTGTCGAGTTCGGCAGCGCTTCGCTTCTGACCACTGACGAAAGTGGCATACTACCTTTTCTATATTTTCCTAAACTCACTGGCCAGTCGGAACACAATAACTGAACATTAAACTTACGATACAAAAATTGCAGCATTCAACTTTGCTTCTTTGATTCAGGAAAAGTCTTGAAGCTATTATTTTCAATTTTGCTTCTTTGATTACTTCAGGGAAAGTCTTAAAGCTATTATTCTCAATTCTGCTCTTTTGATTATTTCAGGAAAAGTCTTAACGCTATCATTTTATGTAGAGCACAGTCGTCAATATATTCAAAGCTTGCAGCATTTGCCACTTCGAACAGAAAGCTAAAGAAATAAATTCAGACCGTTTTATCAGCTCGCGAAATAAAACAGCTAACACAAAATTAACCTTTTCGTGCAGTTTCAACCGCGAATTAGTCTACAGAAATTCGCGGGATAATGGTCACGAGATAAGCCGTCAGGAAAATCGTAAAAAGTGGTATGCCATAGTAAACTCGAACGCTGGGCCTCCGCTTCGTGACTTTGTTTAATGATTCTAATGAGATGATCGATACGTTCATATTCACTGGGTAGTTTTCCACCTTTGTGACTCGTTTCACTCTTCGTTGCAACATCGAGCTGCAAATTGCTGCCGCCTTCTAAGAAACCGCAGTTCATTCTTTATGCAACGAGTTGTTGCAGTTTATCGGTTTTAATGAACACGCGATTTTAATTGCGAACTAACGCGGGTCTGCGTTATTGTCTTTTAATCGACAATCTAAAAATGTCTTAAGAACATCTTAAAAAATGTCTTCGATAAATATTGTTTGCATACTAATCTGTATAAAAGAATTTTATTAAAGGATTCGAACAAATCATACCGATTTCCCCTAACGTTTCATACAATGAAACCAACAATAAACAAGCTTTTGAAACCATTAGCAACAAAGATTTTTATTCAGAAAAGTTGATCTTCACGAAACACCCTGTATAAAATCGATCCGGAAATCGTTCTACCATTCGGAAACGATTTGTCTTGCAAGTCTTGTTTCCGAACAGGACAAATTTTATTTTCAAACTAGCAAACATGGTCTACGGATTGAAAGACAGAAAAGGAAGAATATGCGATGACGATGATCCCGTGTCTTCGAGACGGTGATAGGCGATTCTTCGAGCCTCAATGATCGTCTCGCGACGATACGGAGAATCTTGTGGAAGATAGAATAAACGATAAACAGAGGAGACAGTCGATTGATTGGAGCACGAAGAAGAAAGAGAAGGCGAACAGAGATCGTGATATTGGTATACGGATCGAGATCGAGAGGTGAAAGCCTTACCATTCTTCTCGCGACGAGGTCTGTGGTGTACAAACTCCTTATCGATCGGGTTTATCGCGAACGATTTTACATTTCGCATTGCGTTCCCGCAGCTTTTCCCCTATTTATGGTTGTTGTCTCGAACAGTTCGGGATTGTACACACATCTGTACTACATGCCGTGCATGCCCCGCTAATCTTTAATCCCTTATTGCACCGTGTCTCTGAAAGTTTGCTTTTCGATCGTCGGCGAAGGACTTCTCGTTATTAGTGAAATCGATTTGGTACTCAGAGTCGCCAGATTAAGGAAATTGACTCGAATCGAGGGAAAAAACGAGTTACCCTCTGTCTGACAGTACCGAAAATTAGTCACGTGACATTGTGACGCGTGCACGTGATGAAACGCGTCACGTGACCCGTTGCGGAAGCGTGGGGGAATAACGTCGTAGAAGGGGAACGGTAAAGTGGGGGAACAAGTCTCGATCTGGTGACTCTGTTGTACTGTATATATGGAAATTAATTTGCTCTTGAATTCGCAGTCTCTTTTTATTAGATCCATCAGGAAAATTAATATTAACCCCTTGCCTTACAATATCATGTCTGACTCGTGATTCTGAACAGATTCTGACGAAAATGTACCGCCAATAATTTCCTTTATATCGAAATAAAATTCTATTTTGGTTTTCTTAATATACAGCAATTGGAGAACATATAGGCATACCATTTATATCAATATTCGGCTTTTTCTAATCTCAAAGAACTAGGAGAAAAAATATGTAAGGAAAAATTGATGCTGAAAATGTGGTTCGATAATGAGCATATTTAGCAGACTCTATGTAACAATTGACTCGATGTAAAACAGCAAGGGGTTGGAAAAACAATTTCAGCGATTTTCACGAATAGTGGTAGCGTATACAGTCGGGTATACAGTGATGTATATGATTTTGTGGACGGTCTCGTAAGTCGAAAATGCGACTTCGTTGTCTGGAGAGTACAATATTAAGTTGTCCTAAGTAGTATTGCTGTAAAAGAGTGACAACGAGGCGTGCGGCCAAGGCAAAATTACGAGGTTGATCGGAGCGAGAGGAGGAAGGAGAGAATGAAAACACTATTTATAATAAGAGAGGCTCTACACAGTCAGACTCTGAACGCATGCAGAGTAAAAAAGAAAACAATCAGAAGGAAAATCACTCACCGGTTCCAACGCGGTCCCGGGCAATTGCAGAGAGAGAGAACGCACACACGCACTCTAGCTATGGTAATCGAGGGAGAGGCGGGAGAGAGTGGGAGTAGTTCGTTTTGTTCGAGCAAGAAATAACGAGACAATTAAAATGCTACACAAGAAGATGTAAACACATATTTGTCGGTCAAAAGGCGATAGGCTGCGAAGCGGATTTTATGGACGCATCTTTTTCGAAACTGAGGCTCGCTGGAAAAAGACGAAAATTAAAAAGCGATGTGTCTGGCGACGGGAGAACCGAGGACTCGTATAAATTTCACTTCCTTTTATTGTTGGCCTGCTCTGTTACCGTTCTTCATTACCGTTCTTGGCCAACTAATACATCTGATTAGATGAAAGTAACAAGCTAACAGACTAACAATTTTCTTTTATAGTTTTGTAGAATTTATGGATTCTTTACTTTCATATTTTTACATTTTACCTCGTTTTCGTCGAAAACGCATGAAAATCGGTCTACTAGTGAGTACACATATCTCACTTTTGATTAATGATTCATTTCCGAAATTATCGTGAGTGAGAAAGTGTTTGAAAGTTCATAGTTGATATTGTCGTCGTTTTGTAACTACAATCGGTGGAAATATGAATGAATGAAGTACGCGTCACGTGACCAGAGACGCCATTGTTTCAGTATTTAACCCTGCTTCGAATTTGTTATACACGCGACACCTAGTTTCTTAGAAAATAACATCTAAATCCACAAATACTTATATTATCAGTACTTACACATTAAATAATTATTATCGTAAATTCGAGTGGGGCCCCAATAGTTCGCTTAAAGGGTTGAACCAACAAGAAAAGTTGGAGAATGTCGATATCAAACTGATCTCATCATCCGGTTAAAAGGCTGACGAGTTAGGAAGACAGAAATATAATCCTCCCCTAAATTAATTAAAACACCGTCGACCTTGATCTAAAGATTATCCGAAGCTCGTCGACCTCAATCTAAAGATTCAGACAAAAATATAATCCTCCCCTAAATTGGTTAAAGCACCGTCGACCCTAATCTAAAGATTACGTCGCTCGTTTTCCTCGAGCCTGAAAGGAAATTACTCTGCCCGCAGAGGCAACAGTGGAATCGCTGTTTTGACAAATGTTTATGCGAATAACAGCCAGGATAAAAGTCCGATCGAAATAAAAGGGGAGAGAAAAAAAGGCGTATCGTAGCCCAGAATCGGAAACGTAGTAACGTGGGTGCATTAGTGCGTTTGCATAATGGAGAAACTCGCATTCGGATCGAACGCAGTCGGAGCACACGGAAACGGAAGAAATTCACCGTGTGGCATGATCGATTATGCAATAAGGGATTAAAGAACGCGTCGGCGGTAGATTCTGTAGAAACACAATCCGTCTGTATGTGTACGTGTGTATCGATTTGCATACTTGTGTGTGCGCCATAAATAACAAAGGAGAGAAAATGTACAAGATTCGGAGAACATTGTGGTCATTTGTGTGGTTGCGTCAGCCATAAGGCGATAAAATCCTGATCGCCTTAATACTTCACATGTAGACGTAGTAAAAATATATATACGTATATATAGATAGATAGATATATGGTAAAAAACGTCAAATTCCATTAAATCATCTACGACACAATAGCGTGAGGCGACAGTATATAGTGTAGTTTTACGATTACGAGCAGCACGATGCTACGGGGTTCGCTTTTCATGGTTTTGATCGTTTCGCGCGGTCTGTTTTCGCACACTGCATCCATTTGGGACTCGGATAATAGAATTTTGTTGGATTACGCTTGCAAAGGATCGACTTGGCTCAGCCGATTTCTCGTTTTTTTTTCACGAACCGCGATTTCACGTTGTTCCTGCAAATTTATAATTTCAGTGCGACCTCTGAAGACTTGGAACTTTAGTCAAGATGGTCTCTGGTGCTTCAAAGTTTCAATCGCACGACGTAGCTTGAGGATCTCATTACAGTCAGTCCGTGACATTTCCAAACCTGTAATTAGCCCGAGAATTTGAATACATCTGAGACTCTGTTTCCATCCGAAGCCCTGAAATTTCATTTCAATCAACAACCAAAAGCTTAGAACTGATCTGGGAATTTTCGAGTTTGCGCAAACTTTGTTCTTGGCAAATTTAAATTTCCGTTTCAGCGGCTCCAGGAAGCTTCGGAGGCTCAGATTTGATCTTGCCTGCACAAATGTGAAACTCTGTTTCAATCCGAAGCCCTGAAATTACATTTCGATCGATATCCAAAAGCTTAGAATCGATCTGGGAATTCTCGAGTTTGCGCAAACTTCGTTCTTGGCAAAATTTAAAATTCCATTTCAGTGGCTCCAGGAAGCTTCGACTCTCGATTGGATTTCCGGAATCCCGGAAACGGCTTCTCGCCGGCGGAATTTGGGAATCAGCCGATTAGATTTTCCGAGCCTTAGAATTTGGTTTGATCTTGTTTGCGGAATCGCCGAATTCGGTTTCTCGCGACGTTCGCCTCGGAGTTTGATTAAATTCCCGAGTTCCCGAAGTCTCTTAGCCTCGTCCCCTCCGTTTCTCGGGATTCGAGTGTTCCAGACTTGCAGACGTCACTGAAATTTTATTTTCCGACTTAATTTTCTCTTTCTTTCTCTCCTCCATCGAATGTCTTTCTACAGTTTCCTTTTCGAGCGTCGCGTCGTGCTGTTCGCAACGTCCAAAGTATCTTCGTATAGGCATACAAAAACAAATGAGCATGTAACATACTTCAGTAGTGGAATCAAAAAACTTATGATAGTGGGCCTTAAATACGCACGAGAGCCTGCTTTACAAAAGGGAGAGAACAACACAAAGAGGTAAAGAGAAAATTCGTGTGTGTGTATGTCAGTTTATTGTATTATTCTGTTTTAGTGTAATGTGCGTGTTTTCTGTATGTGCGCTGTATATTTACGTGACACTCTGCATACCGTGAGACAAAGAACAGCATTATAGGACACTATAAGTAGCGAATTAACAGTAAACAATGTGTGTGTATATATAATACATCGATTAATGTGTATGTATTATCATACAACCACATAGCACGACGCATAATCGTCGAACAATTCTATCTACGAATTCTTTCATTCTATGCTTGATCTCAGTGATCTAAGACTAAACGGTCGATCGAAATCGATAGGACGACAATCACAATGTTGACGGAGATTAGGGGGGAGTCGCCTAACGCCGGACACTTGCGCTTCGAAACGGGAAAAATGTTACTTCGAGTAAAAATTAATAACAATGTAACTAAAAGGCCTCCGAAGTTGCAAGAAAATGCGCGATTTGTAATATCTTTGGAAAATGATGATTCAAAGAATATTTTATTTGTTTGTATGTTATTTTGAACAAAGACTGTGCGCGTGAAAAAATTCGATTTTCGTAATTTCATATTTTGTATTTAAATATCCACTTTCTTCTTTAAAATAGTAAATCGGGGTTTAGAGAAAATTTCTGATAGACAATATTTAAGGCTGCTCGATGTAAAGAAAAAATACGGAAAGCATGTACAAACGTATCGAAAAAAAAGAATGTTTCGTGTCCGGTGGTAGGAGATCACCGCCCACTATGGGCTTATAAACGAAAGATCTATCTCGTCTCGTTTCGGATTGTGTCGCAAAACAATTTTCACCTGTCTATCATCTCTGCGGTGTGATTTATTCTCGGTCACTCGTTTCCTCTATTTTCGCAGATCTATGAAGTTACTCTGTATTTATAATACATACAGATTGTACACAACGACAGAACGAACACTGAAATGTTTCTGTGTGTCCGGGTCTGATGTATCTGGTGGTACGGGTGTGTGTGGTCTCGGGGCCTGAGTACGTGTGTCTGTGATTTCGGGGCATTAGATTTTTAACTTACCATAGTAACGTCATTTATTTTTGAGATACTTCGAACAAATATGTTGACGCGGACAATCGCGGGCCCATCTAACATAGCAAACAGAATAAATAAAATTAATTAATCGTTGAGCAAACATGAACCGTATCGAGTGGTTGTGTGTAATGAAAAGATAGAAACGCTTCTCGTAGTTTTTGGTCTACTCTCTTTTTCGTTCGCTTCCGAATAAAACGACGATTCGGGGAGAAGACAATCGGTTCTGTTCCCCCCGTCTTATTATTATCTCTTTCGTCTCTTTTCGTTTTTTGCACCGCGTCGCCGACGAATGCCTCCGGGTGCTCGACTTTTGTGTCTTTGGCAACGTCACCGACGCTGCCGTTTCGCCGATTTCTACCTGGCTCTTTGGTAATTCGTCGCTGGAAAAACTGAAGCGTGAGAGAACAACGGCGAAAAGAAATCCATGATCAAACCAATCGAAAATCAGGTGAGAATCAGTGTCTTTCATGTGATCAAATAAATTCTTTGGTATAGTATAATAAGGATGGTATCAATTTATATTCTCTATTGATTTCATTAACGTGCCAGTCTTAAGATTAGTGCAATGGTGAATTCTGTCCCGTTGTTAATAAATATTTAGTTTATATCGCCTGGAATAATTCTTCAAACTCAGAGCGACAGTCGAACAAAACTTTCCGGATTTTCATAGATATTTTCCTTGAATTGGCAATATACTCGAATACTCTTATCAACGAATACTATTTTTCTATCAGTCCATTCAGTTAACCAATCCGGCAGTAAATAAAACGCGTTCCCAGCAGCCCGTGCTCCCAGCTCCCCGATCATAAACACTTGTGTATGCAGATCGAGGATGAATATAAAAGATCCGATGCATTTTATGCATTTTAACCAGCGAGGTGCGCTGATACCACGTATTTCGTGGAACTGCAAATATAGTTGGCACGTATTTTATGCAACTGCAAATATTGTGACTAGTGCGCGGAAATGTTCGTCGGAGCACGTGAAAAAAAATGTGGACGAAGAACCGAGAGATGATGTAGTGTAAAAAAATATTGATTCGCCAAATTAAAGGTATACCTGGCCCGGTCCTTTTTGTAGTTGACTCGTTTTTACACGCGGTCTGGACGCGGACGGTTCGAGGAGAACGAAATTGCATTTTAATGATGCATCGATGCACCCGCGAAAATCGTGCTCCCCGCTCGACTTTTCCTTCAGCCGTAATTAAAACGTGGATTTATTATTCTGAACGTTCATCGCGGTTCACAGAGCTTTTTTACTTTCGCCGAATACGTTTCTCGCCCGTTTTCCGCGTCGACTAAAAAATCTTAACAAAACCGCCTGGCCAACGTCGAATTTCATTCAATTAATTGTAGAATATCGACATCACTAATTGCATTCCAAGGGATTCTATTTTTCAGCGAGTTTAATTCACTCGCAATTTTTATTCCGCAGTTATAATGCGTTCACTTTATAAAAACCGGTTAACATAATGTAAAGTGTTCGGAAAAGTCGACTCTATTTTATATAATCGAAAAGTTTCGAACGTATTCAGAACGTTCGCCAGTTTACAGGAGAAAAAGGGAAACCAAGAGGCAACGTAATTATCGTAATCAATTTTAGGTGGAGCGAGTACACGCCGTGCGAGAGACGAGCTTGCCGCGTAATTGCTTCACTTCCGGTGGGAAGAACTTTCGTATACATTGAACGAGCAGACCGTGTAACGTGACTCGTCGTCGTTAACGTTTTTTGGCCTGTACAGTTTTCTGTTCAATTAATGCAAAACGATGTTCCTCGGTTTAACAGTAATTAACGAGAATGTTCCTGCTTTCCTTTTTCTCTTCCCGTTTCTTACTCGTGTTGCTTGATTAGAGGACTTAATTTTGCGTACAATTTGACCAGAATGTGGTTCACTCTGGAAAAAATTGTTGCAGAAATAATCAAGAAACAAATCCTTATTTTCTTGCGTCTTGATCATTTATAACATAATTGTTTGAATTTGTCTGACTAATCCTGGACGTTTCTACTTGTAAATGATTTTGATCATTGTCTATTATGAATTCGTGTAGATTCATCGTAAAAAATCGATGATATTGGTTGCAAGTAGAAGCAGTCGGTGATGATCAGACGCGACGCTTAAGAATAATTTTCTGTATCTTGTCAATGTCACTAAAAATCGCTGAAGTCGCGAAAATTTCGTTTGAAAAAATTCAAAGAGAAATCGGAGAAGGCTTTGTACTATTGAAAATTCGGAAAACTGTGCGTTTCGAGATTCGAAAACTAGGCAAATCGAGATGGACATAGAACATGGAGATTTCGCGTGTTTTGCAACTTGATTGTTCCGAGAGCTCTACTCGTTCAGTCGCGTTCGCGTGTGAATTCTGATCTCTGATCGAAAGATTCGTAAGCTAATCGCAGGCTGAACGAGCCAGGCGTATCGTCCTGAGCCATACAGAGTGTCTGCGTACCATTCCGCCCTACATGAACCAGGACAAGACGTCGGACACGTTGCTCCCGTCAACGGCGTCGCTCATCAACTGATCCTCATTGTACAAGCACCGCTACGCTACTCTCTGTATCATCGTGTCTACTTTTTCTTTTCACCGGGAACAAAATAAAGAAACTGTTTTTGCGCGACCCGAGGCTGACGCGTTCAACGAACAAATCAGATTCGATTCACGCGAATGAATATTCAAGTGTTATCTCGTATGCATATGATTCTCCTCACCCCTTTTCTTTGGGAAGTATTCCAAGGAACTACTCGACGACGTCATACGCGAGAGATTAAAATATGAGAAGACGCGACGACGCCGCGCGCGATGCATCGAAATGAGAATCGTTGGTTTATTTTGAGAGATACAGTGTTCCCTCTTTGTTTAGCTTCGGGACCGGAGACGAGCTTATAGCGAGAGGTGATCGCGATTTTTGTTTCTTGGATAATGGCTTGCTTCTGTCTTTGTAAACGATTCTTAGGGATGTCGGACCAAAGCAAGCCACGCCCACTGACAAGAGAGGTCATTGGCTAACTTTCGTTTTATGGCTTTCTTGTGCTCGCAGGAAGAAGTGTGGTCACGATTTTGCGACAATTCCATTGACTTGCTTCTGTCTTTATTGACGAGCGAGCAAGCCACGCTCACTAGTGACAAAATGACATACTGGAGATTAGTAACCAGACTGTATCAATTGGGTATGTGGTTAGTAGTCACGATTTGGTTAACCATTCATTGGTTCGTACCTTGCTTCTGTCTGGTTTTGCTGTGTTCTATTGATTGACTGAAGCAAGCCACGCCCAGTGGTAGTTACTAGACACAGTGACAAGGTCATTGGTCAGATTTAGAACTATGTTGAATTTATAGAAGGTAAGAGTAAAGGAGGAAGGTTAGTGACTTTTTTACTTCTATCTTGCTATGTAATTTTTAATTGCCAAGATTGAAGCAAGCCACACCTACCGAAGGTCTTACTAAGGGTAGGTTAGATCCGAGATTAATTTGTGATCGTATAGAACGTTGATTAAGATCTTGTGATGGTTCTATAAGTTAATGACTTTCTTCCACCTTGTTTTGTAATGTCCCGTTCCTATTAGCTAGTTAGAAGCAAGCCACGCCTACTGGCAGCTAACAAAGTAACATGGTGAGGTTCATGGGAAGATCACATTCGGTAAATCATTAAGTAAGTCTGAATAAGACTTTGACTAGGTAGATCTATGTTTACCCAGAGTTAATTACATCGGTTCTGGATTACATCCAAATTATCTCCCGCTTGGATTAGGTCTTACAAGACCTGGATTAATCTCACTTGATTCCAGATTAAGCCTTATCAGACCTACGTCATATCTACAGTAGCTATAGACGCGAGTTCTTCCCATTTCGATCTACCTAAGTATAGGTTAATCCCGCGTGTAACCTCAACATTAATTAGATCTATAGCAGGGTCTCTCCTATCCTCGATTTAACCATTCGCCGAACCCAAATCAAATCGAAAGTCTTCCGTTCCACAGAAAGACAATTCATCGAATCCTCTAAAACCAACTGAGCACACCGAGGGAGCACTGTATCATCCTCGAATCCCCGAACACCCTGAAATCATCCCACGACAACAATTCCCCCAGAGCAAATCATATAAAACACTCCGCTATCAACAGTAATCCTTCTTCACACATCTATCCTCGCTAAAACAGCCATAGATCCAACCGTGAGACTTAGCACACTACCTGCGAAGAACCTGCTGTGCTCGGTTTCTCTACGTTCGCGAACAGATCTCTCACAATTGCAGAGGAGCATGCGGAGAACCTCGAAGCGCCGTCATCGCTTCCAACCATGAAGAAGCAGCAACTCTCACGCAACCCTGATCGTGACCCGCAGCGATTCAACCCATCGCATCGCACGTCTCGTCGTTTAAAGCGACCAGGTCAATAGGCGACGATCCGGTTCGACGATCCTCGGCATGCTCGCTTCAAGGTGCAGAGGGTAACGAGCGTCTCATTGGGACCGTATCAACGGGCTCATTAACTAATCGTCAAGCACTATGGGGGTTAGGTCTGGGTTAGTTGCCAGACGGTGTCGGAGAAGGATCTCGCACGGATACCCTAGGTAAGAACGGCAGCCAATATAATCCTCTCTCCTCCTCCTTACTCGTCGTTGTCCTTCATCATTCGCCTATTCCCTCCCTTCGGTTTTCTTTATCAATCTCTCTTTTTCATTCTTTTTCCTTTGTTTTCCTCGGCACTGTGCAATGTCCTACGTGGGCGTATATAGAGACGTGTATTGTATTGTACATATGTACGTGGAACATAGAAGCTAGAATAATGCCGCATGCCTGTGTCTATGCTAGAATGCTAGTTTTGTTTGTGTGGCGTTTCGCAGTCTAAGATGGAGGTGTACCATGGCAGACACAGATGAAACTGAGCTGGGTGGGGTTCTTGTGGTATAGTAGAGGGGTTAGACGGTGTGATATATAGAATTGATGGGGGTTCAGTACGGGGCTTTTTCGAAACTACATGGGCGGTCTATGGCGTCGCGAAACACAATGTCCCGAGATCAAAGGAGCCGGCGTTCGATAGAGCAATACTCCCGCGGAATTATGCGCCGGATGCTTTCTAGTCCGCAATGGGATCAACGCATGCAGATTGCAATCGATTCCGTCTGCGACTGATCACAGCCACACACGATTCGCGCCGATTGAAATCTCGTATGCATATCGAATCTCTCGTTCTTTTCAGCCTCGCCGTTCCGTGATCTTCTATTTCTCACCTTCCGGAGCCCCTTGCCTTCCAAACGCTAACCCCGAGTATTCTAAATGGAATCGTTTGCAGAAATTGTCTCCATAAAACACGTCGTTGTATGTCGAAATTCGTTAGAAACAAGAAACCATCTTTAATGAATTTTCTATGTTCATTAATAAAGTTCTGAATGAGTTTCTGATTGTTATTGTTGTACTCTATCATTAGGTTATTTAATATAAGATGTCGGATCTCATTTGATCGTTTCAATTGCTTTTAAGAAGAACTTGCAAAAAACTAAACGTTTATTAATATTTAATATCTGATTCATTAAATTATCGAGTTCCTTTTTCATCTGTAGTTGAATCGTTGGCAGAATAATTCGAACGACTTCGCGAAAGAGATTTCGAGGCAAGGGGTGAATTTCAAGGGGTAAAAATAGATGAAAGAACAGGCAGGCTCGACGTTTCCCGGGTCACGAGACTTCGTTTTCCAGAAAATTCATTTCGAAAATTTGTCAAACACGCTTGTTATTGGACATGCCTGGGCGGCAGCGCGTCTGGCCATTACACGCTCTTTCTACTTGCCGCGAACGGTTCACGGTGCCGCGATATTAAACTGGCTGTTCCCACAACAGATGAAATTTTATATGAGTGCATTCTACCTATCGCCGCGATAAAAAAGAAAACAGCTCGTTCACAAACACGCGTCCGTAAATGCTTTATTTCAGAGATTCAGCGTGTTTTATCGTTCCTAAATTTTATACCAGATGAAACCTTTTACTCTCTCTCTTTCTCGTTTTATTATGATTTTATTCTGTTTTCTTTGTTCGTGTCCTCGCAATTCTTTATAGTAAAAACAGTAGTAAACCTTGCTGGAGGTCAGATAAACGCTAATCAAGGAGAGTGTACTTCAAAATTTTTTAGGAAAAGTGGTGAAAAATAATTCATCGATTTCAGTAAAAAATGAACTTAATTTTATCAAATAAAAAAACTTGAATCTTAGTGAGGAATACATTAATGTTTCAGAAGGTAAATTGTGCAATCGAGCATTAATAACGCTGTATCTCTTAAATAAAACACTCACGTGTCCGTCACTAATGTTAGTTTACTAGTATACAAAGTTTGATTAAGGTATTCTCTCGACATAATTGGATAAAATTTTCTCGAAGACAAAGTGTCCGCCACGGAAAATAAGCTCGCTTATTTTCGCCGAAGATTGAGTATAGTTTCTAGAGACCTCGTTCTACATATGCATAGTGGTTTCCGGTGGCGCGTTCGTGCGGAAATCGCGATTTGATCTGGTGCGACAGTAGGGTTAGGATTGTGGGTGGTCAAGCTACGGTAATGTAACAATAATAACGGGGAAGGAACACGATGCTAGCCTGGCTGCCATCGTTGCGGTGCGCGCAGTGGTCGGAATCGCGAATCTAGCGGGTCAAAACTATTTTCAGCATTGTTTCAGACTTGAAGTCATAGTCGGCCATTGGATTCGTCTTGACGTAAGCTACGACAATATGTAATAAAAATTTCAATATTTAAAATTGTAATTTTTTTCTATTAGTTAACTGAGGCATAGTATTGGGTTCGCCTTGACTTGAATACTGACGAAATAAAGGAAGCAATTTGTTGCTTGTGTCAGAAAATTTTTATCCTTGTCGATAAAATATTAGATTAATATAATTTTTATTATCACTTCGAAACGAGCAAGAACGTGTTTTGTGAACTTTTGATACTCCGAAATGCGAGAAATTTAGAGCTTATTATTAATACGACGGTTTCGATATGAAAATAGTATATTATTGTTGCAAATGTTTCTTGCTCGACTGGAAGGACATCTAACGACAAATGATATATTAAAACTTACCTTCTCGATTATCATCCATATTCACTTAAAAAAAAAAATTTTTACACCACAACTCAACTCCGAGAATGATTAGAACAGCACACAGATCAAAAGTATACTGACTTACCTCAGAGCGTCGAGAAACCTCTCGATTCGTTGTTTCTTTCTGTGCTCTTTTTATTTCCGATGTCCATTTCGTTTATCCCTGATATCCGACACGTCGAAATTTTTATTCGGAAGATTAGTTTTCGACTTTCGACCCGCTAGATTCGCGATTCCGACCACTGTGCAGTAGTCGGTTCTCGGCGTCGACATCCGTTCTATCGCACACAATATAGTCTCTCACCGAACGCTCTAAACCTATGGTTGCGGCTACGTTCAAGTCTTGCAAGCAACAGAAAAATAAGGAAAAAGTACCCGGCCAAGAGAGAAATGGCGTTGCGCCGCAGTTAAAGATTCTTGGACTGGTTTAATTGGTTATACTTACCATCTTGATGTCACTAATTGTCGCAATGCTTCGCACAAACAGGTTTACCCGGACAATGGCCGGCCCATCTAAGGGCAAAAACAACAGAGCCCCTTTTTAGTCAGTCAGTCTTTTTTTTTCCGTGTCTTACAATACTCTACTTGGACATGAATTTCAGAATTTGTTCGCTTTACTCTCCGAAGCGTTTTTCTCTAACTCCGTGATCCTGTGCTTTCCCTAATTGATTCAGATATGAACTTTAGATTTTTTTCATTTTCGTTATCATCAGCTTTCGAAGCTTTTCTCTAAAAACTCCGCGATCGTGTGTTCCCTATTTAATTTTTCAAAACATTTCTCTGTGATTCCGTGATCGTGTGCTCTCCCTATCGATCTTTTTTTAAACATCGGCCATGTCGTACAACGCCTCAGACATGAATTTAAAAAATTTTTTCTCCGTGTTCGAAGCTTTTTCCTCCAACTGGCGTGCTTTCCCTATTCGATTTCTGTTCTGGTGACAGCGGCCGTGTGTCTTGCAGTACTCTACTTGAATATGAATTTTCGATTGTTTTTTGGTGTTATTCTCTGTCCTTGATCCTTTCTCTCGTGTGCTGTTCCATTTGGTTTCTGTTTCGTAACAGCGGCCGATTTTTATAGGTTTTTCTGTTCCGTTTTGCGGATGGGGGAATCGAGTGAAAATAGACAAAAGAGCGAATTGAGGCGATCGAGAGCCGTTTGAAAAATTGTTTTGCGTCCCCCAGGGGATCGTCGAACGCAGCCAATTCGACGAAGGAGGATTCGAATCGAAGTTGGACATTGAGTTTTGTTTGAGGGCTGCTGTACTTTTGCCGGCTGTCGTCTGGGACACACGGTGACACACGCGTCGATCCGGTACGATCGTCACGAACTAGTTTCTTTGTCAAAGGGAACGGTTGTGCGCACGTCAAGTGGAATGTTCGTGGTGTACACTGTCGGACAGTGATTATTGCTAGAGGATCTTGTGTACAGAGGCTCTCGCAATTTCAACCTGAATCGAACACGTCGGGTCATCCGACGAACAACAATTTCCACACACTTTTCGAAAATTAAACAGAAAAATGTGATCACTAAACGGTGGACATAATACAAATTTTGTACATAATATAAATTCTGTACATAATACAAATTTTGTACATAATACAAATTTTGTACATAATATAAATTTTGTACATAATACAAATTTTGTACATGATATAAATTTCCTATGTCGATCGTAATACTAAAATGCACATGAAATTCTTTATTATTTTTCTTTTAATTCACTTCTCACTTTCTGCAAACTTTCTATTATGATAGGTCCAGGTCCTGCACGTTTATTTCTAGCTTTATGCAAGGTACAGAATTATATGTAGAAGGCTAGTGTGATAACATTTTAAAAGTGTGTAAGTAAATTTGCGTTATTTGTTGGATGACCCAGTACGTGCGAATCGGAAGGACGAAGAAAAGTGTCTCAGAGAAAATGAAATTTAATGAGTGAATTAACGTCGAGTTGATTCGGCTCGCGTGTCTGACCAGTGCTGATTGTTTCTACTTATGGTTGCGTTCAGTTAAATGGTGCGACAGACATTTTAGGAACGTTCCGATCGCATGTTAAATGAAATAAAATTCAGAATGTTCAGAAATTTGTGTACTAAACATTTCCAATCTGCATAAACCCTATTAATAGTTTAAGAAACAGTAATATTTTAAGGAACGTATTGCACGTAAAGTAATATTTTGTTGTATGTTCGTTGTAAGTAGAAACAGCGATGATCAGACAGTACACAAGATAATTGAAAGTCGACAAAAAAATGTTTAAAAATACTTTTCACGAAAGATGTAACTCGCCTTTACGATTTTGTTACTCGTTTATTGCGATTGCGATTGCGAAGAGCCTCGTAAGATATGTAAGAATCTGAGAATACGATACGTGACGAGGAATCGAGCATAATTCTTGCACAACATAACTACGACAAAAATGTTGCCTCCTAACTTACGAAAAGTAGAACCAGCAAAACTTGACCTCGGAAAAATATAAAACGTGATTCGAAGTATAAATGTTTGCTGACATTCCGAAAATGGTATTAATCAAGCGCTTCGTAATTGAAAATTGATCTCCGCCGAAGTCTATCTGTCTGCTGCCAATTTTCTCAATATAAAGCGATTAGCAAGAGCTGACACGTTTCCGAAAATAACTGTCGAGTAATGGGAATTGGTGGACTATTAATGGCAACTGTTTAAATATGTAGTAAACGGATAATGTAGATGTAGAGAAGCGAATCTGCTGGGCTAAACTCGATTCCACGTCACGCGATGCACGTCACTGAAAGAAAATGGGCTAAAAGCAAATTCGGAAGCTAGAGGCAAAGTGCTGTGACCACGGATACTTTAAACCGGGTTTCGTACGTGACGCATACACTGGGAGACCTATCGATTAGGTGTTGTAATCGTCAAAGAAACACGTATTTGCAAGATATGTGACTAATATACTGAGAGACGGAAACGGTGCAGTTGGTCTTTACACGTTTGCATCTGTACGAACATTAAGGCGACTGTGCTTGGATGTGCACGAGGCGAATAATTCCTTTTACTTCCGGTGTCTTGTCCTATTTACTTGGTCTTGCATGTTCGTTAACAAGCTGTTTAGAAAGGATTACTGTCTTACCTGCGCTTCGAAAATCATCCCTATGAATTTTTCAACCACATCAAATATTATATTCGTGATTTTGCCAAACCGATTCTCCCTCTTATCATAATCATCGAGAGAACGAGTATCAATTTTTTGGGAAAAAGTGACCCCGTTTTGTAGAACGTCTTGTAATCAATTTAATCCGACAAAGTTCGCATCAGAGATTGGTCAACGTCCTGTATTTTTATGTTCCTGGCAAATGAAAAACTGTTCCAACATTGAAATTGAAATTTTTTATTCGGCCGAGATAAACATCGTAGGAAAAGCTCCTTTGATGCGTGGTATTATTTTCTCAAGCTAATCAATAAGCTCCAACTAAAATATTCCATCTCAAAACATTCTACCCTCTATATTGAAATTATTTATTGAAACACTGCGGATAAAAATTGCAGAAAAACATGTTCGAAACATAACGTTGCTGTTTCAAAGTAATTCATCAAGTTCTAATAAAGTGGAGCGTTTCTTTATCTTTCAATCTGTGTACCGAAGCCATTTGCTAAAAACAGTACCGCACTTGAAAACGTGGAAAATGTTTTTATCGGAAACGTTTCATTGAGATGAAAGCGTTTCTTCAAGTTTCGATTTGTATGTGAGAGTGTCTGTTCGAAAACAACGTATAAAGAAATATCGGAATGTTTCTAATAAATTGGAAAATGTACTTGTGTAATAATCGTTCTGTATAAATTTAGAATAAATTTGTATTAATTAAGAGATTCTTTGTTCAAAACTGCAGTTAAATCTCGTCGAAATGGAATGCAGTTGTTTCAAAGCGGTCGATAAATTCCTGATGAATTGTAATAATTATTGAGACGTCGATGTACATACTGGGAATATTTTGTCAGAGTAATTAACGAGCTCCGAGCGGATTGTTGTGTTTCTTTCAGCCGGTACCGAGATTATGTGCTAGAGGACTGCGGCTGAGTATTGCAGAAAGAGAAGCTAATGTCGGGCACGTGATGCCAGGCGACTTTCTCATTTGTTTGCTTTCAAATTAGCCTAGGCTGGGGGACACGTCACTTGTTCCACGATAATTAGGGGCAACACGGCAACACGGAGTGTCCTAATATATATGTATATACAAAATATATGTACGTGTTAAAAATTGTCGCGCAACGTCGCCCGCAGCATGATCTCCAGGCGGTATACTACATGTGGTCGACTGTAATTATCGGCGACGCGCACTCCGTGTTTCTGACCCTATCGAAACAATAGGGGACACTCGCGGTCCAATTTTCCGAGGCGTTCAATGCCGTCGCATAATTTTCTTGCCGCGGACACGTCAACGCTGCCGGGTTAAATGCGACGGAAAACTGTGCCGAGAGCACATCATCGAAACCAACAGAAACGCGGTCGATATAACGTGCCGATCCCCGCGAAACAACTCGTACAACGCGCGAAAAGGATTTTCGCGAATTGGACACAGGCGTCGAATACATATTCCATTGACTCGGCATCCATTGTTCCACGGGCACGTCGATGCGCGGTGGAATTAAACAAATTCGCAATTTTTCAAAGCCATTTAAGCACCGACACGTTGATTACAATGGTAAAATATTTTTCGACAAATTACATTGTGTACAGCGTTAAAGAATCGACACGCCGCGGGCATTGGAAAATATTTTTTGCAGCCATTTAAACATTGCTCTACTAACACCCGCGGTCGAATCAAACAAATTGCACTTTTCGATTAACAGGTTGACTACAATGGTGGCATCTTGTTCGCGAATTACACTCTGTCGGGAATTAAATAAACGAAACCGACTCCGGGCGGAATTAAAAATATTTCAATTTTCTGTAGCTATGCAAACACTGCCTGTGATGTCGACTGCAATAATAGAATTTTGTTAACGACTTATAACCCCGCAGGGAATTAAACAAATATGAACACAGCCATATTTAAACTCCACTCGGTACAATAACGCAATAACGAAACGTTGTGTGCCGTAATAACAATTGATCTCAATTTGCTTTCATTGTAATCCCATGGGATTGATATCCGAACGTGTCAAAAGATTGCCAACAAATGACAGGAAATCGACGGAACGGTTTGCAAATATATTTCACGATTGTTCGGCATCAATGCCGCGAATATGATCAATCGGCTCTTTCCTCGGCCTGTAATTATTCGTGTCGTTTATTTATAATGGGAATAATAACGATAATAATGTTAACATTGCGGCAGGCGTCGACTGAATAAACTGGCGGAACAATGAACTGAACAATCGCGGTAAAATACAGGCGTAGTCTGGCTACGGCACTTGCATCAAGTAGTATAAGTGCCGTTTATGTCAGACGCACGCCTGGGAATTCAATGATTCGTGCCAGTCGAGCCGTAAGGCTGCCTGCCATAAGTGGCAAGATTCATTCGAGCAGTCTGGTCTCCTAAAAAAGTCTACCGACGCCTGTGTCACTGGAAAATGAAAATTAACACGCTGAATGCCGGGAGGAAAATGATTACTATATTAATATGTTAATAATAAATAATTATGTAATTTTCAGAACCACAGTTGAATTTTTAGGAATTTATTGTGAGTGGAAAATAAATTTAATTGCGTGAAAATTGTTTCGATTTATACTGCTGTAATATTTACTGGCTCTGATGATCGCTACTCGAGCGTGAAGGGTCAATTTATCAATATTGAAATTAACTAGATTGCAATGTCAAGTGTAAACACTTTTATCAAGTAACTAACAGCCGTTATTAATAACGCTGATTCTATGGACGAAATTCGCGCAGCATTGAGCGTGCTAATTGTCGGAATTTTTAATAAAATGAAGCAGTGGCCAATTGAAAATCGCGCAAGATAACAATTACATCAACGACCTAATTCACCTAGTACACAGACACAGGAACGTCTTCAGAACCATCGTCCTGAAATGGTTTGAATATATACAAGATTCCTCTCAACTCGAAAAACAAAAAGCAAAAAAGCGACACACCTGAGGAACAACTCGAAATTCGTCGATTCAGAAATTGTTGATAATATCTAATTTCTGACCGAACGATTCTACTTAACACTCCACAAAAGCAAAAATTAAAACGTTTGTTCGCTACCCCCTTCTTCCCTGTCCATTTTGGGCAACGTTTTCCAAAAACAAACAAAAAAGATGAAAATACAATCTACGATCCACTGCTACGATCTTTTTGTTTTACAGAGGTGGGCGTCATTTTCATCCGGAGCATAGTGATCAGTGGAGAAGAAGAAGTCTCAGTGCTTCGTTTTTGATGGTCGAACAATTAATTCGATTTCTCTTGATTAATTGGTGGTGAAAGATCCACTACACTCGAGTTCAGGAGTTTTGGTCTGTTTTCGAATATATGTTTTTTTGGCACTATGAAGCCTAATTTTATCAAAAGGATCTACAAAATGAAGAAAACAATTTCGAGTTAAAAAAAACATCATTAAATCGTAAAAAGGTCATAGAAAGCCTGCAATACTTAAAAATGGATGTAAGTATTAATACTGTATGCTGAAAGTTAGTGCCAACTCGTGGATTGACCCGATGGCAGCTGCCAACTATCACCAATGCTTGCATCAAGGAGATTAACCTTTTATAGTTCACTAGCACACGTGCTACGCCAATAAGATGGACGAGTAATAATGAGACTGCGGATCTTCATGCAGATATACAATTTTACTCACGAATCTATAAAAATTGATGCCTGAAAGAAATTTATAGATTACTGGACCATTATGCGAATGGAAATGTTCGTGTGCAAACTCACAGAGAAAAGCCTCGGAAAAATGAAATACTTGATGACATTCTTAAATATCGACAGACTTAATTGCCAGAATATGTGTTGAGTTACCTTTTAATATTATTTTATCCTTTTCACTGGCGTCTTTCCATAAGATAAATGCAAATGACAAAATCTATCTAGGACAAGATACGTATCTTATTAAATTTGTTTAAACACTTTTAATGAATTTCACAGGTGACCAACGCTGTTATACAATCTGCAGTCTACAGAAAGATACAAATCTTATGGAACCTTCCCAGCACTTTTAATAAGTTCTAGTTGATCAGCACTGTTATAAATGCATAAAATCCGCGGTCTAGAAGAATATACATATTTTTAATCAGTTCCCAAATAATCCACCAACAAAAGTCACAGACCAAATCTCACGATCTCGAGGACCTTGTTTTTTCATTGGTCGCTTCCTAAATGGTCATGAACAACTAGCCCATCTCTGGTACTCTATACCACGTTCTAGAACAACATACTATTGGTCGAAAATCGTTATCGAAGAGTCGCATAATCGAGCGAACAGCTGGCAGTGTAGCTCGATCACAGAAGTAGCGTTGTCTTTCGGATCAATTAACAATTGGAACAATTCCGTCTTATCGGGGACTCGGCCAATCAGTCTCCGGGAGACGTGACAGGTAGATAACAGTGTCGGTATCGTCGGTGTACAATCGACAGTGTGCGTGTGCGTGTGCGTACGCAATAGATCCTAGATCCGCGGCAAAACAAATCGCGGCCGTCACCGTTGCCAACGTATCGCGCTGTTGTTCGTCATCGCTATCGGAAACGTGCCATCGAGGATTCGTCGAACGTTCCATCAACCGGAACGTTTATGCCCGACGACGAATTCGCCTAACCGCACGTGCTTCCTTGCCGTCTCCGAGGGGAGACTATACGGAACTTTTCACTTGTTCTCCGGTCTAGCCTTTTTCTGTTTCGTGTGCCTCGGAATCGACGATTGACAGTCTACTTGGCAGCCAAGCGGCCTCCGGGGAAAATAAAAGGCCCCGACATAAAGAAGCGAACGAAATCCGGGATCGGTTAACCCTTTGCAAGCTGACTTTCGAGTGGTACGATATCTTTCAGATTTCTTCTGCGTTAGTGTACAGATTTATATTCCAGTAAAATTTTTGTTCACTGCGATTCGTAATCTCTAACCAGAAAATAGAATGTTCAAGTGCCTGGTTTTAGTGTCAGAAATGCAAGTCAATTTTTGCGAATTTATTCGAGATCGCCGGATCATCTGCACGATACTAAATACACGCAATAGTTAATCTCGATAATTGACTACGGAAAGTAATTCACCTCGAACAACCGGTTAAACGTTTTCCCATCTTCCCAGTTCGATTGTCCACACATCGTCCCCATCGCTTCCAAGTATCGCAAAATGCAAACAATGGCTCTGATCGAGTTGACACAGTTCGCATTTATGGCGAAATATCAAACCACGCGAATCATCAGGCGTTGACCTATTCGTTCGATTAGCGTATCGTATTCTCTGACAGTTGACCTTCGACTAGCTTGACTGACCTTTGACCAAACATCGCGAAGACCTTTGACCAACAGTGCGCTGTTCAAAACTCCATTAGAAATTTAAATTGAAATATTCCAGGTAGGCAAGAGCACGTATCGCTCTAGTTAGAAACGAGAAGTTGACCTTCTTCTCCAGACACCCATCTACAAAGGGAACTATCTTAATCTGAAGATAAATCTTCGAAGCTCCTTCGAATACAGTATATTTATTCATACCAATGAATTAGGGTTCTCATTGCTTCAATGTATATTGAACTCCGTTTGATCAGACTCGAAAGGACAGTGTCATAGAGGGTTAACCGATCGAAATCAAGATCCTCGAAGCTCTTCGCATCCCGAAGAGATAAATTGAACACGGTGTTCGTCGACAGCGTTGTTCAACGTTGTCTATTCTCTCTGAAAATAAGTCGATTAGTGAACGATGCAGGGAAGAATTCGAATCTTGTCGACGGAGGAAGGAATGTAGAATCTGAGAAGCCAGCTTTTTCGAAGCTTGACCTCTCGAGGCGCTGTCGGGCGTCAAACTTTGCTGGTCAAGGGCCAAAACGCTCGATTCTCGTTTCTAGATCGTAGAATGGAGGTCCTGGCTTTCGTGTAAATCACATTATTGGTCGTGTACGGCAATTCAAAATCCCCATTCCGACAAATTTAAGTATCTGTGCTTAATCACTGGCCTCAGTTTCGCATCCGTTCAACGCGGTGCGGTCTCTTCGATTTTTATATATATATAGCTCGTGGGTTCCCATATGAATCTCGATATAAATTCTGTAGTATCTATTTTTAAGAAATTAAAACAACGCGCCGAGTCTTTCAGGTCTACATCGCACGGCTTCTCCGTAATAAATTCCGCAAAACTGACCTATTTCCAAAAACACTAGAAAACTTCCATTTTCTGGTGGCGCTTCTCGCCAGATGAAAATGTTCGCAGTTTAATTAAGAGCTCGAGCACTTGATTCCCGGCGACCATTATACAAATGAAAACACGACTGTATTAACCCACTTCTATTTACATGTAAAATAGAGATCTTTAAACAGTGAAAATTGCGCGAGCACCGCGAAATATGTGCGCTCAACGCGCGTGAAACGGAGACCTCTAAATGGACAGAGAACCCGCGAACCAAAAATCGCGTAGATCGCTCGGCGTATTCTGCACACACGCGCGCGCCTGCGAAACAGAGACCTGTAATTTCGGTTTCGTAACGCACCGGAGATATTTTATCGCAGATTAGAGTCGCGACTGACAAATGAACTATCTTCCTCGAGACATATCGGTCTCTCCTAATCGTGCCCGACCGTGTTATCGTTTTTCTCTTTTCTTTTACTGGTCGGTTTCGGTTCTTTCATTTCTTTTTTTCTTTTCTTTCTGTTGGTCGAGGGAGACTGGAAGGAACTGGTGGATGTAAAACAGAAAAACGAAAATATCGATGTATTCACCTGTTGCGTTTTCGCCGCTGGGCCGGATACGGGCATCGTACAGTCCTGGTCCTAGAATGTTGTCTAACACCGCCTTCTCCTTCTCCCGAAAGTTCTTCTCCTTCGACATACATCTGTAACCAGGTGCGAGGGATTCGTGCGAAAGGTGTACACGGCGGCGGGACTCGTTATCGATCGATACACTCGGTGTCTTGCAACTTGCGACCGCGAGAAAAAACATGGCGGTTCCTCGAGAGATAACTGATCGAAAATGTCGAATGAAATTTTTTCGTAGCCAACTTCGTTTTCGAGGTACACGGGCTACTTCCAGTTTCTAGTTTCTACTTACCGCTTGCGAAACGTGCAAAGTGCAACGTCGACTTTCTCGAAAACGATGCTGTGTACAACAAAATTTTATTGAATATCATGTGGAACCACCATTTTATATTTTTGTTACAAGACACGCTCCATCAAATTATTTCACTTAAAGTGACCGATTTTACACATGGATTATATTTACGATACCGTTTACAGCGATCAAATTGAAACTTGATTATTCGATATATTATTGGAACAACAATTCGAAAGAATAAAAGTAGCTTTATAATTAATTAAAGAAACTGTCTCCGCGAATTCCATTTGCCTTTTCATAATGATGATATTGTAATAATTGTACGCATGCATTCAGAACATTTATACTTTATTTGTCAATGAACAACGCTGTCTCAAGTCGCGGGAAAACATATAATATCCGGCTGTAGATAATTATTGAAGAATAATAAAATGAAGAAGAACGTACCTTGTTGCATTTAGCAGGGCCGTTATTAACACGAATAACTTCAATGCTCCAGGCCACATTGCGGTAGCCTGTAATGCATAAATAAAACCCTTCTTAATTACAAGCTCGGTCCGGGTCGAATTTTTATTCGCTACGTTTATGTCGCAAAAACCGTGCCCTAGTTTATGGCGTACGAAAGTAAAAAATATTTCTACCTCATTATTGTTACAAACGTATTAACCTCTCTGTGACTGAGACGGGATACGAGAACGAATGTTTCGAGGATCAGTCGGCGATCACTTCCGGTTAAACTTCATTTTTAATTGCGGAAAGTCGCAAACGCAGTGAATAATATCTACTTAAAATTTGGAGTATGCTTGAATTTGCATTATTACATCTCTGTAATAGTATACATTTTATTGTTGAAATTTTTACGATTTTGTTACCAACGTATCCGTGATATTTTTATTTATAATTATTCGTGCAAATCCGCGATACAGTGGAGCCTCGATTACCCGAACCTCGATATCTATTAACGCTGTCGGATTTTCAATTCTCTCGCATTTCATGGAGCATAAGCGAGTTGAACACGCTCCATCTATCACCGCGGAAATAAATTTTCAAATCTGATGAAACAATTCGAACATGTTAATGAAGTTATTCCCTCCGGAAGTCGAACGTTCTCCAAACTTTTAGCGTGTGGATATTCCCGGGGAGATTAATGGTATAAGCGGTTCTACATTTTGCAGGTGCCGTCGGAGCACGAGTCGAACGTGGCAAAAAGAGCTATGCAAAACGAGGGCCGAGGCAATTTCGCAATACAGCGTTCGACGAGATCCGTCGAACAACGTTTGCCCGGGAAGTTTTATCGGAGCGTTAATTAAAGTGCGATGGTGATCGAACGGAACGGACCCGTGCGTTGCCATTTTTCGGCGGCAAAACTGAATTCGCTTTATAAATATCTGCAATCCGGCGACACTGCGATCACGCGAGCAACCTTCGCAGAGATCGAACGCGGAGCGCGTCGTCGCGTGTTTGAAGCGACGCCAAAAGCGCAGATGCGATCCGAGTCATAAACAACCAGAAAATGCGACAACGGAATACCTACCGTTTTTCAGCGGCGGCCAACGAAATTAGACGGGAACGACCGCTCGCGACAGAACAATGCCCGCTGTAAACGCTCGCCAACCGTAACGGACCGTTTCCGCGTTTTTCCCCAGACCGTCGTTAATGAATTTTTCATTAATCCTTGATCTTTATTAGTGGCCCGTCCACGAAACTGTAATTTGCCCGGGGACCGCCGAAAAATTGCACCATTCCGCGAGAACCTAGCAGTAAACATGGATCGAAGATTTTTATTGTTTTTGTTTTATTGTGAAATTTTAGGGACCGAAATGCCACTTTTTTCTAGAATGGAATTTAGAAAAGGAAAGTACAAAATCTTGTGATAACTCTTTTGCTGTTAACTATTCTTCTACGAAACTTTTATTAACCTAGTTGTAGACTAAACTTAGACCTTTTTTTGACTAAAACGATACCAGACACGATACCATTTGAATCATAATTACTCGTGTATTCCCAAATTGCATAGAAAATTTCGAGGTTTGCGAAAACTAGTATAACCTCCATAAAAGAGTGGTAAGTTGTAAAAACAATAAAAATAAATGGTAGTCGCATAAATTTTATAAGTTTTTTTCTATCGTTAGCCTGTATTATATTTTTCCATTCTCTCGAAACATCGTCAGCCATTCTAATTTACTTCTTCAATACACAGGCGACGCGTCAGCTTTTAATTTGTATGCAAATAATTTCTGCACTGATTAAACTCATTTTCATCGAGCACTTTTTGCCGGCAATGGCAGCCTAGCTGCTTTCCCTTCGTAATTATAAGAAATATGTTCATGAAAGGTATCGGCGATTGTCGAAGCGTATTCCGCATTAACGTTAATTAGTGCGCCTCCGCCGCGTTCCGCCGTGTTACGCATAGTTCGGCCCCGTGCCTGTTTTTAATCAAGCATGAACAAATATCGGGAAAAGGTTGCGACGGTAGCCGCGTGTATTTTATGACTTTCGTCGGTGATTAAACATCCGCGGGGTCACAGTCTCGTTAATGAAATGAAAATTGCATGACACTTCGTCGCGTGGACTTTGGCCAAAAATTCGTTAAACGTTCCTCTATAAATAATGAGTTTCGGATTCGGGGAACGAAGGAATGTGTCGCTCGGCCGCGGACACAATGCGTCAATCAACGTGTTGAAGTGAAATTGACAAACTCTGTTTGCTTTTCAATGCATATCTCGCATAATTCTCTTTTTCTCGAACATATATTATCAATAATAAAATCACCGGTTAAAGCGAACTCCTCCCATGTCAAACACGGCTTAACAGTTACTTACAAATTCGATTACGATCGCGATAAATAATTAACCTCGCCGGTCAAGGCCTGTTTATTCGACTTCGAGCAAACCAGACTACTGTTAATTACTCTGCGGAAAAATACGTGTAACTTTGAAGTCACATCGTATCAATATTTTTTAATCTAATTATATTAAACATTGCTATTTTCGATTCACGCATCCGAGTAAATTAAATTTTTGTCCGAACTGTGAATATTAACTTGTATCTAGAAAATGGTGTTTGCTGTTTTCAAGTAACAAGAACGTTTTCGTAACGAACGTTCGGCCCGTAGAGAGTTAACATAAAAATCGACTTTATCAACGGACGGATCGACCGTTCAAGTGCAGGACGATCGGTTATCGCTAAACACGTACAACGTAAATTTCTATCAGAACGCGTATCCGTCGCGTATCTATCTCGTTTCCGCGCAATTAACACAAAATATCAGAAAAACCGCGGGGACGGCGAACAATTTCTAGAATAATTTCCGCTCGCGCGCGATGTTATCGTGCGATTAATAATTCCACGCTCGCGTATTATCCCCGGGGGAACAAATAACCATCGTATAGTGAAGAAGAAGCGGTGACCCGCGCGGTATTTAAAGCTCGAACTAATTTCTGTCCGTGCGGCGACAAAGGGGGCGAGAGTTCGTTCAATTTGCATAATACCTGTAAACATTTTCTCGGCCGAAGTTCCCCCGCGGCCGGAGAGAATATTCTCTGGCCGCCTTATTATTTTTTTATTTCGTTCACGTTTTTCATCTCTTTCTCGCTCCCCGTAGAGAGAGAAACAAAAGCCGTTCGATGTACCGGGCTCCAGATGCGGCTGGCGATGCGTTGACCTGTTCTACTTGCCGCATCTCGCCGTGCATCGCTATCTATTCTATTATCGAACAATTCTCTAATTTCCGTGTACATGATATTTTTATAGAAGAAGCACGTTCATACGTGTATCCCTCGATTAAAGAGCGATGTCCCATAACATTATTAAAAGTGGTTAACCCAATCTTAAAATTATGGGAAGAAATAGACGTCTGATTTTTACGTTTCCCACGAAAATAATACTGCACCGGCGAGATGTTTGATTCGGACAAGTCTGGCGATTTGTATAAAAATTGTTCATTGTGAGTTCATTAGAATGCGTTGACCTGTTCTACTTGCGGCGCCCGCAGCCCAGCACAATGGCCGCGTAAAAATTCGCGCCTTATCGGGGCCGAAACTGCCTCGAAAGTCGAATATCGCTTGTTATCTACACCGGTCCGGGGATTATCAATCGGGAAACGAAACTGGAACGTTACTAATGAGAGATTCGTTTGGCTCCCATGAATCGGCCGACGGCTACGGCGGCGGTGGTTGCGGCCATCGCTACGGCGCTGCTCGATAAACACAGGCAGATTCCCTTTGATAATTATTCAAATGGGGGACCGTTTGACTTAATAATTAATAACGTGACGCGCTGCATCTCGAACAGGGTAAACACACAAGCGCGCACACACGCAGGAACATCGAGGGGAAGCGAACGGCCGATTGCGCCAGACCGGAAGCCACCGGAAAATATGTATCGGGTTTGCCGCGCACGAAACTGCCCTACCCAATCTTCGACGTTTACTTTGCCAATTTTACCGGAAAACGATTAACATCCGCTCGTACACATCCCGATCGAATTATCAGTCGGGGCGGAATCCGATTCGCGAAAAGGATTTCGATTTTTTCTGGTTTCTGCGGGGTAGCTGCTCGAAGTACGTTTTGTGTAATAATTTTAATAGTTACTCGGACGTAGGATAAAATATGCTGTCTAGTAATATGTAACACGTTTCACATTATCTTCAATATTGTTCTTCTGATATATCATTATTTTATCGCCTCATAAATTTCAATCTGGCAGAATTCCAAATATTCCTCTAACACAGCGCTTTCCAAAGGGAACGATCTTGGCAGATGGTTAAACGTTTGTCGCCGAGGCGCTCTAACTCTAGTTTGCCATGCGATTTTCGCATAACTCCCGAAGAATTTGTTACGTTGTAACTACGATGATAGTAAAAATTCCATCGCTGGCATCAAGAACAGCAATATACAATTGACTAAATATATATTATACTCTGGCAACCTATACATTCGCATTAAAAGTACCGGGCATTGAAAATAACCGATTTGTAACCTCCTATAAATATTCTAAGAACATATTTATCATGATCTCACACGATTTTGCTTGAATTTTTGTAATGGAATTGGTGTAACTTGGAAACAGCAAATATCTTTTTAGCAGCCTCTCAGAAGTGCCGCTTGTACCCTATCGCAAAAGGGTTGACCCCGTTAGTGCACTGGTAAAAAGTATTAGTTTCTTCATTGAAGAGCTACTAGTAAATCAGAAATTCGTCGAGGAATTCCAAGAGAATTTACAAAAGATTCGAACAGCGCTGGAGGCACTGGAGGGTTAACAGACCCAAAACGGGGATCAAAGGGCCAAGCGACAGGACGCGTACGTTGTATCGGTTTTGCCGTGGACTGTACACGAGACGACAGGACCGAAAAGGCAAATGATTGGCTGTGTCCGGACAGTGCCGCGAATTAGGTCAGTGTTGGTGTGTACGTGGGAGAGCCGTGTTTGTGTTCCGATTCCTCGAGAGTGCTCAAGCAAAGGGCGAACAAATTTCTTCGGCAAACAAATCCTCGATATACAAACGTGTTTTTAAGTAATTGCTTTCGCCACCCTCCCGCGCCTACAACCCCCCTCGTCCACCCCCGTTTCACCCGGCCGACGCCATCAACCCCGAACTCGGCCCCGAACGGCATCTATTAATTTTAATCAAGCGAAATATCGTTGAATTCGTACCCGTCACTACATGTGCACGGAGACCGTTCCTAGTTTCGCTAGGAAGCAGCCCCCTCCCCCTCCGAACTAAATTATCGTTTTATCCCGTCCGGTAAACAACATTCGAAACCGTTACCGTGTGGGGGTGGAAGGGGCTAAAATGGCTGCGGATACTCTGGAAAGTTTCGTCAATTCGTTTCCCGTAAATATCCTACGAGAGCTATCCGCAAAAAAGAAACGTCCCCTATACGTGCTTAGGGAGAAATGTGCTTCCTATATTCTGAATCGAATATAGGGCAATTAAGTTTTTTCTTACTGTTTATTCGTCACCGCCTAACGTCTACGTGCATGCACAGTACCATTAATAACATTCCTTTTCTTGTACCTGCATGCCCCACTGTATATGGACACGAAAAAAGAAACGAATTTATTCGGTGCATAACCTTAACAATAATAATCCATTCCATATTACGCGAAACATGGAAAATAAAATAGTTCCCAGGCTCCCACCGCAAGGGAAACGTTCAGCCGACACAGCGCACGCCAGCGATGAGATAAACGGGGAGACCGTCCCGAAAAGGTCACGGTGTCATCTCGGCCGTTACGCTTCGTATTTTGACGTTGGTATTTATGAGACCTTACCGTGGGTACTCCGAGAGTATGGTCGGCTGATAACGCGCACAGTTCATCGGGTATCCCGGGGAACGAGAAACCACAAGCAGCAATCCGCTCGCTCTTCTCACAACTGGGTAACCAAGTTTCATGCGGAAGTCGAGGGATCCATATCTCTCGTTACACACAGTGTCCCCACCACGGTCTCAGTCTCATTTCGTTGTTCTATCTCCTCTCTAAACCGCGATGCAGCCCCGTGTGTGTGCGTGTATATCTCTGTCTGGCGAGCTATGCACCGAGCTCATCACTGGCTCAGTGGAACGACTCCGTTCCCCGAATTTTAAACCGGGCTACTTCGTTCCTCTATCGATTCCGGTCCCGTTCCCGTTTCTCCCACTGTTGGACCACCGATAGGTACACATTATTCCCTATTTCGAGGCGTTCGAGCGGCAGCGTGATCGATCGGCAAAACTCGATTCGCAGCATGCAACGATACATACGACCCCTCTGTATCCCGAGATGCGACGACGTACGTTGGCGTGGGTGGTGGCCAGATTCGAATCCGCGGAGGCGCGTTAAATCGTGTTTCGGTTTCGGACTAGATCGGACAAGAGCAATCGTGATGCGAGAAATAGGAGACGTTACCTGGAGAAGCTGATAATCCTAGGCAGTGAGGGTTCCGTGATGCAATGATACTGGCATGGTGCTCTCCGGTACGACACTGGAGCTGAACTCGACTCGTCAAGTGTCCTGCCTCGGAAGGTTCGTCTCCTGGACTGCCACCGTTCAGAAACCTACATACACTCACACCTACTACCTGGTTGCTGGCACGCTATTGATCCTTGCCCAGACATCCGCCGACCCACGCAGACGCTCAGCGTTGCCGCGTCGCTTTAGCAACATGACGTCATTCCGCGCCCCGGACCGCCCCCCATACCCGCCCCCCGAACCTTCCGCGTTTCGTCCTTTTCTTCCTTCGCTTCGCTTCGTTTCGTTAGGTTACCTAGCGCCCTGACACTCCTATCGTGTGTCCCACCTACCCGCCCGATTTACCTTTTGCTTACAAATATCGCGATTTTCACCGTGACCGTATCAAGCCCTGCAAGCACACGCACACATACACGCATGCACGGATTTATGTGCACCTGTGCGCACACAAACGACCGAGCAACGCCGTGTAGTGATCGAGGAAGATGTAACCAACTATGACTAATAATTTTTTGAAAAGTAACTAACTGGTTACCGCAAAACTAACTACTCGAAACCAATATATGGTTGGGAAAGTAGAACTGCTGCATCGGTGTTTGCCTATACTTGGCAATGTTAGCCGAGAAATATTATCAGTGCGAGCAACGTCCGTCGCAAGTGAAACACAATTCTCAAAAGCAGGAGAAATTTTGACCCGATCCAATGAATGCGAGCGAAATTGTTTTCCAACGTTTCATAGGGCAACATAAGCATTTCATTTCATGAGCCACAGTTTAGAAAGTAATATATGCTTATATCGCTTTATATGTTGTTGATGTAACTATTATATACACTATACATAAATTATTATTGTTACGTAATGTAATTATGTTCGTGTTTTACTTTGCAATACATAACAATTCGTAAATCGTTCGTTCTAATTGTTCTCAAATAACTAAAAGAAGTTATTGTCAGAGAGGATCCTGTCTGTTATTGTTGCTTTAGCTACATCCGAGCAATTTATGCATCTAGGTAGCAGCTAGGTAGTTACTCAAAGTGTGTAACTAGTAGCTACCGGTCCTCGAAAATAACTAAATTCCCCATCACAAACGCCGTGTACACGGAATTATAGCCTCGTTGTTCAGCCGCGTTAACTTCTCCCGCGATCCTATTCGGTGAACCGATCGTACGATACCCCTGCTCGTATGATACATACCTTGTTTCTGGTTAATTGCGACCGGATTCGATTGTTAATGATTTCACCGGGAGACCAGTTTTCCCGGATGCTCGATCAATAACCAGGTTGATCGAGTTTTCCGGATGCCACAATTTGCGTACGATGACGCCGTGATCGATTAGGAATTCACTCGATCTCGAGAAGCATTCGATTCTTGATCGATGGGAGAATTTACTGTTCCCGTATCGATCAACGCTTTCAGTAAACTGTACGATAATTGTTTTCCTCGCGCTTGTCGTTTCAATAAATATTTAAGTTGTCAATATTGATGTCAAATGAATATCCGATAGTCTTTCCGATTTCTTTATCCGCAGATGGTCTTGAAACGAATTCCCCACGGATACGGAAGACCTACTATATTGATTTCACGACAAAAAGAGTTTAAATAATTAATCGAATTGACGATGATCGGTAATCAATTACTGTAATCTATTGTAACCCTTATTAGAGGTCCTAACTGTGGATAGCTTAGTATGCATAAATAACTGAGGCATTTCTACAATATTTTGGTACGAGGTTGCTTTAGTGTACAATAGAATATACAATTACTATAATACACTAGTGTCCAGTCTATTTGTTCGTTTTACAATCGCACAAACTGGCTATAACATCAATTTATGTATAGTGTATATTTCTTAATCTAGTTAATGATAAATTTAATACTTATACGAGCTAAAAAATTATTAAGAAATGCATTAGAGACGAATATTAGAGCGCATTCCTGACATATTTCTGTTCCTCATATTATTATTACGATTCACTGGCGAGGAAGCGTCTTGTCTCGCGAACATAAATGCTTTGGGTCTTAACAAACTATCCTCTAAACGTATCTGAAAGAAAGGAAAAACAAAACATTGCATTAATAAAAGATTTAGTTACAAGTATCAATATTTTCGTCAGGCTAACTTACACCAGGTGTAATTTGATCTCGCCTCCTGATTTCATTTATTAACTGTAACAATTCTTCGGTTCCCACTGCATTTGTATTTTTAATATTTTCTTCCAATTCATCGATCTGGTACATAAGAAGGTCATACATTGGATGATATTACGTTAGAAAACTTAATGAACTCTGTTAATAAAAGTTTCATTTTACATACCACATGGGAATAAAATGTCTGTTTGAATGCGGTCGAGTTATCAGTTTCCAATAAATGTTTGAATAGGGGAATTATTTGTACATATTTCTGCAGATTCATATATGCCATTACTTTAAGGCATCTAATAGTGATGTACTGCTGTTTCTGGATTGCAGCTATCAATTCTAATGCTACATCAGGTGCATTTTGTTTTATTGCCAATGCCGATGTAATTGCAGTACTCCTAGCAGGTGGTCTATATACCATATCGGACACTTTCCTCCAAGCATTTAGTGCGAATTCAAACGATTCTGGTGTATTCTAAGAAAAAATAGTTAAAACCATTTAGCATATTAATAAACACTAATACTATTGTAAAGACAATGAAATTATTACCTCTTTATAACATGCACTACACAGCACAAGAAGGCAGTTCTTGGTAACTTCTCGCCATATGTCATTATTTATTGCAAAATTGAACAATTCCCTAATTTCCGTATACATACTATTTTTGTACAAGAGGCACATTAATATGTTCATCGATGTCTTCTGATTAAAGAGTGAGGTCTCGATAACATCGTTAAAAGTATCTAACGCAGTCTTTGGTTCGTTCAAATAATAGTACATTCTCATCACCACTGTACCAAAGACATATGAACCAAATTTCAAATCTTTGTTCGATGCTTGATACTTTTCAATCATTTTTCTTATCAATGTCAGATCATCTTGATTCTTTTGTATTAAATGCAACATTGCTTTCAAGTCTTCTGTAAAGATTACGCCGTCTGTCGAGTCACAAACTTCATTCATTTTCGAGCGAAAAGTGCTCTCTATCGATATAAATTGATTCCGGTAAATCTGCCTTGTATTCTCGTATGAGGATATACCTAAAGCATTTTCTGTATACATATACCGGACACCGACTAAAAAAATGAAAAATATGTATTACATTTAAAAGACAAATACAAACGATGATCACGTCTTTAACATTCTGTTCATTTCTCTTTAAAATGCTGCATTACATAACCTTTGCCATAGATTTCTAAAACTTCGGCGATTTTAATTTAAAATACAAACATTTAGGTTAGTAAGATTACGTACCATTAAGTATATTATTTTTTGAGAATACATTGTTCATGAGACCCAGATTTAGTCTGCAGAATCCTCTAATTGACAATGCCATAATTCCAGTGATAAATTAACGTCTAACTTTTAATAAATTACCCTTTTACTATTGGAAGAATGTGGTCGCGGCACTAGATTCGCTCCAATGTATGTAAAAGAAAGATGGATATGGTATTCGACCGGAAGTCTCTGCTGACGCCATTTAAACTCGTCGTTTCCGATTTGTACAACGACTGTACATTACATAGAAAAGGATTTTAATCATTTATACATATAAAATAACAATAGAAATAATAAAAAAACTCGTTTTAAATTTTTACGTTTCTTTTTTACGAAAATTATACTGCACTAATGACATGTTTGATTTGAAAAAGTATGGCATTTAGTTCATATCGAAATTTTTAATTTGTTGGTACACAAAAGTATAACAAAAAACATGTTCATACAAAACTGTGTCATCTATCGATTTATTTAATTAAAAATAGAAAAAAATTCGTTTACTTGTTAAGTTTATTGAAAGAGAAATTTAATTAATTCTATTATGGTTTCCTTCAACAAAGCAATGTATCGTTTTATTGAAATTTATGTAATATACATTTACATATTAAGTTACATATTAAGTTTCTTAAACATTTTATTTCTACAGAATACAGAATACACATTTATACATTGACATTTCATAGTAACTACATCTTCTCACTTTTGTAGTTTTACACTTTGTAGTTTACACAATAAGACTGCTATCGATTTACTTATAATTGTGTATAAACTGATCAGCTGATCCCCAACTTTTTCTATTATATGTGTCGCATTAGAAAATTCATAGATATTAAATGAAAATAAATTAATTCTTTATCAACATACGACAAGAAAAGTTATTTACCATATACATTTAATGTACGTAATACTAACTATTTTACACTATTTTCCTCTTTATGCAGTTGTTTGTCTTTTGTTCTTTCTTTCCTTTTTATATGGTATTTATTCGAAAGAACAACATTGCGTAAAGTAGAATTTAGAAATCTTTTATTAATAGATTCCTTTGGTTTCATCCACCCACTTGGACCCATTATCTCGGCTCTCCTTGCTCCAAGCTTAGCTTCTTCCAATATAGCCTCAACGGCAAGTCTGTTTTTATACATTTTATACATTGTAGTATTATTTGAATGTTACTTAAGAATTTAGAATTTGACAATGATATATGATCGTATGTAGAAATTATGTATAAATACTAAAAATATTCTATATTATAATATTTCAACTTACCTATTTAAGGTTTCGTCATCCATTCTATCAATTGTGATAGTGTTTGCACTTAAAACCAAATATCGTTTTCTTCTTTCGTCGTTATCGTAATTACTAAATATTTACAAGACATTCTGTTGAAATGTATGTAATTGTTTTTAAAAACACATAACTTGTGTACAAAATTATCTGTTGAAAAAAAATATACATATAAATAATTTTGTTTGTATATCACACAGACACAGAAGAAATGAATCTTATGCAGTATACTTACCTACGTCAAGATATTTATTGTACGTGGATTTTCTGTCTGCTCTGTTGTTTACTGACGTACACAACATGCAAGTCACAAATTTGAGGTTATATTCATATCTTGCAGTGAACCAAATTATCATCATAAGCAACTGCACCTGCGTTGTTATTCGCGTTCTTTGATTTGAAAACTTTTTAGTCAAATCAGTTATCTATTAATTATAATTATATTATCTGTACACGTATTTCGTGAAGTAGTTCGTAAAAAAACGTTAATTGTACATACATAGTATTTGCAATAAAATTTAGAATTCGAATAGTTTGCGCGCTACAATATTACAATAATAATGGAGGATCAGGAATTAATTAAATTGAGAGATTTGAAAGCAAAATTGCTTGACAGGACAAATGGTTTATGTGAAAAATTAGAAAACAATGAAGACAATCATCGAAAATTTCCTTCTTTTGACAAATTGTATCTAATTGATTTTAATTTAATATGCCTCTTATTGTCAATGAAAAATAGAAAGTAGTATATGTATTCATTTTATTGTAGAGCATCAAATATCGCAAAAGAGAACACATTGCATAAACACGAGAAACGTAAAGTTTGTAAAGTTACCCGTCAGATCACAGGAATAAAATTTGAAAATATAGATAGAAAATGGATGAATGATAATATTTTTAAATATACTGCCGACTTAGTAACGTCAGTCCATAATATTTTTGTAGAACTGACAGTAAAAATAGAGGTATAAAACCTAGAAGGTCTCATGTATATGTGAGCCATAAGAGAAACTTATCCTGTAAATCTGTTTTAGGGAGAAAAAGAATTTGAAATACAAGATATAACATGCCATTTTATAAATCTTGATGATTGTTATATGTTGGAAATGAAGTCATGGGTACAAGACATTTGTAGGAAGAAAAATTTTTCACTTTTAGCATCTGGTATATTTCATAGTTTTTACAATATATGATTACAGTAACAGATTAAATAGCTTATTTAATGTTTTTCCTTTTTAGCTTTTTCACAATACAGTGAAGCATATAAAGACAGAAATACTATACTAGAACAACTGAAGGAGAGAAAGTATGCTACTTGGAAACAATGTGTGGAGAAAAACGGAGGCGTAACACTGTTCTTACATTCCCCTGAAAATATAAAAGAACATCTACGTTCTAAGGTTTATTTAGAGTTTCAGTGGTCACTAAAATTTTTAGAGAAGTCTGGGCAAAGTGAACACTTTTTCAATATACAGTCCACTCCAGAAGGTACTAGATCTAAATTGTGCATTTTGTTTTGTATACTTATATATTTCAAATTATTTTTAGGTGCAGACTTTGCAACGAAAAACCATGAGTTACTAAGAAATTTATGTAAAAAGTGCATCACTGCTAAGGAGCTGATAGACTTATGGCATAACATATGCAATGCAATTGACTTGTATGAAAATATGAATGAAAATGATTCTCATGAAGATAGTACGGAATAAAAATTGTTTGTTATACTAATAGCAACACAAAGAAATTTCCTAATGTGTGAATGTAATTGTAAACTTATAACCACCATAAAGTATTAATCAAGACTACAATAATGACAATTTCGTTTTGTATATGTAATTTAATTGAAATAAAAAAATTTCCTTGGTGTTTGAATCTAAATTTTTGTATTCAAGGTCATACAAAGGTGACCTTAACTCTTTATTGAGAAATGATTTGAGAATGTTTACAATTCAAATGGATAACGGATCGACGGTTGACTAATTTTGATTAAAAACTACTTTTTATTCAGATTAGTAAAAATCTTGTGATGGAAGAGACGTACATTCTGTGTGCCTCATTTGAAAATATATAGTTATAGGTTATACGACCGGTTATACATTTCAAAGTGTAAACCTTCAAAAACAGTTTTGTTATTGCATTATTTGGTTCAAAAACTCGCGGAAAGGAATATTTTCGAATTAAAAATTCTTTTTTTAAAGATTTTTCGTATATATCCTTATATTGCCAAATAAGGGAGAGGAATCTACAACTCCCCAGTGGCGCAATCGGTTAGCGCACGGTACTTATAAGACAGTATAACTGTGAGCAATGCCGGGGTTGTGAGTTCGAGCCTCACCTGGGGAATATCTTTTTTTCATTTCAATCTTCCACATATTTCTGTCATTATATATTTGGAATATATTACGAAATGTATAAAAAAATGAATTGAACGAGAGATTAAAATCTATACGATTAAAAAATGCTCTACGAATTAATAAGTGCTCTACACTTTAAGTGTATGCTATAATTGAAATATAGTTCACATCTTTTATATTGTACAGAACAAAGCCAGTGTGTTTTTTAATAATAACTTTATTAACATATGCATAATATTTACACGAAGTACAAATGAAACATGACAAGATTAACCTGCTGACTTTGCAGCCTCTGCAGTTTCTGATTCTGCTTGTTCAGCAGCTATTTTAGCATCTCTTCGATTTCTCCATGCTTGCATGTATGTTTTCGGATGGATTGGAAATAAACCGGCTAGTCCAAAAATTTGAGCAACAGGTTTTGAAACTTCAACTCCATGTCCCAGCCAATATTGTATACGTTCCAAATTCAGGGCAACTAATTTCTCATCAAATTTGTTCGCCAGAGGATCATAACTGCCAAGTTGTTCTATCGGTGGTTTACGCTGATCAAGTTTTGACTAGAAGAATTCATTGCATTGTTTGAATGAAAACTTTGGGCGAATCCTTATATTTGTTAAATGTAGAGCATTTGTTAGCTATTATATAAACATTACAGTTGTATGCACACTTATTGAACATCTACCGACTTACATTCATTACGACAATATGATAGAATGGTCTGTTTGCGCATCCATAATAAACAAACCGTATCACTTTAGTGAAAGGTTGCATTACACCAGTCCCCGAAGCATGATGCAGTGGTAGTCGCGGCATTTTTGCAATTAATTCAATATCTTACAACGACCAAGTTATAATCTGTTTAAGACTTATGTGTGAATATGCTGATATTACTATTTGTCTGTAGTATTCTCTATTGTTAAATGACAGAGCGGCGGCGTATTCTACATATTCAAACTAAATCATATAAACTGTTTATTGTATATTGTTATAAACCGGCTCGTTCAAACCTTGTACCTCTTGCACAACAAAAATATTTTTTAAGCTAACCTGCATGTAGTACCATATTCATGAAGTAGAACATAGAGCGGAAACTCGGATCATTGGTGACATCTATTGATAGTGATAGCAAACATCCGATTTCTTAAACAATATAATGAATATAATCCATTTGCAAATAGTATAAAATAATGGGTTTTGAATCTATGAACATAGCGATCTATGAAGGTATAAATCTATTTCTATTCTGAACCGTTGTTTCGTGTGTTGGATCGCTTCATTTGCATGCAAATAGGCGAAATAGGCCTCAAAAATACATTGGATGATAGGTCTATCCTTATACTATCCTATTCTAGGTCTATCCTATTATAACGTCGGTGGAAATACAAAACAATTCTCAGGGATTTATATATGAACAATTTTCAGGGATTTATATACGAACAATTCAAATAAACCGCCACGCGCAAGTGGCTAAGTTCAGTTCGTAGAGACGCGCCTGCGCAGTGTACTATTCTCCGCACTTCGGACATCAACTAGCGCAGCCAAGCGGTGGTCCGTTGTCAGTTTGACGCGCAGTGGCGTGCTGTGTGTTACGATCGTGTGCGATGTGTCCAGTTCCTTGGCCGGGATAACCGTTTACTCTGTTCCAGTCAAATTCGTAGTAACGAACGAGTTGAAACACGAGGCCCGGCGATTTCGCGTAGGACGGTGTCCTCGTACAACGCCGGTGTCGACGAGCCTGGCGTTCTCGTTGGGAAACACGTGAGAAACGCGTAACAAAAAAGCGATTCCACGTCGGGTGGCTGCTGTCAAGTTTTCGTGGGATGCACGATATCGCGCGTTTTTTCTCGCCGATCGTCTAGTTTCCGGGTTGCACACCTGGCAAGGTAGCTAACCTCGTTTCGGATTGGAAAATCGTGCACTTTTCCCGTGTCCCTCGAGCGGAAACCATGGGCGATGCACCGAAAGTGGAGTTCCTTCTTGGCAGCGAGGTGTCAGTGGGGCAGTTTTTCAAAAGCAGCTTTGCGCGGGCCTTCGTCACCCACAGCCATGATTCGAAGTCGCTCGATTACCAGGCCCTCGACAACGCGAACTCCGAGGAGCCGAAATTGAACGGGAACAACGACAACAACAATTATTTCTCACTCGTCAATTTCGGAAACGGAACCACCGCGCCGAACACCCGCGTTTCCGGCAAGGGCAACGCTAACGTGTGGAAGCAGATCGAGGTAAACAAATTTGAACTTTTTTCGGGGTGACTCAAGATGTTATGTATACAGTAATATGCATATCGCGCGCCATAAAACGTCATTGGAATGATTTAAATCATGTAAAGAAATTCTCGCCGATTCTTGTTCAATTACTTTATATTGTGTACAGTTTCACTTCTAACCTTTATTTAAGCGGTGGTTGTGGTTATGTACTGTGTATATTAATTATTTATATGTAATAACGGTGATCGCACGCCCGCAGCTTTCCGTTAGATCTCTCGGCATCTGCGACTGTATCGACATCGTCGTTACACTCGTACACTAGAATTTCGGTTCCGGTTTCGAACGGGACCCTTTTTTTTCAATACAAAAGTATGTCAGTGATTCGTGAAAATAAATAGCAACGAGAGAAAAAGAAAATAACTGTTTCGCACGAAAGAAAACGTTCCGGTTGGATTTTCTAGTTAACGATATTTCCGTTTGCTTCCCTAGGTGATCAAGTCACCCGCGGACATCAACGAGCTGGAGAAATTGCAGAAGGTGAGCTTGAAACACCATATTTAGCTAGTACATTTCGAATTGTAATGTGCACTGTATACAAGCGTATACCTGTCGTCGCATTCAGTCCGAGGATTTCTGGGAAATTGTCCGATCCGCTCGTAAAATGAACAATCGTTTAAGCCGGGATTTAAATGAGGGCCTCGGCTGAATTGTACGCGCGTGCACCGTAAATCTGGCCGGATTAGAGGCGCTATTCGAGCGGCCACGTTTTTCTGACTGGTCGACCGACCCTTTTGTTTCGATGCACGATGGTTCCGTTTCGATCGGTTCTGCGAAACAATTCGAAATCGGACTGCATTGTTCGCGGCCGGGCTGAAATCGACACTCGGGAGGAAAACAACCGGTGTTAACCGCGGCGCGCAACACTGAAAATAACCCGTCCGCACCGAATATTTTCGCGCACGCGGACAGTCGGGTCAGCAGTTATTTTGACACTTGTCCCTCTGTTCGCACGCGTTGTCTTCTGTTTCCAAGAAACCCCGAATGTCCGGATTATTATCGTCTTTATGGCGATTGCGCAACGCCGGAAATTTCGACGCGACCCCGTTATTAAGCCGAGACTTTCGGTCGATTTAGTATCGCGTTCGGAGGTTTCTTGCTGCAAATACTTTCGCTGCGTACGTGGCTTCAAAACACAGTGCACATTTGTTTATAAATAACTTATTCGTTTATAAATAATAAACTTATTCGTTAGGAAGTTATTGCAGTTTAGGGTATAAGTATATTGCACGTCACCGGTGTAAAAACATTTCTTCCTAAACTGAACAGTTGTAATAAAACTAACTTTCGGTGCTCGGTACGTTCGAGCCGCCCTCGTATTTATACAATGCGCGGAATTGCGGGTTGGGTACCTGAGTAACCGTAATTGAAGTCTCATTCACTTGTTCCTCGCCGTTTACCTGGGTTGTCAGCGATTAAAACCAAACCAGCCGGCGACGGTCATAAACCTTGTACATACCTGCAGTCGTTAGCGATCGCCATTTCTGGCAAGATGTATTTAAAGAAATAATAGTGTATATATGGAAATTCTCGTAACGGGAATCCTTGTTCGTGTACCTGCACTACAAATTATAACTTCTCCAAAGACAATTACAAAGCTTACCCACTTCGATTTGCCTGGCCGCACCTGGTACAAGCACCTGGTGCGCAGCTTGCCAAAATAATGATTTGTTACATAATGTTTAAACTTCTTTAAACGTCTTCTCCAGTATTTCACGTATTTCGATGGCGAACGCAGAAAATCCGCGTCGTTGTAATAATAGTCCGAATTCACACGACTTGCACAGTCTAGGAACAAAACACATTCAAGCCAGGGGATGCAATTCTGGGAACCTTTTAAATCAGCTACGTGCAACGGTCGAGCACGGTGATTTCAACGCGTGGCGCATCGCGTTCGCTCGCTGTTGCGCTTCGTTCTCGGTGCGCGGCTGTTTCTTCAGGTTTTTTACGAATCTGGCTAAGCGGCGTTTCCATAAAATTCGAATCCGTGCGCTTCCGCTACAGGTGCCACGAAATGCCCACGACATCGTGCACACGTTTTAAGCAGCCGATGGGTTTTATTGAGCGGAAGTTCGCTCGAGCCCCTTCCGTAATTATCAGTCGAGATACCACACTCGCCGCCAGCTTTGTGCGTTTTGTCAGCGCTTGATGCACTCGTGCATACACACACACACACACCTGCACAGAATCGGACAACACGGGAGCTGCATGCGAGCTGACCCCGGGTCCCCGGTGTCTGCATATGCATGTGTGCGTGCATCGTTGTTTCCTTTTCCGTGACGTGTCACACACCATCCTGCTCTTTTTCGATCCGCCGTCGACCGACAGGATGTCGGCGCGTGTGTGCGCGCCGACCAAAATTACTTGCTCGCTTCCTCCTCCCGTGAAATCCCCCTTTTGAAAGCGTCTCGCACAATGGCGATCCGCCGGAGTCACCGTGCTCGAAAGTTCCCGAAAGAAAGAATATCGTTCCATTGACTCGCGGTGATTTCCCTCGGCCATTTTCCTGCATCCATTCCGCTTCGTTCGCCGAAGATTCTGCTCAGAAGATGACCCACTGTGGAGTCTGTGTGCGCTTCCGGTCGCCATTGTTCGAACCACCCTTTTCAACCATCGTTCTTGCATCGACTTTACGTATTATCCACTGATTCTGTATGAACACGTTTGATTGGTAAATAATAGCTGATTTTTGTGTACGTAGGATATTTCATAAGAGTCATACGTTTTAACTCTGTCCAAATACAGCCCACCTGTTTCTCCCACCAATACGGTTGTGGATTTTAATTGGCTATGTAAACTTAATTAGGCACACGAAATTACCATTTCACGCGAAAGAGTTAGAACAAAACATTGTTTGCTTTCTTAACCAGCTTACTTAAGCAAGATGATTCTCATCAATTTCTTCGCCGGGCTTTCCAACGAGGGAGTATTGTTTGCTATTCAAACAAATTTTACACTTTTCATCTTTCTTAGCCAACCTAATGTAATGCAACAAGAACACTCTCATTCTCATTATTACACCTCGGGTTTCGCGCATTTGCGACAAAATAATACACGGCTGTAACTCCGAGTTTTGAAAGCTCGCGCTGTTCAGCGCGGTTTATTTAAATAATTGAATCGTGAGATGATCTCGAAGGAACATTTAAACACCGATAAAAACTGACCGTGGAAAAAGGCGCCGCGATTTAAATTTCAAATTTTGTATCGCGTCGACTTTATCTCGAGGCGCGTGCTCGTTCCTCGTGCAAAATGGCCGCCGCTTCGAACTTCTCCGCCAGCTGGTTGGTCATGCGATCGCGTTTTTCGAGGTTTTTCGACGGCGATTTCGCGTGAAATCGAGCGCCAATTAAAACTCAGCCGTCTGGTTAACTCGGAGATACGCGAACGCATTCCTCTCTGACGATTTGTCGTACGCACTTCACACTTTCTGCCTCCGTGCTCTCGAAGTCGAGCTGGCATTCGAAATGTGCGGAGAAAATATGGATGAAACGAGAGTAAACGTTCTCGTTACGAAATTTCGAAAGCGGAATAAAATTTGATTTCCGTGTTCGGCGTCATTTCACAAAGCTTCTGTCACTCGTTCGCCACCGGAGACTTTCGGAGCCTCGGTATGAAAAGTAATTGCATCACTTTTTACCATTGTCCTTTGTATTGGCCGCTGGTTACTTTACAATTCGCAGAGTATACTGTTGAAAAAACCGGTCTGGAAACTTCGGGACCGAAATATCAATTGTATCGTTTATAGATATTATTTTCTTTCGAATTATTTCATTATGGAGCTTCTAGTGACAGATTCGTGACATTTTTCCGATTAGAATGAGACCAAACACGACACCTTGATTATCCGAACTATTCAGGATGGTTGAATCCTAACGCTTCGCGAGTACTCGGTTATGGCAACATAAGAGGGTTAAGTCTTCAGGGTGTATCTTGATCTCTGGTTGGAGCGTACCGCCCGTGAAAACGGAGCGGACGTGTTATTTTCGAGCGGTTTCACCTAGATGCTTGTGAGCTTGAGGTCGAGCTGCTAGGAAGACGCGCGCGGATTACGGGAATTTTCTCAGCCGGGAACGAGTGGATCCATGGATCGTAGATCGTGGCAAGCGAAAGCGTGGCTCGGCTCGGCTCACGATGAGAAAGGAGCCAGGAGGACGCGCGGGACGCGATTCTCTATAATCGCGCGTACACGCACGTAACCACGCGCGCGCGTTTTGCAATGGAGCACCGGGTACATCGTGTTCTGTCCCGCACCATATAATTTGTCGCGACTCGTCCTCCAGGATGATCATTATTCCAGAGCCGTGGACAACTAGGTAACCTTTTTCACTACCGCCTCTAGCCACGCTACTCGTTAATGAACAAACCGTCAATCAAACTCTTCCGGTGCGCCGGGTTAGTATCCTGCTGCTTGGCTTTGCGGACGAAGTGGACAAGGTTTAGCGAACTTGTCGAGTTAGTCGCGTTAATCGTCTGATTTACATTTTTCTTGGTAGCTGGTTATTGCTGAAGATGATCCAGTGAACTTGATAGCGCTGGTAGTCTGGCCACTTGTGTTGATGAGGAGAAACTCGGTTGGTGGTCATAGGGTTGAGCAGGATCTTCTAGTTTAGGCTTTCGTAAAAATTCAGTTCTGTTTCTATCATTGTTGAACAAGTTGTCTCTCTCTCTCTCTCTCTCTCTCTCTCTTTTTTCAAGCATACTGATCTCAGTTTGGTTTTCAAGTATGTCCTTTCACAAACAGCTGGAAAAGACATACTTCAGTTGGAATGTTTAGAGGTTACGATGTGATGCTTCATAATGCTGAAAGATAGCGATACGAGTAACCCTAACGGGATCAGGAAAAGAGAATTGGGCCTGGCATTCAACAGAGGGTATCATGACAGCAAAAGAGAGACAATCATCCAATGTTACGCAAAGTATCATCATTTTATACTAGTTATCCTTTTCGGAGACCGATTCCGAAATTGTGCAAGACTGTGAAGGCCTATACAACCTAGAGCTCAGACCCACGAAAAATAAAATAGCTTGGTAATGGTAAATAGAAGACATTAGAGTGTGAAAATAGTGTGTTCCATCAATACCTAAGACCCACAACAGTTGGATGCACTCCGTGCATCTTCATTATCATAGGACAATTTCTTAATGGACCCACCGTAGTGTGACCAGACGAACGCAACTAGCAATCGAGACACAGGATGTAACAACTAGAAAAGCAAAAAGTAACAAGTATATTTACCTTGCTGCATAAAATTACCTATACTTGCGAAGAACAAGCGCTTTGTTTATACAACACGGTAAATGAGTACAGAAAGAACTGTATTTTTCCCATGAGAAGTGGGTGCGGGCTGCAGCAAGGTACTTTATCTCGTCAGTGCGCACCTACCCGGTGGCAAACCGATAAACCTGGTCGGTGCGATTAGATATTAAACACGTGTAGAGAATGAATGCTCTCAGGGTGACTCGGTGGGTCGTTTTCCCACGCTTCCCGTCGAATCCCGAGTCTGGCCTCATGTCGGTCGTCCTCCATTTGCCTCGGAGTGCAGTTGAAAGGGAGGAAGGAACGGAAAAATCGGCTGGAATTTCGCGCCGCCCGCGATTCTAATTCCTCTCTGTCGGCCGTGTCTGCGCTGTGTATACCTTTCGCCATCGCGGCATTATATGATACACCGGCATGAAACACTGCCCACTTACCTTTCACAATTTCTATAGGGTGGCCGGCGCTAAAACAAATGAACAATCAAGTGGAATCGAGCCTCTCCTGGTTCCCATAGTTGTGGATCGGCTCGAGCCACCCGGCGCGCGTCTCGATCCTTCTTCGAACGGTTACGATCCAAATTTAATCCGAATTGCGCAATACCACTCGGAGGAAAGTGCCTCTCGACACTACCGGGAATCCTTGGGAACGATCTGAAATGGTTCCGAGCACGTTTCGACGCTGGCGATTTCGTTTCGAGGATGCTGGTCACGTTGATGGATCCGACTTGTTCACCGTTCGCGTCTTAAACGCCGCTTTCTTGACCCCTTACCGTTCGATGACCGCACCTTTACACTGATTTCCTCCGGTTTTTGCTGCGATTCCTCGTTTCGCCGAGTTCGCAATCCTGGCGCTTCGCAATCAAGTTAACAATTGGCTGGGAAATTCGTCCGAGTCCATTTTAACCTAGAAGAAATTATTTATTTTCTCTTTCTCATATTTTCCATTGAATTACTATTTAGTCTTTCGTCGATGGCCATTGATTATCTTAATTCATTCCGATTTAACGTGTCGAGCGCTGCGAGATTTTTATATTGGGTAGTAAAAGGAGAAATGAAAATTTTAAATGAACAAGTGAAAAGCGACCGTCTGGTACGATTTAAAACGCTGTCGATTTAAGGTTAAACGATTTAAAGTTCAAGTTCCCCTTGCGTCCATCATAAAAAATGACCGTAATCCACGGTAAACACAGCTCCGTCGGGACATTGTCAACATTCAATTACTTTCGCGTTCTCAGTACCGCTGGAGGAGAGTATAACGGTGGTCCGCGAACTTATGCGTGCAGCAGAAGCCGCGAACCAGTGTATTATTAAAATGTTATGTTATTAGTCGTCGTAGACGCTGTTCAATTATCGTAATTGCGTTTGTTCGCGTGCGGGACCCGTTTCGCAACGCGCGACGTCTGCGTGCGTTTCTTCCGAGGCGATTCTGCAGAAGAAGATGGAATTTCGATAGGATTAATAGCCGGTGCATTCCGATGTCGACAGCACAGTCGGCAAATATTGGAATCGTTATTGAAATCGGGTCTGTTCAATTCTTGCGCCAGGGAGATCAGGCCGACGCAATATTCCCCGCGCTCGTCGATGGCGTACTTTACAATCTGATATTCAATATTAAGATCATTGGACCGTGGTGGTTCTCGTCGTGTGATATTACATACAGTCGTACCCGGGGATCTATCTGCGTGACTTCAAATGGCAGTTAAGCTTCGCCAGCGATCTCATCCTCGTGAGAGATCAGGAAATGAGAAGGAAGCTTCTCGGAGGCTCTCGGCGCTTAACAGTTATTCGGCCCGCAGAAAATGGATACCGCGCCGCTCCCGCCACCTTCGTAATAAATCTGGATCGCGGCGGGAAGATCGAATGATTCATCCTCGAGCAAGCGCCGCCACCGCCGATCCCGATTGAAAACGTCCTCGAACTCATTCAACAGTGAATTCGATTTCAAGTTCACATTCAAACGCGGATTCGATGGCGAATTTATGTCAGCGCCGGAGGTTATCTTCGAATCCGTATTTAAATTCAAATTTAATGCTGGACGAGTATTCGCGGTGAAATTGAAGTTTAAATTCGCATTTGCCGGCGATGATTGGAGATCAATTTGTATTTGCATTCTAATTCGATTCGATCCGATTGGGATCTGAATTTGGTGAGAAGCTTTCAGTGATTAGGTACGCTTTCTATAAAATTTCAGAGGCAGATCAATTGTTAAGAAACTAAATCATTAAAATTTGAAGACGGAACAAAATCTGTTGAAAATTATTTCTGAACTCCGTAAAGTCATTTAGTAAAATTAAAAAAAGAATCGCTTCCGATAAACCACGATCTTTGAAAAACTATGTTGAAAGGTGTGAAAATATTTTCCGGATATAATTTCGTCGGAGCGAAGCAGCGTATAGATAGAGATATTGTCCACGTGGAGCAGAGGATATTCAATATTAAATATTAAAATTGTATATTAGGATTGAACTGAAGTGGTTCACGCATTGATATTCAAATTGAGGATGCAGAATGGAGGGTCGCCGAGGTAAATCAGACGAGCAAGACTGCAATTGAAACAGCATGGCTCCGTGGGAGAAACAGACACAAAGAAGAGCCGAGGAATCGCGCGACTTTCGAAGAAGAAGCGGAATGTTAGGGATGTTGAAAACGCTCAAGGCCGAACTAGGGACGAAATTAGATTCCACCGGCTCTTTTCTATCTTCTTTGTGAGTTTGTAAATTCGTTAGAGACGAGATCGCAGCCACGAGACGAAAAAGAAACGGAACAACGCTTGATATGTTTTTCAGCGTTCGGGTTTGTTTTCTCTCGGCAGAATCTAGATTCTGATATTCTTTCGATTCTTTACGCAACATTGCTTGCCAGTTGGCCCGATAACCCCGCTGACATTTAAACAACGTGCTTTTTCCCCCCATTTGACGAATTTTTGTTTGACACGTGGGAGCGACGGTCGTTTCACGGAACGGAATCGTGGAACATTACAGTGCCGATTATTAAACGGACGATAAATTGATCCGATGCTAAGTTTATCATCGAGTTGTTACCGGATGCTTATTGCTAATCGCAATCGCATGCGAGAAAGAGAGACAACCGGAGAGAGAGTAACCAGACCTACACGACGATGATCCCTTTAGTCCGACTGGTTGAGTTATTGTTATCGTTAATCGGAGTTTTCATTTCGGCAACGTGAAATTAATTACGGTTCTCGTTTGAGAAATGGGGCGCACACTTCCGTTCATAAATCTTTAGACATATACCACGTTTCCAAAAAAAAAACATTTCTTAAAATTATTTTTGCCTCTGCATATTTCGTAATTCTGTTTATAAATGAATTCGATGCCTTCGTAGGATTATTTTTCTGTCATTGTGGGACTTCGAAATATTAATCGAAACATTTTCGCTCATTTGAAATGATCGTTGATAATGGAACAGATTGGACGATCTGGGGCGTGCAAAGCTCGTTCTGTTGAAACGTTTTCACAGAAAGAAAACGTCGTGGCTGGGGTTAATTAAGCGCGGCAGAAATTCCGCGATATTGACGGAGGTGTTAGGAAGGGTAACCGGAAACACTCGAGACGGCATTGGGCTCGATATTTCAAGTAGTCTATACTTCTCTATACATTGTGCTCGGCCGGTGCAGCGCTAGTTAAGAGTTCGCAGGCGTTCAAAGGCGTTCGCGGAGGCGTTTTCGCCGACAGGAAAGCGCTGTTCAAGCGGCTCTCGAGTTTCGCACGGCCGTTTCACGTTTTATTGAACCTGCATCAATGAAAATGCATAAGCCGCGGGGCCCCTGAAAGACGGTTTTTACCGTGCACGAGCGCACGATGCCTAGAAACCGTCGTCGATGCATCGAGGAAAGTTCGCCGGCCGCAATTTCCTTCGGCCCGGCAGACGAACATATTTTCTGCATCACTGAGTCTTCCTTTCCCTCTCTCTCTCTTCATCCGTTTATCTATCCGTCTCTCGTTCCACGCGCGATTCTACGTTTCGCGATACTTCCGCTCGCGGACCGAAAGAAACGCTTCGGCATCTAAAGGCCGCGTTTCCAACGCCGTTGCTTGAAAAGGATCCTTCGTCTGAATTTCCATGAAACGAAGCTCGGAGCTTCCACGACGGATCCTTCTATTTTTCTCCGCGCCAGGGTAAATAAACTTTGCTTTGATGAATGGCGGATTCATTCAAGACGCACGCCCAAGAATATTTTCTCCAGCTCCGACGAACTTAAGCGAATGGACGGCGTATGGCTGTCCGAAACTCTTGCCGAAGAACGTTCCTCTGTTTTGCGGTTCTCAATCGAGAACTCTCGATCAGTTTGTTTGATTGTAATTAGAAACATGGAGGCTCTCGAAAGAATAGATCGTACAATTTTCTCCACGATAAAATATAGGAAGTAAAAGCAACTGAGATATACATTAGAAGCAAATCACTATGGCTCAACACTCCGATAAAATTTAATTAATCTATCTGTTAACAATATGTACGGAGTTAAGAAAATCGTGTGCAATTAAAACGATTCTACAAGGAAGTTCCCAGGGATCTTAATTAGTCTAACAATATATTATCGAGCATCGAAGATAATATTCTGTTATTGACGTAATGGATTCCTTTAATGTGCGGAAGTTGAATAAACGAACAAATCTTGTTTGATAGGCAGTGAAATTTTCGTTTCAATAATAGTTTAGCCTGAAGATAGAAGTCTGATCAGTTTAAAAGTTTTAATGGAAGACTTCCTCTCCGTTATTGGTAATGAACATGCATTTGCGTGGAAGTTAAGGTGTGATGATCGACTGATTTATTTTATGGTTGGGTCTAATGGAGTGTAACTTCTCTAGATGGAGGACGGTTTCAGTGGCTACAAGGTTCGCTGCGGTTTTTTTTCTAATTTTGTAATAAGTACTCCCTAACTCGTTGCTAATTCTTCTTTGAGGAATTAAATTCATCAATTAAATCAATCTAGGTGTCAGTATCATTTCCCATAGTTTCCACCAGTATTCCATCGCAACTTCGATGATCCAACTTCGATGAGAACGCAGCTAATTGGACCCTTTCTCCCACGCGATTCTTCTCGATCCCCTATTCTAATTGTTTAAAAAAGAAAAGAAACCGCGAGATATCGCGTGTCGTGCGACCGTTCATTGCAATTTCTCGGCCCCGATCCGTTTACGCAAATTCCCCCTACACTTTCGGTTCGTCTAATTCGTCAGCCACGATCGGTTTGTTAATGTTAATTAATTAGCGGCGATAAAAGCAGTCGCGCGTTAATTAGCTGCGACAGACTAGAGATCCAGTTCGGTGGGACGAGCAGATAAGGCGCACGGTGTCACTGAAAAATCAGTCTCACGGCTTACATCCGGCATTCTTGCCCGCCATTGTCACGGCTCGATTTTCGCACTATTTACTGTCGCGTCCGCTCCCTTTGTCTCGTCCCACCCTCTGCCTTTTCGTCACTGACTAATTGCTAGTACGATCTTCTCTGATGTGTGTCAACGATTCGGACGATCCGTCTTTCTTCGTCGATTCGCGCTAGTTTCTTTCTGCGAGATGCGACACGATCGATGGTCCATTTTTTTACTTCTCACTCACTGACCCATTATCGAATTCTGTTTTTTATTTTCCCAGAATTAAACATCCGAATATGGACTTAGTTTTTCCAATACGGATTTTCCTTTCTCTAACTGTTGAGGAGATTCGATTGAAAATTCATTAAAAACTTTGTAAAACAGCTCTCATCCTTGTTTTTCCCTGTCCATTGCTTTCCAGCAAACTTTTTCGGTTAAAGTTGCTCAAGAGTTGGGGAACTGCATTCGTGTTCCACGAATTTAATTAATTTACGCGAGAGCGACTTGTTCGTTTGGAATCGAAGATCGATACGTCCGGACCGTTAATTTGACTCTTGTCAACACGTGCAAATATTTTATTATGTTTCTCCCTGTTTTTGGTTCAGGATCCATTCAACCGAATTATTATTAAACCATATTATTGGAATATCGATTAAAAGATCTGAAAGCTGAAGAGATATCATATCGTCCCAGTTATTTCCAAGTCGTAACGTTCCATATATGATTTTTTATTTTAATTATGTAAGAAATGGAAAATCGTGAATTTGGAATTCTAAATCCTGTGCGAGGAGACGCTAAGACAGAAAGAAGAAAAGAAAGTTCGGCTGGAAAGTGTTATCATTCATTACGGCGCAAAATTCATGGTAGCGACGCGGCGATTCATGATTCATCGTCCCGGCAATTAGTATTCACCGTACGCGTTGTCGCTACATCTTATTGTGCGCGGAAATTACATTTTACGCGAGTCTTATCCCGATGTGCCATTTCCACGATTCGATCGTGGCCGAATGCGATTCGCAATTCCTATTACGCTCGGACTTCGATCATTTCTATAAAACATAATCCACCATTGTGATAGCTTCGAAATAATATTGCACGCAGCTTAAAAAAAAATTGAACAAGTCGACTAAAATGTTGCAAAGAAAAATGACATAAAAATCGCGATCTGATCGCGACTGTCGGCGTCGCAATAAAAGCCGCGGAAAATTGGAATAAATGGTCTCATTATTTTCGCAAGGCGGCGGCCATTCAGTTTCCGCGATTCCGTGGCGGTATCGTTAACGATCGTCCGATGAATCGAAACCGTTGGATCGTTCTCGGTAATCGCGGCCGAGGATCGTCGAACGCCGGGTATTTGAATACACACGCGCGGCGGAAATGGAAAGAGAGCAGATGGCGAAGGGGATAGGAGGAAAAAGGAGGGCGGAAAATCGAAGTAAAAAGAGCCCGGGACCCGGGAGAATTCCAACAAGACGAAGAAAGGTGCCCGGATCTTCCTAGCAAAACATCGTCTGCGCGTTAGCCTCGTGGACCTCTCTGTTCGTTCGTTCGTTTGACTGGAATGCACCAAAAATAAATTCGGCGGCGGGAGTGCCATTTTGGAATCACCCCTTAATGCATTTGTCTCACTCTCCGTCTCTCTCTGTTCCTCCTCGTCCTCTAGTGTCTCTCTCTTGCCTGCTCTTCGTCTTCTTCCTCTTTTATAACTTCATTCTGTCACATATTTCGTGTATCGTATCATGTTTCTGATTCCACGGCGCCGGATACGCGCCTCTGACTTCGAAAACGGTTGTACCGACTTGTCGATGACGTCGCCATTCATCCTCCGACTACAATTTTAACCTGCTAACAGGGGTGGCAGGGCCGACTTGTCACTTGTAGCCGACTATATCTCCATCGTGTTCTTGTTCCACCTTTTTTCCATTAGTTGTGTCTCGCGAACAGATGTTTCCGACTCCGCGCATAGTTCTCGCGAGATTCAGACCATGCCGAGGTAGAAAAATTGATATCCGGTCCCCGATTGTGATTAAATCTGTAATTTGATCATTAACGAATTAAATGGCCAAGTTCAGAAATTAATTTATATTGCGATACCTATTCGAATAAACCGAATTTTATTGGGATAATCAATTTTATTATTCTAACAATTCTCCATAATTGACGCGTTAATTAATATCTAGTGGCTTGAACTGAGGAATTGAGATTGCGAACGTATCTGCCAATTTGCCGAGCTAGTGTAAACGTGCTCCATGAGTCACGTTAAACAGGAACGCGATTTCCATGAACGTGAAAAGTGTAGCCAGACAGGGTAACCGACTTTTTAATCTCCCGAGTCGTTGTGAAACGACTGATAAGCGGAGAGTACACAATCACGGTCTTGCTTACGTCGAGGCAGTTATCATTGTTCAAGTCCTTGAAGACTGACGTAATTTCTTAAAAAGAAACAAATCTCCTAAAAATACGATTTATAATTTCCACTGATTGCTTGATCTCACGAAAACGGCAGATTCAAGAAGAATTGTTTCGAGCAACCGTTCAAACGAATTTGCTACTCTGTAGAAAAACACCTGACACGTACTCGTGTCTTGCTGCTACCGCAAATGAGCGAGAATCGGAATTCCTTTCGATTTTCTTTGCAGCAAATCGAAAGCATTCAGAAGAAACAGATTTGAGAGTTTTTACCAATGATACGAGTACAGGTAGCAATTCTTCAGAAACCATTGCCTCAACTCGTCAGATCATAATTTTCAAGATACCATTCTCGCGAGGCATAATGATACTCATCAAGCAAAGACATTTATTTCCGGGAGCAGAAGGCAGAATCTAACTCTGGAATGTGGATATTGATTTCACTCTCATGATCGCGAAGAGACCTACCTCTTAATGAGGGCATCATAATTGTATCTATCAACTGGGAAGATTTATTCTCTGACGTAAAATTAAACTGTGCAAACACCGGAGATTAACTTTCAAATGCGCTCTCTCGTTGGCAGTATCAACTGCGAGTTTTCAATTGTTGCTAATATTCCGTTTAATACTGATTGCACTCTTTAGGTGATCCTTTTTTAGACTGTCCTCCTATGAGGACCCCAGCTCAAAGGTAGTAGCTATCAATTACTGTCAGCTCTCCTCAATTATCATTAATTCTCTGCTAACTGTTGGTTGTGCGCTGAGGATCATCATTTATAGGATTTAGCGAAGTGGTAACTGTGGAGGCTTCCATTCTCAGAAGTAGTATTAGACTGTTGAAGGCAGACTAGAATCTAGTTCTTCAAAGATTATTCAGTGTACTCCAAGGTGTGTAATTTATCATCAACTCCTGTCAGTTCTCCTCAATTGTTAATAATTTTTCATTTACCGTTCATTCTACACTGGGGATCGTTTCTAGGATCTAGCAAGATGGTACCTATGGGTTCTAGGTTTCTTTTCAGACAGACCAGACCACAGAATACTGACTCTACTCCCAAGATCGACAATTTTAGAGACTATTCTAAAAGACTATCCTACAATCTAGCCTACTTACACCTTCTAAAGAATTTTGCCTCCACTTTCCAGAACAGACTTAAACTGCAGCGCCTCGATCTCGTTCCCTCAAGACTGCAGCTTGACTCCACTTTTCCCTAACCGCGTGCCCCATCTCCGTCAGGCTCCTAATCTCGATTCTGGCAAGTAAAACGGTTAACGATGCATCTGTATAGCAGAACTTTCACGCGAATATGTTGCATAATGTTACGCGTGGTTCTACGGATAGGCTTTTATCCTGGAGCGTGGAACCGCGCTGCTGGACTACATACTTCGTCAACCAACTGGCCGACGGTTGTCGTTCGAACCTCGAAGAGCACAAGCATGTCGACTCATCAGTGCTTTATAATACGACAGAGAGCGTAACACCTGGAATCCCACCAGTACCGTGGGTCTATGTGCGAATGCGAATAGAACATCGGGCCTGACCGGGACGATTGCAAGAAAATCGTTGCCGGGTTTTTGTCTCGGGTGAAACGGTACAGTTAAGTAACGATTGGACGTTTTGCGTATGGTTTCTTCGGGGCTGACCTCCACGGGTTTCTTGCTCGCACGGTAGAGCCGCGCCGATGGGGGAATTTGTACGGAAAGCTGAAATTTTTAGTGGGGTCCCAAGCGGATGGGGTTCCGCATGGTCGGTCAGCTTGAACCGTCCACCGGCTGAATACTATCGTGACGTCACTCGCTACGGTCACTGCCTGAATTATTCAGTATTCCTTCGTTTCTACTTCTACACACCGGCCTGGGGCTCTCTTTGTGCTAATGGTCGTCATCGTGTACATACGGTACCGTTCATAATTGTTCGAATTACAGAACCCTGCTCGCTCGCGAGCGACGAACAATGATGCGCCGATCACTATTCATTTATTTACTGCTAAACGCCGCGCGATCGCATACATATACGTGTGCAGTTTTCTTCAAGTGCTTAGCCAGAGTAATTTATTTAATGATCAATAGATTAAACATTGACAGCAGAATAAGTATTAGCAAATTTGCACAATAAAATTGTTGAAAGAGGTTCTGAAACGGAGGATTCCACCGCGGAACCAAAATGGGGGACAGGTTCGAACCACAGTGAGTCATCAAATGATTCGAACGACATCGTTGAAATCTGCAGACTATTGTCCGACAGACGGACAAGTTGAAAATGCTAAAGGAAAGCGCAAGATGCAGGAGCAACAACAACTGACGGCGGGTATAATTAAGAAATTAATAGAGCGGACGTCTCGAGCGGTGTGGATTCTAAGGCACCTGAATCGGTTACTTCAACGAGTGTGAAGTGGCTGCTAATGAAATCTGTAATACATCATAATTGTGCAAGCGGAGGCCTGATTCTGATTCTTGATAGAAAATAAATCCCTCTTACCAAACGCTGCGAAACCGTAGAAACGAACAGCATGGGACGAACTGTTCATGCGCGCAGTATAATTACTCGCATAATAAATTCATGCTCTTACCATTCTTACGGAATTATCTCATGTAAATTTCGGCCGTTGCGGAATTCCTAATTCCATAGAGAAATCTTGCTCTTTTCTCACGATTTAATTCGTCGCTGTTACGTTAGTGTCAACGACTTGGGAAAAGGCAGTTTCCAGTTTTATAAAATTGTGGAATCAGTATTTTCTTTTAAATATCGTGGTGGGATGTCGGGAACACCCCTCTCCGCCATCAAGTTGTTCAAATGACGAATTGTTATCTAATAATCCGTTCCGCAGTGAAAATTTTGCGATACCTGCCGAATCTTCCAATTTTTCTATCGTATCTTTTCTTTCCGGTTCCGAGGATTTTTTTTCGACGTCCTGTCGGTACACGCGTGTGTCAGGAACAGAATTTTGTCCGCGATTTGAATGATGGACGATAGATTGAACGCGGAGACCGATTCGAACGATGAACGCACGACTCTTTCAACATCTCTCGCGTCCTGGCTTCGTTATCAAGCATGGCCCATCGCCGGATATCTCGCAACTCGTACCGTATTTTTTCCCGCCATTGTATGGAAATGTCAGAAACCTCGTGTTTCTTCGAGGGGTTCTTTATGCCCGTCTTTAAGGACGAGCACCGAAAAGAAAAGGCGAGAGAGAGAAAGAAAAAATGCAAATGTCCAACCGCTGTTGTAAACAGAAAGGAAAAGAGAGAAAGAGAGAGAGAGAGAGACAGCAGGCGTCTACTGTTCGAACGATCCGCATTGTCGACACGCACGCTCTTAAATGGGCTTCGATTAGTAAACTCGTCTAACTGTTCGATGGTTAATTGTTTGTTCGATAACAGCCGCGTGACTGGAATAACGAAAACTCGCGCTCGTTCGATTAAAATTCTTCGCAGAGGCGCGATAGCTTGTTCATGATGGCGACCCATCCGTAATTTTGAGGGTTCGATGGACTGCGCACGCTTATGCTTATTTGCGCACCTGCCATAAGCGGTGACACATCCATTGGATCCGTAAAAGAAGCTTAAAGTCGCCTTCTTTCGCTTGCAATTATTTTTGTATTCAATTGATTCTCTAAATGGCCCCATTTGCGAATACTCGACTGCTCTTTTTCACAAAAATTATTCAATCATTGTATATAACATTCGCCACCAATTTCAGTTGGATTTTGCAATATTACGGAATTCGAAAATGAAAAGTGAGATTACTCGAGGCCATTGGTAGACGAGAGCAGAGTTTGTTGTACAATACAAATAAGCGTACGCTCTGCTAACGTTGGTTTTGTGTTCACTCCACCGTGTGAGAATCTCCTACGCAAGGTGAAACCTTGTATCAAAGCGTGCGCACACCATCATACCTCTCTTTCTTCCTTTAAAAATAATTATTGCATCCACGAAAGTTGTACCAGAAACCGGACGCTTTCCGTGCCAACAATAAGCACGCCACTCGAAAAATCTTAATTAACCGAGGCACACGCGCTAGCAGGTCGTTTGCACCACAAACGTTTATAACATCTTGTCTTGTTTCATCTATTATAATATTAATGTTTGCGCTCAGAGTGACAAAATACGTAGATAGCTAACGGGAGATAATCGATGGATGGATGATTAATTTCTGTGATTCTGTTTCAGCAATACCAGTCGTTGATTGACGAGAATCGCAGGCTGCAGGATGCGCTGACACTAAATCTGACGCCGCACACGCAAGTGATCGACAATATAGTGCTGGAGACGGAGATCAAAACATTGCAATGGCAACTGAAACAGGTTTGTATGTAATCGCGGCTGACGATCGTTTAACGTGCTTGACTCGCACGGGTAAACTGGTAATGCCCTCGACCAGATTACCTTGTTCCGATTATTTAATCCTCGATCGGTCGACACCGAATTATTTTGTCGAGATAACGCTTTGTCGGCCTGTCGTTGCCAAACACGCTGCCATATTAAGGGTCTTGCGGGGAAACCCAAGTACACCAACTATCCCCAAAGATCAGTGACTCATCAGAGAACAAACAAACACTCATCGAACATTCCCATTTCCAAAAATCGTAGTTCTCGGAGGATAAGAGCAATGCATCATCGTGCCGAAAAAAATGAGCGTTCCTATTTTCGAAAAATATAGTCCTTGAAAGTAAAAGTACTCCAGCTTCTGGTATTTGTGTAGAAGACACCGGCGAAGTATCAAAGTTCGATCGCCGACGCTTTTATGGCGAAAGTCCCGAGGATGCAAATGCACTTAGCGCATCTGCTGAAGATATTTCTCATCTGTGTTAATTAATTTAACCTCTCCGTGTATGGTGGTTCTGGTTGGATGACCAGAGGCTCACGGACGCTGATGTGTCCCGACACCTCGAAGGCCTACGATTTTTTTCTTCCAGCTGCAGAACACTTTCACTATCTTCGGCAGAAACTGCTTCTTTAATGTGACTAATACCGAGTGGAATGAGGTCCCGCTTCTACTCTGGTTCGGCCGATCTTGGCCGTGCGGGTCTCGTTCCACTTGAAAATTCCAGTTCGTTTACTTCTTGATCTTCGGAAGGACAAAATCACTTTTGCGATTCTATATTAGTACATACCTCGTATCATATAAGTATTTTAAAAAATAGCATATAGTAACATCTAACAATTTTACTCGAAAAATTGCAGGTAGACGCGAATAGACAGATGTACCGCTCACTGATGGAGCAGGTGGTGCGTTTCCTGGACCGAACCCGCAAAAGCTTGGATATTCTTCACGAGAAGAATAGTCTGAAGGACAAAGGTTCGACCGCACGAGTCCCTCGGAGCAGAAGCGTCCACGCGGTGCACGATGACTCCTCGCCGAATCGTGGCGCCTCTACGACGTCCTCGTCTTCCTCATCCTCGGACTCGTCCCGCTTCGCCAGGGCGAAATCCGTCACGCAGATCTCACCCTGCATTACTGGCCACCGAGACTTCACCTGGTCAGTGCTGCGCAGGAACGACCCGGTGCATTGCACGCCACCGCGCAACAAATCCAATGATCTCAATAAATCGCATGACGCAGTGGCCTATAAAAGGCCCAAGCAGCAGGAGATGAACCCTAACGATGTACCACCTCAGAAGCTGTCGCAGGAAGCGTTCAGGTAACTATTCTCAGCTGTTCTTAGCTATCACCCCTATTACCTCAGTTTCCAATCAATAAAACCTCTGGACCAGCTGATATATCCCAAATGTTTACCTTTTGCTCAAGCTCGAGGTAGAAATTATTTATCAGTCGACCTGACTGTTGCCTTACCATAAAAGTAACTCGATGATAGAAGATCGCATTAACGCTGTGACTCTTTGCAGATTAATGAGAACGGTTCAGTCGTTGCTATCCATGAGGGAGCCTGATCTTACGAGGTACACGCCAGTCGATAATACAGAGTCCTCTCCCTCGCCGGTAGATCACGGCCGACACAACAGTCACAACAACGAGGTATCGCTGTCCCTGCAGAACAATAGTTTTGTCAACTCGACGACAGTACAGGAGGCGGTCAGTTACGCACGTCGTCGCAGCTGTGACCACGGGAACGAATCGAGAGGAGTGGAGAGTGATGGTAGAACTTGTTTCATGAAATCGTTGTCTCATGTCGCGGAGGCTGAACGGAGCTTACAGAGTCTTCTTCCGGGTGTTAGAATGTCCATCGATGCCACGTCGCTCAACTCAGGAAGCAGCAAAACTACCGAGGAGGAGGATGCTCTTCTAGCTCATAGTTCCATCAATGTTTCACTGCCAGAGAATGTCAATGCGTTCATGTTTACACCAACTTCTACACCAAATAAATCTACCAGAAAGGTTGAAAAGAAGGAGAAGGAGAGATACTCCAAGTCTAAGCCAGCTGCTAGTGTGAGCAGCGTGGAGGATGAGAGTGGATTCTCTTCTATGAGTTCGTTCCAAGAAATTGGTTTACCCGGTGTTCTGCCAATCTCACCGATCAAGGGTTGCCACACGGAGATCGGTCTCCCTGAAATACCTGTGGACATGGCTAGGCATCGCAGATGGTCCTCCACTCCGGCCGAACTCAAAAGCCTCCTGAAGCATCACAGACGTAGCCTCGCCACCAATGCCGAATCTCTGAGCGTTTGGGTTTGAGAGTATGGGCGTAACTTAATTTCTAAATGAAAGCATCTAGTGAAGATATCGGATACACTGATATTCAATGAATTTTAAGCGACTGAACGTTGAATGCGATCGAGTACCGGTACAATACAGTTTCTTGTAAATATTGTGTTCAAGATACTGCCTGTTCACCCTGCATTTTGTTTGCTTTTCGCCAAGAGTACTTAGAACAAGGTAATGCATTTACTCTGTGCTTCGAGTCAACCGGTCTTCTGATGTTTATATTTTGCAAGCAGGCTGATAAACACAATGTAGGATATATAAACTTGTTCAAAGCTTTGTTAGCTAACTAATGTAATGCGGATGTTTATGCAATTTTCAATTTTTATAGACGAATTTTAAGAAAGTGGAATAAAATAGAATCTTATTTTCCATGGTGGTATCCTTTCTAGATCTGAAATAAATTAGAATCGTACTAATCTCTGTCATATTTTATATCCCAGCATTTTTTGAAAATTTTCAAAAGCCATAATTGCATAAAGATCCGCAGTCTAGTAACGAGTATGCGAGTGTAGCGAATACCTTACGTACAGTATAGCAAAAGAAGTATAATAATTAATGTTAATTAGGTGCAAAATATTTTCTATCATTTCTATTAAGTATGTATGTTATACAAACGATCGACATTCATGAAAAACCAAAAATAATGTTCAACTATACTGTAAGATGTTAAGCATGTTACAAAGCAATTCGTACTTCATATGAGCTGCTTTTGTAAATTGATATTTGACGTAAGAAGAATTGTTAACGAAACTCACACGCTTATCCTTCTTTCGTGTCCTTCGAATTAAAATAAACTCATTGTAAATGATCACCTTGTAAGCTTTGTACATAAAAGAGTGACATACAGTCCAAACCCTGGAAAACTTTGTAATACAAATCGCGAAATTTCCAGCTTATTTTTCAAATATTAATTACATCGTTTGCGGATTAAATCATTTATATCTTTAGTATGCTAATTCTGTTCAAATTCATTCAATTGATTCAATCAAAATATCGATAATACTGTCGAAATAATCGAAATGCGCGATTATCGAAATCGTTCGAAAAATCGAAACGCGGGGTGATCGTTCGTATCTTACTTAGACCATATACTTAATGGTCTAAGGTTCGAATGACGCGCGTCCTTGGAGGTGCACAGTTGGTGATCGTTCGAATGATGCGCGTTTTTGGAGGTGCAGAGTTAATTTATCGAAAAGTGTTGAGAGAAAATCGCAGAATCGTTGAATTTTTAATGTAATTGTCGTGTAAACCGTACTTGTGTAATTGACACCAAAAGAGGCAGAGTGCATTGGGTGAGCCACACGTTTTTAAACTTCAGGCTAGAGCGAAAGGGCAAATTTTTGAGATGTATGCGTAATTATCTGAATGCTGTTGAAAAATGTATCATTTCAATATTTAAACGTGGTATTGCGTTGTTGCTTATCAAAGTACGACACGAGTTCACATTGTTACTGTTGCTATTAGAGATAATGAAGAATTTCATACAGAAGAAGCATGTCAAATGTATTTTTTCAAGAACAAACAGTGGACTGGTCACATTCGGCTAGATGCTTGCAATTAAAACTAGAACTATACATGTCCGTGTTAATCAGTGCGTCTAACCGGTACTCTCCACGACCTTCACCTATCTCCAAGTTATAATTTTCCGTCTCTAAGAAAAAATTAAAAATTGTCGACCTAATCTCGTGGCGAGTTGACGTTAGCAAATCGTGTATCATCGATCGGACTAAATGGAAACGGAAAGAATTCTTCATTTTCTAACTGGTCGGTAACGTAGCTTTTCTATCGACGCACCATAACGAAAGTGAGGTTACGGTTCTGTGACGGATAAAGCCGACGATTGGCGGGCGTTTTCCGAAATGTCGAAATCTCCGACGAGGAAAACAAAACTGTCAGCTGGCTTGCAGGATGTTTGCGAACCGACGAACTTTTTCAACCGGCTGGTAGATGGGGGACGTGGTGGAGGGGAACCGGTGGTATGCGCGCGCATCGCGATAAGGCGAAAGCAAAGAGCGCTCGTTATCAGTACGGCAGGCGTCGTTCACTTGTCCGCGAGTCGGTCCAGAGGGTAGCCAGGAGATTGCGCCACCAGCCGAGCCACTTTTAGATTGATTTTCAAGAGCACCGTGCACAGGGTAGGCGCTCCGCGTTTATTTTAACGTGGCCAGAGTGTTCGAACGGGCCGCGACCGTCTCGGGTGATAGTTTGAATAGCGTGACGAGGTGAGAGGTTCGGGTGCGGGCGCCTTTTCTCTCTGCCGGTCTGGAAGAACGTCGTTCGATCGTGTCCCACGGGAGGCACAATCGGTTCCCATCGTCGCACGGTGTCTCGCCTGTTATTGCACGGTTGTCCGCGTGTGTGCCCCTGTTCCATCTCTCTCTCTCTGTTTCACTCGCGCGACCTCTCTTTCTGGTGTGGACGTTCGCACCACAGTTTCGCGTGCACGCATACAATAAAAGAGCCGCCCGATACACGCCTCTCGCTCTCTCAACCTATCTCTGTCCCTCTCGCGCCCGCGGTGTTACTCCCGTATACGAACGTAGTTGGTGTGCGTGTGTACCTCGGAACGTGCGGCTTCGTGGCGCAGTGCGTGAAATGAGTGACAAGGATCGTTCTTCTCCCATCCTCGTTGAAAACAGCCTCAAGTCGCTACTGGACCAGCCGAGTATCTTTCCACTGATCGGTGAGTATCGTGGCGGAGACCACACCACCGGGAAACACGATTCCCGATTCACAAAACGCGGCCCGAGTATCTTTAGAATGCTCTTCTTGACGCGGGCTCAATATACATCCCTCCCTCCCTCCACACCCCCCGGTCCGCCCCCTCCCAAGCCCCTCGCGCTCAATCGTCTTCTAGAACACGCATTCTTGATTTATTCTTCGAAATTCGCGCAAATACTACTTCAGCGCTGACTAGCGGCCGTCGAAGGAATACGAAACATGATTTTTTTTCCCATTTTCTCCCTCTTCCCCCCCCCCCCCCCCCCCCCCCCCCCCCCCCCCCCCCCCCCCCCCCCCCCCCCTCCACCCGCTCTCCTTTGAACCCCCCGCGTGCGTGCACTCTCTCGGTGTCATTCGATATTCCCAGTCGGTCACACGACCGTCCCAAGACCGTCGTCGGTGACGTTGGAATTTTCCTTCTAACGTTCGCGACGACGACGTGCCTTTTTTTCGCACGTCGGTGACGTACACGACGCGTGCACGCACGCGGACCACGCCGCGGACAGCTCGCGGAAATGATATAGCTGCCGCAGAGCGTTTTGTAAATTGCGTTTTAATATCGGAGCAATTCAAGGGAGGAAAAGAGGAGAGAACAGAGTGGCCAGCACATTTGTGTTGATTGGTTGCGCCGGCGCTCGGTCCTCTCGGTCCTCCCGATTAACCTCGTTTAGACCCCGTGGTGCACCACGTGACGCCCGACCAAACCTAACCTCACTTTCACTTATACTCAACCTGCATTCGAGCGCTCCGTACCCTCGCCTCGCCTCGGCTCGGCTCGGCTCAATACGGCCGACCAGCCGAGCGGTATACTAACCTTTCCGATTTGACCATGGAATCAGCGCTCCATGTGATAGAGAGTTAACACACGATCAGTGCGCATGTCGACCATAGGCGACATGGGTGTTTGACGATGCTGTCTGCTTTGACATGACAGGAATTACGGGGGAAATGACAATGTCTATCATGTTCTGCTACTCCTTCCCTGATACAACGAGTAGCACGTTCTATGAATTAGTTCAGCCCTCCGTGTATTTACCCTGTTTTATGGATGTTCAGCGTGGTGCGGAGTTACGGTACCGTGGAGAAAAAGCAGGATTTTTTTCTATGGAAATTGCCAACATGTAAACGTTTAATTGATGATAGAAAATCAATAGTTCATTATAATTCTTAGTATGTACAGTGGGTGTACAGTGTTCGTACACCTTTTAAAATAGAATAACTTTTTTATAATTGTACCAAACGACCTGATTTTTTATAATCAATTAGAAGCATTGGTTTACTAAATGAACTGCAAGAAAGATTTTCCAAAAATTACAATTTACAAGGTCGCATGCAAAACTAAAAAAAGCAATAGAATAACTTTTTTAGAATTGCACCAAACGACCTGATTTTTTATAATCAATTAGAAGCATTGGTTTATTAAATGAACTGCAAGAAAGATTTTCCAAAAATTACAATTTACAAGGTTGCATGCGAAACTAAAAAAAGCATTTTTAAAAATTTTTTTATTTGGACCCTTAAAGAAAATTTAAAATATATATTTTGTAGATCTATGTTAGTTATACGCGTGCTGAAGATTTCATCGAAATCGATTAACATACACACGAGCTACAAGCGGTTCGAAATGGTGAAAATCGTAGTTTTACACAACTTTTGATCAGTTTCTGCTTAAAACCTACAGAATCGTACATCTTTCGATGCGTGTCGTTTTTTCCTGCGTCAACCGATTTCGATGAAATTTTCAGCATGTGTATAACTAACATAGATCTACAAAACGTATATTTCAAATTTTCATTGAGGGCCCAAATAAAAAAATTTTTTAGAATACTTTTTTTATTTTTGCATGCAATCTTGTAAATTGTAATTTTTGGAAAATCTTTTCTGCAGATCATTTAGTAAACCAATGCTTCTAATTGATTATAAAAAATCAGATCGTTTGATACAATTATAAAAAAGTTATTCTATCTTAAATGGTGTACGAACACTTTGTACACCCACTGTATATCTTTCTTCTTTAATTTTTGGAGTATCCCAACCCCACGATTAAATTAATCTAAAGTCTCCATTGTTGTAGTGGATACTGGGAGCCTCTCGAAGATCTCATTGTTTTATCTAGAAGACGGTGCGGGGGACGCGAAAGGGAAAGTGTATTACTATGTTTTCGTAGTTATTTGTTTTAGTTCGTAGCTCGTCGATGGTACTTGAAACGATACGTTAGTAGTTTTACGTCGGTCGGTCCCGTAAATTGGAATTACAGGCGTAATAGGCTCGGATAATTGACGCGTAGCCTCGAATAATGGTTTAAAGGACGTTTAACGGCATTTACGAAAAATTGTAAGATCGCACTATATTGTTGTAGGCTGGGCAAGGGTTGCGATTATGTCTTGCAACAATGATCCTTGAGTAACATGCTCTGTTATATGGGAACACTGGAAATATTTCTCTGGCGATTAATCGCCCGTAGAGAATACAATTCGGTTTATTGTAGTACGTAGACTCAATTATTTACAATTTATTAAAATCAGAGGAAGTTTCGTTTAATGATTATGTTCTCTCAGCGATTAATTTAAACACCGCGTCGAGCTGACCATTTCACGGAAGCACTGCCGAACTTTTATCGTTATCTCAGTTTTCTAAAATATTTATGTAGAAGGTCGATTGCGATAGAAAGCTTATTCCCCTCGTATCGAGAAATAATAAATTCGGCTTTATTGTCGAGCTGCATTATCTGCGGAACAAGGTTCGAGTCCACTTCAGGTAATTGTGCTCTGCACAATCGTGCCACTCCACGCAGGCAAAAAATCATGGGAACGTGGCCGGAATACTTCCTTTTTTTTCTTCGTCTCTGCTATTTTATCTCTACCCCTTCATTTAGAAGAGAAATGCGGAACACAATAAATTTGCACAGACCTCCAAAAATCAGAATACAATCCTTCAACAATAGCGCAACAGAAGGTATTGCGAATTTATTTGCAAAATTTAAATCTGCTAAATATATATTTTATTTTGCAGATTTAATAATTTTGCTGTTCGCGAATATGATAGCTGTTGATTAGTACAAATTTTGGAATTCATGAAGTCTTCAGTATGATTCTGTTCAGTAGTATAAAATTGCGAAACGCGAAGGGGACCACGTGGCCGTTGATTCGCCGCATGAAATGGAGTCGAATGGAACATCGGGCCGGTAATTATTTCGATGGTGTTCGGGTAATAAGTCGAAACGTAGAGATGGTAAATTAAGGACAGTTCCCTGACTCAACGTAATGGCTTACTTCCCATTCAACTTTGCAACCAGTTTCATACGGTGTTCGCGACGGAATAGGTTTCATTATAAGGTGACATCGAACGATTAGTGTGCGTCATTTTCCTCGTACAAAAAGTGTTCGCCGTTTAACGAGTTGTTTTGCCGGGCGTAATTATGGCCGCGCTCGCCGCCATTTCTTAATTAATTTGTGGACACGAGTATCGCGGCGCTGAATCGTTGGATTCGCATTATGCATCGATACTCTCCCATTTACACCGTTTCATTTTAAACAATAAAACGACACTTCGATGCAGAGACCAAGCAAAATATTCGTGTCATTTCATTCCATTTCTCTGCGCCAGATCTTTTTAATTCTATGCTACGTTATGCATTTCGTTTCTACCGTTTCATTTTGCGCAATTAAACGATACTTCAATTCATAAAGCGAGGAAAATAACTCGCGTTATTTTTATCGCATTTTCTGCGACAATTCCTTTTTTATTTTATAGCGCATTATATATATTAATCTTGAACTTTCTGTTTCTTAAATTTTTCATTAGTATTTTCCGACGAATATTTCAGATTTCGTTTAGCGTGTCGTCGTATCTCGGCAGGGATATTTCGGAGCGATATTTTATCGAATAAATTAATAGCGGTCGAAGCTCTTCCGTCAAGTCTATTTTCGAAATCGTATTGGCCGTCATGTGTTTTAAACGAATTATCTCTGTTTATTTTGTAACGATATTATTTTAGCCGTAGATATCACGCCTCGTGAATGAGACAGGTTATTCAGATAACTATACAGTAACTCCAAGTCTACTATCGTTATCAATATACATATTTTGATGCTTGCGCTTACGATTCCTCGTCGATCCAGTTCTAATATCGAATTAATTGCTGTACATTCATCCAAAAATTCTTTTCTTTAATTTCATCGCTTAATAATATACAGGGCGTTCAAGAAAAATTATATGAAGCTCTGTACCTTCTACGAAGCTAAAAGAAAGTGTTCGAGTCTGTAAAAAAGTCCTCCTCTCGGGCCACAGATTCTCTATGAACGATTATAAAGCATCTCCGGAAAAACGGTCTAGAACGAGCTCATTAAAAGCCGCTATTAGATAAAGTGTTCCCCTAACGACATTACAAACTTCGTCCTATTCAGTTTATCACTGAAGAGAGACTAGTTAACTCGGCTTGGCCAGTTAAAAGGTCAACGAATGATTAAAAATGTGGCGGTGGGTAATTTTCTGGCGAGCCTGCGCTATCCAACGGAGCCGCGTACGATTGCTCTCGTAGTTTAATGGTTGCTCTAAACGAGATTTCTTCTAGGTTCACCCGTTTAACGATTCCTATCATCGGTCGATAAAATGAGACTTTTCGGACCGTGCACACGTGACACGTCTTTAAATTCTATCTGGTAATCCGGCGAACCCATAGCAGACACAATATACTCCGATCAATCGATGCTAAAAGAGCATCTAGTGGCCAATCAAATAATTAATACTTTTCAAACCACAAGTGCACCTTACATCAAAAGCCACAACAGGCGCAACAAATGCTTCGCTAGATTCCCGACGATTCTACCGAGTCGTCGAAAAATTCCGAAATAAAGTATGTCGGGTGATCCGAAGAATATTTAAACATTCTGGAACAGTCTCTCAACCAGCAACATTGAACAAGCCACACAAACCTCAGCTCGCGTCGAGTCATAGGGTCGGGTTTATATGACACCGGCAAAAACCGTGGTTCATTTTCCTCACGGCAGTTTCGAATGAATTAGCATAAATGTCGAATCAATTATTGAGGTATAGGTCCGCCGGGGTACAAGTTCCGCCGGGGTACAAGTTCCGCCGGTCGGGTCGCTAGAAATTAGTAAATAAATGCGTCTCGGGTTAGAAAGAAGTATTCGGTTTCTTCGTTCCTTGGCTTTCGAAGTTGCCCGAGGTAATTAATGGTCCAGGTGCCGTCTGTCAAGGCGACTATAGGGTCAACCATTTCCATAGGAGGAGGTTCTAAACTCATGTTTCTACGGGTATGCCTGGTAAACCTGTTTAAAAACATTGGATGCCTGCGTATGAAGTTGTGCGCGCGACACCTTTGCTTTTTCTTGTTCTTGCGAGCAAGAACCGGCCGAGGAACGCGCGTCTACTTATTTAATGATCCACGTGGCACGTAAGGGGTTAACTTGAGCGACGTGCGGTCTCTTTTCCCGAGGACTGATTGACGGCCGTGTTCTCTTGACTCGGCTCCCCTACTGTTGGTCCTCTCTTTTTGCTTGGCAGGAATAAGTCGTTCGAACGCCTGTGTCCGGGAACCTCCGCGAAGATTGAGAAAAATGGGACTGGTGGATGGTACAGGGTTTGAAATAATTAGTTTGAAAGGCCCTTCGTCCGGTAAATGGACATTCGAGTGATCCCCAAACAGACAGTTCCACAGGGTTCCTTTCCTCACTCTCGAAAAAGTCCGCGAACCCTCTTTCGGTAGTTCTCATCGAAAGACCTGGAGCGGGTCGATTTCTTCTCCAAGAAAAGGTCAAGTGACTGATGTTTAATTTGAGCTACACGGTTCTCCCGGCTCTCCTATTCGAACCCACCTAACCGCTAACCGGTGTTTTCAACGAGTTGACATTTAAGTTATCTATCTTGTCATCTGAGATATATCTGTTTTTTTTCCGAGGTCCGAGAAACACGCAGCGCGTTATCGGTGCTAAGGGATGTTGATTGGGTGTGCCAGCTGTTAATCAACTAGCTTTCTATCTTGAAACAGGAGGAGAACACTTTGAACGATTTTTTCGGAAATTTTTTATCTTGGGGATCTCCCTCAATTTTGAGAGATTTACTATATCTCTGCTATAATGATATGATCAGTAAATGATTTCCTCTGGACGTAGTACCTTGTTTAGGCTGTTTTAGAGATTCTCGAGGAATGCGACGGAGTGTAACCTGTCCTTATTATCTGCCTGCAATAATTCTCTCTTTCCTAAACGTCAGTTCAAGAGAACCTGCTACTTATTAGAAATGATTAAGCCGAACTAGACTTTTAGGAAACGGATTTCTCTTTCGACCTGTTTTACTTCTTCAATAGCAGACTCGTGGACGGGTATGGTCGTCGGTAATTAGTATTGATTTGTCTAACTGGGCGTGTCCCCTCCAAAAAAGTCGTTTTCTTTCTCAAGAAAAGTGATTTGGTTCGCGCTATTTCCTTCTTGTGTGAGCTGATGAATGATTAGGGAGGGACTTCTGTTGGTCGAACTGAGTTGTATACATTGTGTATACACAGTTGTATATACAGTTGTATACACTGAGTTGTATATATTGATTTTCAAATTCTTCTACAAATTTTAAAACGTCTAGCTCCAACTATAGTTGAAAGTAACCATCTTTCTGTGTATAATTAGCGCTGATTAGTTGTCATCGAATCTTTTGTCAGAAAAGACTCGCTTTGAGCTATTCTAACCTCGATTCTACTTTGCGACCCACGAAATCCAGCATGGCCATCGCACAGCAGAGCACCAGGGGACTGGGATCGTATGTTGAGGACGATCGATTTCCGAAGGAGTGTCACTCGAGCGGTCTTCAACTTGAGCCGCGGTCCACGGTCTCTTTTTTCCTCTGAGGCCTAGAGGACGTTTCAGTGCGGCGAGGCCGGTCGCCTCTGGCCTGGCGTTGGCCTCCAACCGAGTGCCGCTCTTCTGGCAGCTGGCCAAAGCTTATGCCAGGTTTCAACATACCGGTCAACATGGATATTTTCGGGTTTGCGGCGAAACGACAAGCCCTGCCTTCTCTTTCCTCGCTTCTGACCTCGCAGCGCGCGCGACCCAAACGCCATGCCCACCGTCCGATCGCCGATCGCTCGATTCCGATTCCGATTTCGATTCCGATTTCGAACGGCCCCGACACGCGTTGCCAGCCACGCCGGGTCTCCTAAGGACACATTTTCTCGCAGGCCAGCCACCATTTTATCGATTAGAGTGCCGCTCGCCAATCGCTACCTTCGCCTCCGTACAGCCACCAGTCTTCCCCTAAGGGTTTTCGCTTTTGATCACTCAAAAATCGATTTTTCTTTCGATCTTCGCCGTTTTGAAAATTATTGCTTTTCACCAAAAAATCGGTTTTAAGATAGCTTTCGTGTTTGTAATTTGAGAAATATTGTAATATTTTGGCAGAAAGCGGCTGCGTCTTATCGGCTTCGTTTTGCAAGAAGCAGTCCACGGTTATCTGCGGGGCGATACCATTAATTAGCGAGACCTGATTTCCGAGATCGCATTTAATCTCGTAAGTCAGGCATCGATCATTATCACTCGTTGTCGAAGCTGCTGTCTATAAATTTTACCAAGAAGGAGGCTCTTTAATTAATCCTGGACAACCGGTGGGATTATTCATGTAAGGGTCAAAACCGGAAGTGTCTAACATCTGGCGAGAGGAAGGAGAGGATATTTCGATATCCGATCTTAAAAGCTTGGCACGATGTCATTTACATCCACTCCATTTTTACGTCTCACCTGGTCGTCTGTTTGACGACATTGGCTCGCGAGCGATGAATATTTAGCATAACATCAAATATTACTAAAACGTCGATCATCTGCGAGGACGTCCCACAGGATCATCGAAATTATTCATCTAGCTTAGCACAAGAATATCAATCCACAAAAATTCCATTAAACTTTGTAAGACCGATGACTGAAACACATAGACCGTCGATTTTCATACAAGAAATAATCATTTCGTAATTTCGTTTATTCTCCTTAGACCTGTTACCTACAAAATCAAAAATATAAGAAATGAAGAAAAGAGAAGTATAACGTCCAATTCAACGAATTCGATGTTTCTATAAAATTAATCTTAATAACTTTTTGCTAAGAAAACTTGATGGAACTTTTGTAACTTTCTAAGTCGGCAGCCTTTCCTTCGAGATTCGAGTTGCCGAGGTCGAACTGTGTTTTTCGGGGAACGATACAAATTGATCGATGACTCAGTTCTGTCGATCTCGGCTCGATAAGATCGATAAAACAGGAGGTAGGCCAGCGTTCCGATCGAAATCCGCCCGCTATCGCCGCGTAATTTCGACTGTTAGTGGCTCCTCGACACTCGCCTCATTTTGGTATAGCGATTCTCCCTCTCTCGGCCGGGTCACTGAATGAATCTCTTCTGAATGACTCGAAGTCGTCGTGGACCATCAGAACCAGGCCCTCGTGAATCGCTCGGAGCAGCCAAATTCGTTCGAAGTTGAACGAACCAGGCCATCACCGACTCTGAACGGTTTCGGTGACAGCCGAGAAAGTTTTCAGCGAGCACATAGCGCAAGAATGTCCGAATGTCATTCGATTGCCACATTCTGGCTCGCTGGTTCTCTATCTCGCAATTCTATTTTATTAGGTTGATCGAAATTTCGTTTCCTCGAGGGAAAATGAAAGACATTTTCCACTATGTTTAGAAAGTTTTATTCGGTGATGTGCTGATCATTTCGTCTTACGATTCTTCGCCATCTTTCTGTCAATTTTGTGTTAAGTGTTAATAAATGAAAAGAAGTTGTTGAAGCTAACCGAACGAATTTATGTTCCATATATGCATATGTCCTACGATATAGTCTTGATAATTTCAACAATTCTAAGATAAATAATCTGGAACCTGTTTTGGAGGTCTAACCGACTCCAGTAGCAAACTATACTTCTAGCAGAAAGAGGAGACTCACCCGTGCCGCGTTGTCCTCTCCGATTCGTTAGCGTCTTCCCGAGGTGTAACAACTAGCGCGTTAGTCTGAGTCGAGTCTTATCTGGTCATAACTCGCTCGCTCATTATTACGAGAGCTTAAATAATTTACGGTCCCGAGCGAAGGGGACCACGTGGCCGTTTCTGCTTCCGTCTATTTACGATCCTGTAAAATGGACGCCGCCGATAAGATAGCGACTGTGATTTAGAGTTCGCTTCTGATTAGAAATGGAAACGAGCAACCGCGAGCTGTGCCTCGATCGTCGATGATGGGAAAGCTTGTTTCGATCGGTCGACCTACGATTATCAATAATAGATTCTTAGCTCAATTTTCAGTTCGGTCCGTTTGACAAATGTTGTACACGGTCTGTTGATGACCTAGACCTGTTGATACCGTAACAGTCTCTAACCCTAGGAGATAATCATCAGTCGATGAAAGCGATGATACGTTACACACAATGAACGATGTTTTGATGATTTAGATTTCACAATATTACTGAGAACCCAAGAAAGTAATCAGTCGACAAAAAGTATGTCCATCGTTGCCAACGATCCGATCTCGAGTAACAACTTTGAAAGTTTGGAAGCACAGACATCGTCCCTGGGGGAAAGTTAAGATAACGACAGAAGGGTAGGAATATACAGGGTGTACCAAAACTCTTTCGCTTCCCGGAAATGGGAGGTTTCTGAGGTCATTCGAAGCAACATTTTCCTTTGCAAAAATGGCCGTCGCAGCTTTGTTTAAGGGTTATTAACGAAAGACACTGACCAATCGGAGCGCGACCTAAACGCGCGTTGGCAAAGTCGGTGCGCGAATTGTCAATTGGCCGACTGTGCTAATGCGTGTCTAGGTCGCGCTCTGATTGGTCAGTGTTTCTCGTTAATAACTCGTAAACAAAGCCACGGCGGCCATTTTTGCAAAGGAAAATGTCGCTTCGAATGACCTCAGGAACCTCCCATTTCCGGGAAGCGAAGGAATCTTAGGACACCCTGTATATAAGCTATCAGGGTAAGAAGTAGTTGGTCGCAGCGAGATTGGGAAGATGGAAAGGCTACTTGGATCAATTCTTGATCCGAGTGCCGCGGGGGTTAACGGAGCGAAAGCGACTTAGCTTCTCACTTGTTAGACAAGTAATCGTCGCGGACTGTTTGCAGTCCCGCGATTCGTCAGCGTTTCTTGTTTCTGTGCCCGTTTTTTCCGCGGCTGTTTGCATGTCACAGTTTAAACAGACAGTCAGGCTAATGTAATTGGACGAATCGTACAAGTGTGCGGAGACACGAAGCCTTTACACACCGCGCCTCGAAATATGGCTTCCGCGTCAAGGTTGTTCGCGGCCGCGACAAGAAAATCGCGAGGATCGAACGCGCGTTTTCGATCCCTCCCTTAATCCCCTCTCAACAGTTTGTCGACACCGTTCTCGGAAAATTCTACATCAATTTGCAAATATTGCAAACTTCGAGCTCCGATTTGTTTACGCTTCCTGGATATGCTTCTCCACTGAAGGAGAAATCAAAGTTCGAAATTCAGTCCTCTTTAACTGGAAGTCGTAGACATTGTACAAATAATAATGGCGCCGACTACAATCTAGTAGATCCAAGAAGATCATCCATCAGCACGGCGCCTAATTGGTTTTAGCCATCTGTCCCTCATTTTCTCAATTTAGCCTGCCTCCTGCTGTCTAATTGTCACAATGGTAAAAAATTGATGTAGCACTGAGAGAATTAGTTCAATGTCTACACTGATGAATTCATAGATTTTCAAATTCGTGGACAATGGTCCTAATAACGTTGAAAACATTAAAAAATTGTTCAAAACTTGATCGGTACCTGAATACATGTGGTACACTGAAAATTGTTCACAGTAATTGTTGCCGTTTAAAAAGGATTGTGATTACCGATACGAACCAGTGGCTTGCACTCGATGTTTATGGTTTCCTGCCGCATAAATGGCTGTCCACAGTACGGTGACTCGAACCGGGAAGAAAAGACGTCCAGAGAGATTTCGGGGGTTCAGTATGCGTGCACGTTTTCTCGGCGACCGGGAATAATATTCGATTTGGACGGTCGCCAAGCGGCGAAAAAGCAGATTTCGGCTAAGTGCATCGGTGCGCTATTTCACCTGCATTTCGGTTTACCATGCGAGATACGCGCGCGGCACGTGATGCACGGCTCCGGATGCGCATCACGTGAGCGTGCGTAACAACGAACGTCCGAATATTTCGGTTTCGCCGCTATTCGCGGAGATAACGCAGCGCGCGCGTTCGCGAGAACCACGTGCCCGTCCTCTATTTTCGACCGCATCTACCCGCGTGATGCACTCGTCGAACCTGTGCATCCTTTACCCCCGATAATCCAACGTGACCCGATCCTTTGCCTCCCCTTATTCGCTTATTCGCCTCAAACCTATTCAAACGCTCGTACTTTTCTTTCGAAAGTTCTTTTGACACGTACAAACAGCACGATTCGTTAATATTCTACCACCTCCTGAAATTATTTAAAGTGTTTTTATACTTGTAGCATAATTTGTAAAAGATGTGTTTGATTAATTTAGCTTTTTTTGTGGTCCTAGCTGTACCAAAAGATTTATTGGTGAATATAACTGGTTAGTAAATGTTATACTGAAAATAGAAACATCGTCAGACAACTAGTCAGAAATTTATCATAAAAATGTGCATAATCTTTATCGAATGGTTTTCGGCATACATAATCTGGCATTGTCAATGATAAACCGTCCTATCCTTTTTCGATTGTCTTTCCAAAGTGCATAGAATTATCATAATGCGACGCATTTGTCTTACCGCCTGCATAAAATATAAATCCTTCGAACACGTCACAACGAAAATTTCGAGAAAATGAGAAACAATTAAGAAAATCAATTATATCACTACAATGAATAATAAACAGATGAATGTAATTCGATCGACTACTTTGTCGAGTTCTTCGCAAGATTATTTTCGCTTCGTGTAATTTGCCTTATGGCGTTTTTATGGATGATCATTTGGCAGTGCATCGGGCGCCAGGAATGAAATGATCATGCGGATACGACCGTGCGTTTGGTGCACTTTGAGCGCGGATGCAAGAGTCGCAATCGTGTCCTTGTGTATTTCATCAGTGACATGGGCTTAAGGTTGATTCCCACTATTCTTTACGCGGCGAACTATTTACTGAAATATTTTCGAGCGAACAGGCAAACAGATGTTTCTGCAAACAGCAATTTTCATACACCAATTTGTACAAACCGAAGATAAGTTTGCGTTCTCTGTGTCAAGTCCAAAAACCGAGTTCTCGCGGAGAATTTGGCAAACTCATACATGTTTCATCGTTGGGGGCTTCAGATAATCTTCAATGGAACCGCGTAATCCACACATTAATAATTTGGAAAACAAAATAAAACTAAAATTCGTTCATTAACTCTTCTTCTACTAATTGTATCTTTCATCTCACTTATTTTTCAAATATGTGAAATGAAATTTCAGAGACATCAGACACCAAGAAAAAAATATGAAATACAGTTGATCTCATATGGATTATCAATATGAATTAATTTCGCGATACGTCTGCACATAAAACGAGAAGTTTGGTAGTTGAAGAACGAGTTCGCAAGGATCGAGCAGGTCCGGTAAAAAACGATTCGCCAATCGGCCGAGTATTTTTAGGATCGATCACGTTAACAGATGATGGTCGATGTGCACGGACCTTTAATCTATCAACTCTCGCACGGTCGTAAATCACGCTTCGGCTCACAATACTGTGCTAACGTAGCGTTACCTGTTCCACAGCCTTTCCTAACCGACGGTGTTTTATCCCGAGCAATTATACGGCCGACAATTTCATTCGCGGATAGAATGATCGTCCCTTATTCGAGTGTCGCGGGTAACCGCGATTATGGAAAACGCTATGGCTCAATCGCGCAGGAGCGACGCAACTGCGTGCAGAAATAGTCTCGGCGAATGAAAACCAATTCGGAGATGAAATCGCAACACGGGATCTTCTTCGTAAAATCACGCAGACGTGACAGCGGCCGATAGATAAAATCCCATCAAAGTCACACGAGTGAAATCAGCTGTTAAAAAATTCAACTTAACGTTTCATGAGAAAAAAATCGTGTTCAGATTTGTAATACAGGCACATTTTGTATTTGAATGATTGAATGGCAGTGGAGCATCCTTAAAGAGGAACGAGCGATTATGTTCGCGGAAGGGTTCAGGAAGAAAAAGTGCGAGTTTTCAACGTACCCGCTCTACATTGTACACATGTATAGGTAGTGGTCCATCGAGATTGTGTCTGCCGCGAAATATTTCGCAGGAATTTCGTGTAAATTTTGTCTGTTCGGTGTGTGCGCGAGACTGTTTCTAACTGGCCACAATGTGCTCGCTCGAGCAGCAGCTAGGTGAAATATATAGTCACGCGTCACAACTACACGTGTGCGTGTACGGACGCATCATTAGCAAGACTATCATTAGCCAACAAGGCCGTGAGCAGCAGGGCCGTCATCGTCGACGGACGGCCACGAGTTCTGCGAGCGGACGTCTCTCTGTTGCGAATTTGTTCCGCGACTCGAAAAATCCGTGCAGCTGAAAACTTCACCATCGACAGAAATAGAAGATATAAAACACAGTTTGTTGAATATAGCAAAATTAGAATGGCATTGCACTGTTACTTTTTAATAATTGGGAAGATTACAGCGTTTCTACACGTGAAGCCCTCATAAATTCATTATCACAATATATTCGTATCAAAAAAACAAAACGAGTATATACGAGAAATTCAATGAATGATCCGGAAGGCGAGTGTTGTGTACAGCGTGTCCAAGAACTTTCTCCTGATCCTCCACAGCGTCTTCATCAGTCTGCAACGAAAAGAGAAGATTTGAACAGATCGTTCTACGAGGAAACTCGCACTCCCTCGAAATCTGACAATGCGAGGAAAGGTAAAAGGTGCATTCGCATTCGCATCCATAGCCAGTCGATGACTGGGAAAGTGCCGTGCCGGCGTCGTGTGTGCGTAAGAGGAAAATTGGTTGCGAATGGAACAAGTGGAACAGGAAAATGGATCTAAACGGTTTGGAGAGCCTGGTGGTTCAAGAAGAGAGGACTCTCAAGAAGAGAGAGCGAGTGTTTTACCAGCCGGTGTGTCTTCGGTGTATTCTTGCGTCAATCTTTGCACTGTGTCTCGTCGGGATTTGATCGTACGCTGTATCTTGGGGAGGATTCATTCTTCTTGCTTGCCCTCGGACGCGCCGGAAATGCTGGACCCCCCGCTTTGCGGGCTCTCATTTCTCAAGAGGCTGTTGCTTCTCTTTGGTTGTTTGGCCACTGTGTTCACGTCCAGCGTGTCGATGTCCTGCGGCACATCCGCCCTCCTTCTTCGCCTGCTACGTCTTCGACGGGACCCCCTTCTTCTGCCTGATCGGCGACGCCTAGATCTGCGACCCCTCCTTCTGCCAGATCTTCGTCTTCGCGAACTCCTCCTCCTCCTTCTGCCTCTGCGACGGTGGCACGGGGCCTCCACGCCGTTGTCCGCTACCGACAGCGGGTGTCTCTCGAGGAAGTCCAGGTTGTAGGTGTAGCATCCCCTAAAAGTGGGACAAATTTTTCTTAAATTATCATCAAGTGCTTCTTGAAGAAATCTAGGTTGTGGGTGTCACATCCCCTAAAAGCGGGACAAATTTATCTTAAATTATTATAAAATAGTAACTTCCCTAAAAGCGGGATAAACTTTTCTTAAGTTATCATGAAGTGGTTCTTGAAGAAATCTAGGTTGTGGGTGTCACATCCCCTAAAAGCGAGATAAATTTATCTTAAATTATCCTCAAGTAAGTGTAGCATCCCCTAAAAGCGGGACAAATTTTTCTTAAATTATCATCAAGTGGTTCTTGAAGAAATCTAGGTTGTGGGTGTAGCATCCCTTAAAAGCGGGACTATCTTAAATTATTATAAAATAGGTGTAGCTCCCCTAAAAGCGGGACAAACTTTTCTTAAATTATCATCAAGTGGTTCTTGAAGAAATCTAGGTTGTAGGCGTAGCACCCCTAGGAAGGACGATAAAAGATGAAGGAAATTCAACCATGTTTTTATATAGAGTATCCCAAAATTTTGGGCCAAAAATGTTGTACCTGCTCGAAAGGGGTGATTTCTGAGATCGTTCGAAGTAAACCTACCCCTTCAGTTTTTGCAAAATTCCATAAGCGACGCCTCGCTTCAAGGCGACCTGGACTTGTCGCCTAATCTCCGTGCTCGGCAGATCATATTCCTGGGAGATGTAGCTGCTGATCTCTCGAGGAGTCGATCCTTGAACAGCCTGTAGCCTTCGTATAGCCTCAACTACTTGGGATTCGATTTTTTGAGGTTTTTTCGCGGCCATCGCTCACTTTCACGGTGAATCATATATGAAACGAAACTGTTAACACAGAACAAGGTCTTAATTACTCCGACGCTAAATAAAAATGCAACATAGTTTCCTAACTGCTTTTACACCTCGCACCCTCCTTTTCAATTTTATTTTATTCTCGAATCTTAAACAGAAAGATTAACACTTCGTTGCGACGGACACGATTTTACGGAAATCTATTTTATTATAGTTTATTGGCAAACCAAAGGTTTGTTAGGACGTACAAGACGCAAGAGAGCGACAAAATGAAAATAAATTCTCCTGTCGAAAATAACCTCCATCGTTTTCCGTCCACTTGGTTCATCTTATAAATAAATTTATAAGAATTTAAAATAAAGTTACAACGAACATATTAGAAAGAAATAAAATAAAATGATAGACGGTTCTTCGTGAAAATAGACGTAATTGAATAAAAATGTTTATCATCGCTTACATTTGGAAATCCCGACACTCGATCTCCGGGTAGCTTCGGTCTCATTTGTTATTAATTTATTCGTCCCTTCGATCCTCTAAGGATTCAGCAATTTTCCATCAGGGTCTCTCCTCCGAAAAATCTTTCTCAAAAAAACTCCACGCGGTGAATTTACTTCTAAAATATCAAAAATATCGCGGAAGGAGACCGGTTCCAATCGGGCAAAATTTTCGCATAATTCCCGTCGGATCGTGGGAATCGTCGTCCAGGGACCAGGGACCACCAAATTTGTTGATTAATAATTTCGCAATTAGACATCTGACGAATCGGTTGCCGGGCAACGATCTTCATTTCTACAACGTGCAATTTTTCGTTTCGCGAGATCGATCGGAAACGAGATTCGAGGTGTGCTCTTCGCCTCATTACTGGCTGCGATCCAGCGAAAAAAAATCGCGGGATTTCGATCTACTATATCTAAATCTATACTTTTCCCGACTTTCCCTTCCTCTCGCCCTCTGCGTTTCGAATGATCTTTCTCTCGGTCCGTTTCCGTCTACCGCTGTCCGGCAAGCAGAAATAAAACGGCGGCGAATAGCGCCAAGAGAGAACGACAGACCTTTAAACAGTGTCGTCACCGAGGCTGTTTTCTCATGCCTTCGTAAATATAGTACTCTTCCGGCTGTTTGACTTGCAAATCCAGCCCGCAATTAGAGAACCGGCCCGAAAAATTGCCGTTCGAATTATCGGCCCGCCAACCGGGGAAAAGTAAAACCGGCCCGATACCGACCCGGCGATCTTCTTCGACGATCGACCGCGATTCTCGAAGAATTCGTCGCGGTTCGATTATCTGCATTTCAGTCATTCTATGGCTGACGTTATAAATTATTTATTTCAACATTGCTCGACGCGCTGGAAGCTGATCTCCTTTGCTCTGACAATTTCGAATCGAAGAAAAATCTGGTTCTTAGAAACGAACAACCTGAAGAAGCAATAATTAAAATCGACGGTGCGATAAATTCTTTTTCTTGAGCAACCGAACGGTAAAAATATAAATTATCGTTTCGACCTAGATTTTGATGAAATTCCTCGAAGAAAACGAGATTTGCATAAACATGAGCGAGACAACGGAGGCCTACGAAACTGCATTACTATCTGTGAAGGAATATTGATAATTGAGAAAAGCTAATAACGTGTGTATTCTAGTAATGGTAATTATTCGTTGGTAAAAGCTGTTTAATTACTTCCCCCCCCCCCTCCGCGGAGTTGTAGATAAGTAATTACAGATTACCGGCGGATATAGATTGTCATAATCGTCCGGCAGCTATCTTTGCGGGATCGACGGAAAAATGATACCCTGCCGAGTTCCCGTCGATCGGCTCGCAATAAATTATTATAATTGAGACGCGGTGCCGGTGTTTGCGCAAAACGATTTACTGCGTCGATCAATGCGTGAGATAAATTCGCTAAACGGTCCCTTCAACGGGTCGGAGAGCCTGCACGCGTGACATTTATTTCGCCTTATCGTGTAACATCGACACGCTAAATTACACGGTAATATATTCAGACGAAAATATGCATTATCTAAACGCGGTAAATTGACCGAACAGAGACACGCCGGATCGATTTCTCGTCTGCTCGCCGACCGGCTAATTATCGCATTTACCGAGCCCTGAATTTTTCAATTTTTTTAGGAGCGGTTAAATAATTATATAATGTAGTTCTAACGGGAATTCGTTCGGTACAGTGACGATCTCTGCGAAAACACCTATGCAATGTCTAAACGAAGCAAAAAATTCCCCGCTCGCTCGCAGATTGGCTAATAACCATAATTATTGTTTGCTTCAACGGGAATTAACAGATTGAAAAGTTAGTAGAAATTAATGTCCCTTGAAGCAGGATCACAATCCGCGATTTAAGAAAAGATATTATTGTACATTTTTTGGGTAAAAAGATTTAATCATCTGTTAGAATCGAAGATTCATAATTATTTTAGTTAGCGTGGTTGTTGTGCGCTCTCCGGGAGTTTTTGAGATCTACGGCGCAGTTTCTCGTAAAGATTGGCGTCGGTTTGAAACGAAGCAGCTCTCGACTCGCGGCAAAGTGACGCACTTTATCAGTCTGGAATCATAATAGTGAAAAAGTTAGGTAGTAATCAAGTTGTTAAACGAAGTGCCGCTTGACGCCAGGGATTATCTATGAAATCTAGCACTCGAAAGAAGTGTGGTCAATGCAATAGAAATTCTGATAAGGAGCTGTTCAGAACGTTGGCCGGATCTCCTGCAGAGAGCAGCACGAACGAAGTCGGACTCTACTGGCATCTGGCACGGGTTCATGGAATTTCATGGCACCATCGGGAACTTACCATCGGTGTATCGAGTGATCGACCAAGGAAAAACACGAATCCGCTCCTCCAACCTTCGATCGTTCCGAAATTTTCCTTCGAACGACCAGTTGATCCCCAAATCGCCATATGTTACCATTTTTATGGCTACACGTCGTTTTATTTTCCATTCTTACACTTTCGGTTTCAACCACTAAAACAGGGTCAAAATTGTGTAAAAAATTATATCTTGTTTATCTAATGTGTCGATTATTGAATTTCTAGATCATCATATTTTAGACATTTTTATGTTGATTTATTTTCTAAATAGTTGCTTATCACTTACATTTATTTTCGTTTATTCAATATGTTGATCACTGAATTTCCTGAGCATCCAAATTAATTTTATACACACAGTTTTATAAGGAAAACAGGGGCAATATGATCAAAAAATATACTGAGACATTATTAATCTTCTTTACAATAAACAAAAATATTTTTCAAGCGAAACTTGAGAATTTATCCAAAGAGAATTCCAAAATTCGTGTCCCATGTAAATCCAAGTGAAAGGAGCACCGAAATGTTCAAATAATTATACCTAAAAAGGTAGGTTTGTGGGGAACTGGAGAATCAGATAGGCTCGTAATTTTTGTCGTGCCCGTAAAATAAACTAGCGAAATGAAAAGGTTCGCGAGCGCGCAAGGCCGTGCACCGGACACGGCGCATTCATCCATTGCGAGATCCGCGTTCGAGTTGTTTATTGTTGGCCGGGTAACGCGAGTTCCTGCATAAACTGATCGTCGAAATGATTCGAAATTGCCTAGCCTCGCCGCAGGAATTGCCGTATTAAGCTTAATGGGTATTATAGATGTTTAAAGTGGCATTCGGCGGAACGCGAATGAATTCGTCGGGTCCGCGGTATTGTTGTCGATCGCCATTAAATATGGCGCCTCGGTTCTTGCGGTTGTGAACTTGAAACTAATATTAATCTAATATTTTCGGTGTGATTCGCCCGCCTGAATCATCCCCAATTGCCGATCGGGAATTATTCCAATTCAATCAATACTTCTAACGTCAGAAATAATCAACGTCGATTGCAAAGTCAAATAGAAAATACAGTGAGTGTAAAAACTATTCGTACGCCCTTCAAAATAGAATAACTTTTTTATAATTGTACCAAACGACCTGATTTTTTAGGCTTCTAATTGATTATAGAAAATCAAGTTTGGTACAATTATAAAAAAGTTATTCTATTTTAAAGGGCGCACGAATACTTTTTACACTCGCTGTATATTTTAATAAGTACTTTATTTACCTTCGAAGCATTTGAAAAACAAAATGTCTCTCGCAATTGATAAGGAAAACTTTTATTTTGCATAAAGATCCGCAGTGTAATGTGGTTTTCAGCAATGGGATAACAATTCGCGTGTGAAGGGGTTAATTCGGAGGGAGAAAACAGTCGGCCGATTCGAACGGTGTCGAACCCGGAGCGAAAGTGGTCGCATAAATGTCGGGACCAGAGAACGCGGGCTTAACGAATGTGGAGAGATCGGTGAACCGGAAGCGAAAGGCGCGCAGCTTCACGATTCGTTTGGTGCGAGGTATACGCGCGTAAGATCGTCAGCCTTCTGGCCTTTAAAACGCGTCAACGGACAGCGGGGAAATTCCCTCCGGGCCAGCTCCGCGAATTCTACGAATAATTCGCATCCGGCGAGTAACTACAGTGATTCCTCACGGATCGCTTCCGCACCGAACCTGTTCGATCCGCTCGCCGCTGCATGCTTGAGATCAGTTCAATTGTTCAAGCTACTTGGATCATCGCTCTTTAACTCCTCCATGGTTCACAGCTTTAATTACAATTTTTTTTCCTTCTAAAAATTCTACTTTTATTTTTAGTTCTGCTATGTCTCCATTGTAACTAAGGAGGTTATGCATTGCTATCAACAATTCTTATTTTAGACGTGATTAGGGAAGAACTTTCTATTTTATATTTTGCATACAGATAGAACAATCCGTTAATGAATTGATAATGTTTCCAAGGCGCTTGGTCTTGTGCGATTTAAAATTGAAGCAAGGTACGCAGGTTTCAATGACCCTCTAAATTCCCGAATACATGTGCCGGACGGTTTTCACGCAATTTGCGAAAGCTCGTTCGCGATAAATCACAGTGAGAGGGTGACTCAGATGTAACACTTAGAAAACCCGATTGAATGAGATGCCTAACGCTTACGCAACCACGCCGACGACGAGATCGGCACGAGTTCCAGCGGCGATGTTTGCAATCCGCAAGGCCATGCCTCCAGAATTTACTATCCACCGTGTTACTCGGTTAGTAAAAGCTTTTGGTGCGGTTAATTATCCTGCAACCTTCCGGCGGGCTGTTCTCTGCGCCACTGGAAACCCGCGAGTGCATATTTTGTTTAACAATCTTTGATCGAACGCGTCTATCGAATTACTCCAAATTGACGATCAAATTGAATTTCTCAAAAACAGATTTTTAATTTAGTTCCGCTTCGGTTGAATCTTAGAAGATTTTTGACCGAACTCATTCAAAATTGTGGATAGAAAAATTTTTTAGCTTAATTTATTGATTGAAATTTCAGAAGGAATTAGTGGCGGATCTGTTCCCTCTACTATTTCCAAATTCTCGCACGCAATAAATTCATAATGAATGCAAGGCCTCTGCGGTCTGGTATTTAATAACACTTCATCAATTTGTGGCTTGTAATAGGTTCGAACATTGTGGTCTGCACGAAGAAACTCATCACTTTCATGATCTTTGTCTATGCTGTACCATGAATATACTGCTTGCCTATTCTTTAATACATTTAGTATGCATTGATCATTATATAAATAAAATTGGCAAAAATTTCTTACCAAAGGCAATTCTCAAACGATCGTCAATAATCCAATTAATAAATCACAACAGTATTTTACATTGAAATAGAGTCCTTAAAGACAACACACTCTCATGCTTTCAATAGCGTTTTCTTAATTTGCGTAATTAAAACTGGAAAGTGTAGTATCATTCTCGTTTTTATCACACAATTGCACCGATATTACAGTCGATTGCGCCGAGGCGTCTGTAATTTTCATCATTGTCGTTGAATTATTCTGAACGTTGCATTTAACAATGTTAAGACTAAATGTGGTTGTTGTTTCATGGGTTAGAAAAATTTGGACCCGAGCCTGTTCAGTGTGTTGGTAGTTGTGTCTTGGCGATCGTGTGCTCGTCCAGCTGCGGCACGCACGGAGAAGCTCAATTAAATTGATCTCGGTAGTGTACCATTTTATTACGGCATTGTAAGGAACAATTGTTTTCTCACGTGTCTGAAAAACTGATTGCCAGTGATGTCACGTCCGGAGACCGACCTTCGTAGCCGGCACGTCCGGCGCACCGGAGACTCTTCTACGTAGATTCAGAAAAACGAGAAAATCACGACTCACCTAACCGCTCGAGCCATTTCTAGCCGGCTTTTCGTTTCCCGACTTTCGCGCAAAAGTGTCCCCTTAAATTTTCCCGCAGGAAACCACCTCAACAATCACTGCATCAACAATCACAATAAAATAATGAATACGTGCGCCGTTAACTCAAAAATTGAACAACGATTTTCTTCTTATCAATTGTACTTTTGCGAGAATAAACATTAAAATAAAGACCGTGGACAATACTCGTATTTTATTAATATTAATTTAATGCAGAAGAGCATTAAAAAAGTTTGAAGATCATTATTAATAATTGTTTTAAGTCATTATTGATCATTATTACTAATAATAATAATAATCATTATTTAATAATTGAAGTTTAAATTTGAAAGTGTTCACACAGCTCAGAACTAGTACCAAAAAAATGGACACCACAAAAATACAAAAATTGATATAACAATTATTCTCTTCTTTTTGTTGTCGTGTATTTGCACATCGCTATAAATTATGCTGAATCTTCAAGAAGAATTTCTCCCAGCAATTAACTTTTGAAGGAAGGTCTCGAGACTTCAAATTCGAACTCCACGTAAGAAGTCAGCGATCGGACTTCGTTGAAATTATGCGAGGAAGGAAGTGTTTTTTTCCGCTTTTTCGTTGGCTGCTTTGTCCGTGATTAATCACGTGGGAAAGTATCACGTGCATTAGGCAGCATTGTAATGCGCACTGTGTCCGACGTCCTTGCGGCGTTCACAAGGCATTTTTCCATTCCCCGTTAAATATCACGGTGCACGGGATGAACGCGCAGCATTTATAGAATCCATGCCAATTAATGAGGCGGGTTAGCAGAACGATCCGGAGGACGAGGGAAATCTTTAATCTGTCTTCGTTCCGTCGGGTAACGAAGCTCCGTCGTTTTCATACCATGATTAAAGTTTTACCTGTTTATTAAATACATATCAATCTTTTTCACAATTATGGAATTAACGATGGCCATTCAAGTTTTTGACGCTAGGTTCTTCTTTCATAATTGTTCAAGCTATAACAATGTTTTCGTTGAAATTTGTTCAGTGTGAAATGCACTCAAGCAATCTAATCAATTTTTAAATTAAGTTCCTTTTACAAGAGATCTTGGTTGAAGTGGTAATTAAAATCGATTACAAGATATGTAAAGACTAAAAAGTAGAAAATAAAATATATAAAAAGAAACTTTTTAAATACCTTTCTTATATTAAAATGCACTAAAAAGGAGAAAATAATTTTTTCCCTGGTTCTCCATAAAATACCGAATCCAGTTAAATGATTAATAACATTTTTCCCCAAGATTTTAAGCAATTACTATAGCAGTGACTATAAATAAAAGCGTGGAGCGCTAAACTATATTGACGTAATCTTCGTGGGCGCTCCACGCTTTTATTTATAACAGAAGAAATCACTAATTTTATAACAGAAGAAATTTTGAACTAATTGCTTAAAATTTTGGGGAAAAATATTATTAATCATTCAACGGATTCGGTATTTTATGGAGAACCAGGAAAAAAATTACTTTCTCCTTTTTAGTGCATTTTAATATAAGCGTGGTTTTCAGAAAGTTCTTTTTATATATTTTTTTAATTGAACCTGTAAGGGAAGATTTTTCTAAACAGTGGCGTGTTGGCCCAGTGTGCGACGGCGAAGGAGATCGTTAGTCCAGCGATCCCTCTTTCCGCATTATGTAAAATTGAAGATGCGGTGTATAAATGAAACGCGACCTCTGTATCTGGAATGCTCGGAAATATCTCGGGCGCCGGATGGTTCGATATCGTGAGCGGGACTCCCACGTGTCGGGCTCACGTGTACCGCCACGTGAACACCGGCGCTCGATGGTAATCGCGTCCGGAGAGGGTGCTCTGCTACTGGTAGTGCTGGTGATGTTGTGTCGATGATGGGAGACACGGTGGTGGTGATGGTGATGCCGAGAGATGGTGGTGGCTCGATGGGGTGGAGACCGGGGAACTATTAAATGCAAAGCGTGTACAAACGGAACTACCTGCTTATTAGTCGCCTTCCAAGAGCTGTGTTGCGCAACTTCATTGGCGGGCACTGTGGCCCTACATTAACTCGAGTCACCGTCGGGCAAAAAAATCAGGAAACGCTCCGAGAAGGAGCAAACTATCGTTTAACCCTCTCACTAGATCGACGGTAGACGTCATAGTAATTCGTTTGCACTTTTCACGCGAAGGAAAATCGCTACCTGAAAAGTCGCTTATTTCTTCCTTCGTTCTCTCACTGCTTGATTTATTTATTCCTTCATTGATGAAAATACCCACATTTTCACAAAGTGCAGCAGACAATTTCAGTGATCTCGAAATCGTTTTAAAAATCCTTGACAGAGAAGGTATAGTTTCTAAAATACCCAAGTACATGTTTGACGGTAGGCACCACATACTGCTTCTTGAGAGCTTCATTCGGTTTTCTCCACACCCGTGTTCTCTTTTTTTATTTAATAACTCAAATTTGCTCTCGTCACTCCATATAATTTTTTTCCAACATGATAATGGCTTATTCACATATATTTTTGCAAAAGCTAAACGTTTCTTTTTATGCAATTTACTGATGTGTGGGATCCATAATGATATGGGGATGTTTTTCTTGGTATGGGGTTGGAAATTTAGCACCCATCCATGGCATCATGAATGCAGATAAGTTTATTGACATTTTAAATGAAAATATGGAAGAGTCAACCCTAAAAATGGAAGAAAACGAAAAAATTTTTACACGATTGTGGGATAGACGTTCTCGATTGGCCTCCACAAAGTGCAGATCTTAATCCTATAGAAAATTTATGGAGCTTATTAGATTCGGAAATACCATTAAAAAAACGTCACAATAAAACAGTATTTTTAAACGAATTGCAATTAAAATTTCAACAAATTGATCGGAGTTACCTCCAAAAATTTGTGGAATTTTGCACGACTATTAGAAGCAGTAATTACAGCAAGAGGTTACAATACCAAATACTACTTGCTTATTTTCTAAATATTTATAAAATGTCCACTTAATTTTGACCATCAAAAATTGTATACAATTTTGATTAATGATAATATATGGTATTCTATTATATTAATTGTTATCATTGATATCATTGTTTACTTCATTAAAGTACACTTTGTTAACTTAAATGTTGCATACAATCCTGGTTTATTGAAATTACGTTTTAAATTGCATTAATTTTTTGTTGATCATTAAACCTGTCCACTTAATTTTGTCCACGACTGTATCCTCGCGACCAAGATCAGTCAGTATCATCCAGCTCGTCTCGATAAACATTTTTTCATTCAATTTATAAAACTGCTATCGCGAGGAGACGATTACCTAGACGACGCTTAATAAACCATTACGATCAGTTGCCTGTGGAAAAAGCCAATAAAGTAATTTTCCTGGAACGTCTGAAAACCAGCCATTAGACCGTAGACTTTATGCATATATGATGTATGCAAATTAGTCGAGCACAATGGAACAATAAGTCGGACAAACACTATCGTGATTTTTATATCTCGGCGAACCTTTCCATCCGACGAAATCAATTTTCCTTCAGCTCGATCCGAGACTGAACGCGCGCGCGCGCGCACTAACAATCGCATAAAGAATCTCCTCGGTGCATCGTATTATCTTGATCCCTGCACTCGATACTCTCCTGCACGTTGGGATCGGCTCGCTCGTTTCCGATCGCGAGCAAGAAACCGCTGGCGATCCCCGTACTCGTCCGCAATAAAACAGACCGTATTAAGTAACGATATTATCTTGTTTGCGGTTGCGTAAACGCTGAAATCTCCGCTCGGCCGCCATCAGCGCGCTGGCCGTTTCAGAATTCGTTCGGTCGCTCGTGCTGAACTATCATAACTAGATTTTATGCATTTATGACAAAAACGGGCAGGTGCAATTTAAAGCAGTGGACGAATTACGACGACTTAAGGACATCAGTGTATTAATTTCAGCTTGATCAGACAATTCAAAGAAGAAAGAAATTTCTATTTGGCTTCTGTGTCTTGCAATCAATGCAAACATTTTTTATTTTGCATAAAGAAAGATCCGCAGTCTATTGATCAGTGAAGGTTTCGAGAATCTCTTATTCGTGAAGGGTTAACACGGTTCCGATCGAAATGAACGAATTAACAGGAGGGTTAACAGTACCACGAAAAATAATAAAAAATACGGGTACACAGGGTACGTCATCGCGGATTTAATTGAACGTCACAGCAATTCCCGGCCGGCGAGTTCGACGGGGTGTCTCAGGTTGAAGATCCGCAGAATTTGATCAGCGTAGCGTGCCTAAATCGCAGCAGAGGCTTATTATCGTGTAGCATCCTCGATGTTGCCAGTCAATCGCAGCCCGGTTCGAGACATTGATGGAACGTCCTGCGCAACCCCTGTATTTTCCGCTCGGCCAGTCTCCATATTTAAATCGAGCCTGGTCCCCAACCCGGTTCAATGATGCCGTTCTCTCTCGGCTGGTCCGCCAAGTTACCCCCGCGGAGGTTCTGTGTTTGTTTGTTGCTTCCTTTCTCCGGCTCTTTTGTTTCTCTTCTCTTTCTCTCTCCCTCTATCGGGTGCAACCCCTTCCCGCCCGTGTCCCGTGCCTGCAACCCTGTGTTCCTTCGGTCGAGATGCGACGAAACGGGGGCGCAGATGGGGTAGATGAGCGAGGCTCCGCCTGGCTTTCGACAGATAAAGGTCTTGTATTGGTCGATTAAAATATAAATTGCGTTCCCGGGCCGATTCGCTTCACCCCGCACGGGTGAGGTCATCCTTCTGCAATCGCGGACAGCTCTGCGACAACGACTTCCGGTACGCGTGGGCCGCTCACAACATCCAGAACCGTACATTCGAAACTCCGCTGAACAGGTTCCTATCGTTGCAGCGGGTTAGCATCATAGGTTTCTAAAAGGAGCTACAGGGTGCGGCGAAAGAGTCTCCCTAATTTTAACGGTTAATAAAAAAAATACCATTTCAGATACACAGATTTAGTTTTTTGAAGTGAAACTTCTTTGCTGAGGGGGTAACAATTTTCTAGCGTTACGGAAGTAGCGTTACGGAAGTCGTGTTACGGAAGTCGTGTTACGGAAGTCGAAAGTCGAGTGGCGCGAAAATTTAAATTTATTATAAAACAACAACATGGACAGTTTTAATTTACATTGTTTTGAAAAGAATGTCCTGTAGGTGACGCCCATTGTTGGCAATACACTGTCGTAAGCGCATTTTGAAATTCTGTATTACTCTCTCAAGCATACCTTGTGGTATTGGCTATTTCTTGACGGATTGCGTTCTTTAGAGCTCGTATTGTTCGAGGACGATGTTTCAAAACTTGGGCCTTCAGATATCCCCACAAAAAATAGTCGCAGGGGGTTAAATCCGGGAATCGCGCTGGCCACGGAATGTTGCACCGCTATGCTGGAGCAATTTTGCGTAAAATAAGTATTTCTACAGCGAAAGCACGCTGCTCGTTAGTCGTTTTTGCCACTGCGGGGGGCTAAAACGTAAATTTCCCGATCTACTGTATCTGTCGAGCCTAACCCCGCTCTTTGCAAGGACTCATTGAAAATAGGGAGACTCTCTTCTGCCGCACCCTGTATTTCATATCACTTTATGAAAATCACAAAAATGTGTTTATCCAAATTTCTAGCAATTTCTAACCCTCGCAAGGTGAGGTCTAATAACACATAAATAATAAGGTGTCTTAGACCCCGACAAATAAATTTCACAAAATAGCCTTGTTTTTCATAAATTTCGGCTAAAGAATAACACAGTATACAAAGTAAACAAACAGATTTAATTTTGTTCATATAAAAATTCTTTTTAAAAATCTGAAGCTGCATTACCTTGCGACGGTTAAAATAATATCTACCCAAAGAAATAAATCACACAGACTATTTTTTTGACGCGACGTCAAATTGGTTGGATATTCTTACTTGTTCGACAAGCTGTATTCGCGAACGTTCACAGGGTCAGGTGAATCTGGGATAGAAGGTGACGAGGTGTACAGGTAGTCGGAGCCATGTGTTCCGCGGTTTAAACAAGGATGTTTTATTAATGGCACATGTAAGATTAACCAGGATAAATGAAGTACCGCATTACGCGGAAGCTTATAGCGTGGAAAAAGCACCGATCGCTGCGTAACATGTCCCGCCGGCCGGTGTTCGTCGCACGACTGTATACATGCAGTCCGAATGATCCGCGCATGAGATTACTTTGATATACGACAGTTTATCGTCGAACACGTTGGCTTGTCGCAGGTCAGGTCAATTCAGGTCAACGTACTCCTTTTGTGTGTGTGTTTTGCCCATTGTCTCTCTTCCTCATCTGGGTCGCCTCGCTTCCTATCACGGACCAAACTCTTTGCTTCCCGAGTCGGTCCCGTCTACACTCCAAACAATACCGAACACCATCCGATTAAGCGACACCATTTTCTTATAACTTTTGAAGTGTTGCATTTTTTTTTTACATAGGCACCTTCATATTTGTTTTGATATTTTGCAATTCTTTCTTATACATTAATTTCAAGCTCTTGCGAATACAAATTTTCCTCTTTCCTTAACCCCTTGCCGTATTTTAACGAGTCATGAAGATTTGAAACGAAGTCTAACAAATATGAATGTTTCTTTTTACATGAAATAAAATTTGATTCGCTTGTGATTAATATTTAAGCATCGAAATAAATGTAGCCATACAAAAAATACATGTTTTCTTTTCTGTTCTACGACATTCTTGTGGATAAAGACGTTTCAATCACTGTAACTGTAGAGATAATGATACGGTAAGGAGTTAAAAATTGTGACAAGATAGAAATGAAATAAGGACGATTTTCAGTGTTCGATGCTTCCCAACTTTTTGGGCAATTGCTAGTAAATATTAATTTTTTAATTGAATGAATGATGCAGTTTCTCCGATTCCAAGTTGGGGATGCGTCGAATATAATTCCGAGGGGATTTCGGTCAAACCCGAGACATCCCATCGAGAATATTTGTCAGAATCGTATCGAGGAAGTATACGGTCCATTCATCGAAATGTTTTTAAATTGGGTATCGCCGGGTGTCCCATTAAAACAGCCGTCGTCACCCTCTCGAGAATCCGAGTATCAATTAGTCGATGATTAATTTCAGGATGCATTATTCATTGCGGCAAGGACGACGGAACACGCTAATTAATAGTCCGAGATCCGCGGTTCACGCCTTTAACGAGGAAAGTACAGTGAACATTGATTTCGACCAGGGAATAATTTCGGCGCTGTCGAGTATTGTTAGTGGTCGCGATTATAAACGCGATGCAATCTCATACAGGACTCAATAAATTGCAGTTAGTGATTTCAGTTAATTAAAAGCTCGAAGGGGTTGAATTTTATTCAGAGGCTGGCCGTAATTAGCTCGAGCAAGATCCAAGATTATTATTAGAGCTATGCATACATATTGGGTGCATAGCGAGAATATCTTCGACACGTATGGTGTTATGTAAGAAGCGTTCTCGATCTAGCATTCCGTGAATTTGTAATTATTGTATAGAATCATATTTTTATAGAGTAATATAAAATACTCGCGTTTGGTGCGATAACTAATACTATTTTTGCACCCTGGTCCTCACGTAAAAAAGCTAAAGGTGTGAATGGACATATCCTCGTTATTTTGATGAAGTAATGTAAAATATTGTGACGTTCGGTGCTCCGTAAACAAATTTCGTCGATGTTTTTGCGATTCCGGCCCAGTGCGGCAACGGTGGCTGTAAACGGTGAAACAAACTGGAACGACGCGACGGTATCGTCCGGGGACGAATGCGTCTTGTCGTCGAGTGGGGTGCAGCTTTGGTCCACGTGACCGGGGAACGTGCCACCGGGTGCACGTGGACCGCGTAGACTCGCATCCCCTGCCGCTCACTCGTCCGGCCTCGTGCTTTCAACCCTCTTTCGCTCGAGGCGGAGGAGACTTGTTCCTCTCAGTCATCCTCGAGCCTCTTCAGGCTCTACGCGCGCGACATCCTTCCGCCGCGTTTCGCGTTTCGACGTTCGATATACATACAATAATACACGCGCGTGGCGTGTACGGAACGGGTACGAGAGCGCAACTTTCGGGCTAACTCTGCCCCCTTGTCCGCATTAAGGAATCACACTTGCGGGGGTGGAGGGGCTCGTTTGTTTGTTCGGCTCGACGACGCGTTCCATCCTCATACGCACCTACCCTGGACACGCACGGGTCCCGTTACACGTCGACCACCGTTCCACCGGGCTCCTACTTCATTCGCGAAATATTCAGGAATATCACCTGGATTGATTGCTGTTGTGGTCTATTGTCTTCGGGGTGGATCTGATTTTTGAGATTGAGAAATATCACCTGGATGTATTGCTTCGGGCATAAATGAAAAATTTTATTTAATATATGATCCACTGCATACACTAATACGTACACTAATTTTTGGAGAACTGTTTTTGTAAATTTCACAATTTCATCCATTCAGGTATCTTTTAGAGTATATTTTGCAGAGCTTTGGACTCAAATGAAAAATTTGTCCACTCTCCACTCTACACTTTACGACTGATTTGGCAACCAGCCCCAAAGACAATGCTAAATTTCGCTACCGAAAGCGCGGTCGTTGATAGAACCTCTAACGCAGTTGACAATCGTCGAAAAGAGTATCGGTGGAACCAGTGTCAGCCGCGACGCGACCCGTCGAGTAACAAGTTAACCAGAAAGGTCTGTTCGCATTTTAGCACGGGAGGATTTTCATAGTCGACGCTACGAGTTATCAGGTAGCGAATGACTATTGAACCGTCCCATCGTATTTCTGTGGGTCTTGCAAAGAACGCAGCTCTCGTCGGCCATGTTTCCCTCTTGTAATGTGTCGGCAAAAGTGTGTACAGTATACATATGTGTGCTCGTCGTATTTAAATTCAGCATCGATCGGAATCTCCGCCAGCCCATCGACATGAAAAATTGATGGTCTCGCGTTTATGGAAGTGGCGTGGGCAACGGGGAATTACCACGGTGTTACGTGCGTTTACGTTCGCCGGGCATTGTTTTCTGCTCCCCGATTCCTTTCGGGAAAAACTTTGAGATTCGCGGCGAGCGAGAGAGAGAGGGAGAGAACATCGTCGCCGCTCGCGATCGCGCGGTTTCTCGGCGGCTCGCGGCCTCGCGTGTCGTGCCCGTTTCTCGGCAACACGCTTCAATTATAACTAACATAATGTCCTGCGAGTCTGCAATCTGTTGGGCGGCGGCAGCAACGCACCGCCATTCTCAAAACGAACTTCGCGGCTCTATTCTTAGACTCTTCTTATTTTCCTCGGAACATTTTCCACGTCGATTAATCAGTATATTTTACAGATAGAACAGTGTTCATTCGGCTGGAACTCGTTCTCCGTCAAATTTTGCAAAAAACAAAACCGGGGATCATTTCTTTGCATTCGTACTAATCGTAAAAGGTTCCGAGCACGTTAGAAATGAAACAGTTACTTAAAGACGAAGCAAAAGACTTTTTGGTCTTCGACTTTTCCATTTCGATATTGATCAAAATTCCTCCATCGCGACATTCAATTCTCGCTGATGTAAACAACCTAGTAGAATCGCTCTTTAAAAAATTCTTCAAATCCCAAAGACTCTAAACGTGTTCGCCAATTGTTATGTCCCTCGTGCGACCCACCTTATCGCGAAGTGTTAAACGTTCGCGAAACGATAATCACCTAGATCTTCCGGTAAAGATTTCCAGGTGAGGAACTCTGACTCTGTTCATCCCTTAAAAACAAAACAAGTGTGTTCCCGGGGAACTGCGAAGTGTATAAATTTAAACCTGCAATGTGTCTTATCAGTGAGGACCCCTCAGGGGGTAGCTAACTTTCTCGGTGAACGATCGAACAAACAGTGTATTGCTCCTGGTACACGGAGCAAAGAGAAACTGAAAGTTCGAAGAAGGAGACTCTGAAGTAATTCCGAATGGGGAGCGAAGAAGGAGGTGACGGTATGGCAAGCGTGGACGCTGCCTCGTCCTGGCAGCAGTATTATACCTGGTGCGGTCCTTATACTCACCCCCATCAACACCCTCCTCCACCGTCCCACGCTCATCCTCATCCTCATTCCCATTTCCACCATCCGAGTCATCTCAATCAGTACCAGGCAGGCCAGTACCAGCAACAATCGCTGGCGGCGTCTACCGCGAACACTTCCGGTCACTATCCAACCTCTCAGCAGTATCATCTTCAGTTGCAACCTTCCCAGACACCGCCACTGCACCAGCAACAACAGTTCCATCCTGCTAGAGGACAGAATGCACCGAGGAGAGCCGCTCCTTACGACCGACCAGGTATCCCGTACTGATTTCCATTTGGGTAGAAAATCGTTTCGACGATTTTTACGGTTGTTTATCGTTTTACACGATGATCCCGAATCGCTACATCATATACAAACAATTTTATTAAGTTCATTTTATGCGATGATCCTGAAGAGAATCGTTGGACTCGATAAATTCATTTTATACAATGATCCTGAAGAGAATCGTTAGATTCAATAAATTCATTTTATAGAATGATCCTGAAGAGAATCGTTAGATTCAATAAATTCATTTTATACGACGATCTTGGAGAGAATCGTTAGATTCGATAAGTTCATGTTATACAATGATCCTGAAGAGAATCGTCGGATTCAATAAATTCATTTTCGCTTCAATAAATTAATTTTATACAATGATCCTGAAGACAATCGTTCGATTCAATAAGTTTTTTTTATACAACGATCCTGAAGAGACTCGCTCACCTCGCTCGACCCGAACGAAACGATTTCAACCACGATTGTAACCACTGCAGAATTTCTTGTACAATCCTAGCGGAGGGTTGACCGTCTTTTCTAAAATAATGACCAGTGCACGACACCGGCGTTAATTTAAGGTGCCAGTGTGTCGGGACGCGCATGCAATTTTCACGGGTTCTCCGAATAAATTCGAAGTACAAACGGCAACGGAACCAGTCGAATAAGAGAGCAACAGATTCCACCATGAATAATTCAGCGTCCGTTTTCCAGCGACGGGTTCCACCGTCGACGTACAGTCCTCCCGCACCCCGCTTCTTCATCCCCGAGCGACGACCGTATTCCAGACAGGGTGGATTTGCCTCGGTCGATCGTCCTTTTCTTGTCGACATTTTTGTTTTGCCTGTGTGATACACGTAAGCGGGTCCCGTAGATTGTGTCGCGCACGGTTACGCAAACGTCTTTTCAGAGGAATCGCGCGTCTATCGTTCTCTTCTTCGTCTTCTTCATTCCGCCGGAACACAGTGCGTTCCCTGTATGACAAACACGAGGAACCAGCTTTCCAGCTTTAGTCTGGGATCTTCGAAATTTTGTAGATTACCCGATGTAATTGGAGGAGGCATTGGCACGGCGAATGCCACGCCAATGTACAGAAAAGTCACACAAAACAACTTATTTGTTACTAGACTTCTTAGCCGAGTATATAAATATATGGAAAATAGTGGGGATTATTTTCAAAATGAAGACACTGTTTTTAAATAAACAAGTTTAGTAGAAACAACTTAATTCGTGCACCTACTACCTACCAATTACACGAAGCTGGATAATTATGTACACTCCAGAACGATACTCCGGGTCGATATTACTACAGTGAAAAAATAGATTGCAGAAATTTGAAATTTGATTTTCGTCCCGGAACCTCTGTGTACCGAGCGAAGGAAAATTGCAGCCCGCGACGCTGCCATTACAAGGTAGCAGATCGTTAGAACGATCGTCATTTTGCCGCAACGATTGCGCCTAATCATAATGATTATGGTGTAGTTAGGCGCCTGGCTGATCGACTCGATAACTGGCCCTTTAATTCGCCGGCGTGCACGTTGATTATTTATTTACTTATCTCTGCATCGATCGTTCGATTTCACCTATTTTTCAATGGAACTTCTTATTACATGTGTTTGGCAAATTTGTGGCTGAATAATTTTGAGTCCTTCAAGAAAAAATTCGAAGAGCAATTTTACATTGGAAATTTAAATGAAAATATAAATTCATTCAATAATAAAATTTTTATTGAATGGACATATATTGAACTAAATTTTTCATATTTGAAACATCAAAATTTTTGTGCTTCTCTAATCCCAAAAATTAAATACGTACCAATTCTTCCCGAACCGATTGCACACTGTAATTACACCCTGCCCAACATTTTGCCAGCGCTACAAAGTTGTCAGAAGCATTTCGCCACTCTAATCAAGGATCAAGCGTGCAATCAAAGATCGCGTCGAGTACGAGGCTTATTTAATATTCGATGGCGTCTAGGCTACCGATTAGGGTAATCGGTGTATTCGTCGGTCCTCTGCTGTTTCGGCGTTAAAAATATCGTACCACGAGGATTTACGTGGAAGGAACGCGATCCTCAAGGGTATAGCCGTCGGAACGTGGCCCGGGGACGGGACTTTTAATCAGGATATACAAGGTACATCCACGAAAAAAAACCCACGGCTGAAACCGTTCGACGTTATTAATTCCTCCATAAGGATCGAGCCATTTGGTGATTGACGTCGCGTGACGATCGGGCTCGACCGGGCTTATGTAATTTCGCGTAGAATCCTCCAGGGTTGCGAGCGGAATAATAGCCATCCGGAAGCCAAGGACAGGGTAGAACGCAATGGATCGTGCCGGTGAAAAATGTAGCAAAACCGTTCCCCGATCTTCGACCCTCTGTCGCTTTCTAATCCGCCGTTTTTGTTCGGCTGCAGTTCGAACGGGAACGGAAATTGCGATCTTGACCACCGTCGATTAGAATAAAACAATCTAACTCGTCGATCCGTCGAAAACGACGATCCAGATCCAAGATTTCGGTAGGCGGAAGAACTCCAAAAGATCGAATGAACATATAAAATCATTGTTTCTTGTCCGAATTAATTTATATAATCAAAAACATTGCGACAGTATTTCTCGCTTGATATTTTCACGCAATAAGAGATTCTATTCTTCTCGGAAGTAAAAAGAAGATTCTATTCTTTTTCCTTTCGGAGCCATCTTTGTTGTGTTCTTCGCAGATTCGCCCTCAATAGATTCGGTTATCTTTTTATTGCGATTACTACAAAAGTTTTGCTTTACGCTCGCAGTCTCTCACAATCATTTCTTCTTCCTGATAAAAGTTGTTATCTTTGCGACAAGTAAAAATTCTGCCTCATATACTGCACAAAAACTGTGCTTCGAAATCGAAGGAGCTTGTGACACATTCAATCATTTCTCCAGTCCAATAAAAGATCCATGCAACCTTCGCGGCAAATAAGCCAGAAAAATTGAAAGCAGAGTCCCCCGGAGGAATGTCTGCTCTAAAATCGAAGGAGCTCGCAAAAATTCGTCGGTAAGGGAAAATGTCCTTTCATCGCTGGCCGTATTCGCGTTGTTACGAATACGCAAAGAGCGGGCCCGTGCGTGCCGTTATTTTTCTCCCATGGAAATACACACGAGTAATCCCGAGGCCGGAATAAACAGCGATGTCCATCATCCGGAGTGGCGGTACATGAAAACCGTATCTAATCGTTCGCCGTTTCCACGAGCGGCGTCGTAGTGTTTCATAGTTTCTTCTTTTATTCAAATCGCGGAGAGTCCTCTTCATCGCGCGATGAATTCCGAGGCGAGCGTTTCTCTTTAACAGCCTGAATAATTCGCCAATATTTACAGGAACGCGCTGCGACCGTTCCGCGAGCTGCTGTCCGCGAATTTGATTACTATAGTGTACCATCCCGTCGTCGCTTCGTTGCGATTTGCAATACCGATCGCGAGGATGGCGCATTTTATGCCGGTTCCGAGTGCATCGGCTGAAAGCGTTGGTTTATTGAACGGGAGATTGTTTGTTTGGAGAATGAGGTGTTGGAAAAAGATTATGCTATTTCATGTGTTTTTTAAAATATAGTTTAATAAAATAAAATAAATGTATTGCAGTCCATTATTAAAATATTAGAAATATTTATTTTCTATACTCAAAAGAATGTTTCACTACTTGTGGATGAAATTATAAGGAACTCTAAAAGGGTAGAACATAAGCAGTGCTTCACTGGAAAAAATCACGGAACAAGGACAAACGAGTTTTTTTCTCTAAAAATTGTTTCATATACGAAGCAAACAAATACCAGTACTGAATAGATTTTAATAATTACGAGGACAACAAGGCTTTATAGAGCAGAAAGTGTCTAATGGAAGGATCATAATGGATTAATCGGATAAATGGGTACCCATTATTCAGAAAAACGTTGCACAGAAAAAGTGCCGTTCTCCTTGCGGCTTATCTCTAACAATTATAGACAAGGATTAACAAATATCCTTCACGGATATGTAAGCGAACAAATGAACCCTGTCCGCGACACAATCTTATTAATCACAAAACTTCAATCGTTCAGTTTATTGATAATTACGAAATAGTGGAAATACCAGACGACTTTAAGAATATATTATTTGTAACTTATTAACCCTTCGCATCCGAATGGCATAGCGATCGGAAGCGCCCAGTCTCGATGTCACGATCTAAATAGCATAAAGCGCTGTTAGAACAATCGCGGCCGAATCGTTCCGCTGAAACAATGCCCAGGAGCACACGAAGGACGTTCAACGGAAGCCTGGCCGGAGCCTTGACTATGTCAGTGGAAAAAGACGAGCGAGATAGAGATAGAAAAAAAATGGAAAATTCCCCGGAGACCGGAAGTCGGCCGAGTACGCAGGACATGCGAGTGCGCTACCGATTGGTATTCCTGCAAATTCGCGAATTATATGAGAGACAGTTTAATCTTGAAGAAATTGGTCTTGTGATCCTTTCCACAAGCGATCGTTTTCCGACCTCCGGAAAGGGATTCGGAAAATCTTGATCGAAACGATCGAGGAGAATATTCTCCCGTACGTAACGAACGCGAAGAATGCGACGGTACGAACGTAATCGATCGAGGATCCTGCGGCTCACGTCGTCGTTACCGTCGGCTCCAAGGACGCTGAAGGCGTTCCGTCTCGTTGCCGAAGATAATGCAACGTTTCAGGATCTAAACTCAGTGGTCAGTGTTGATTCCTAAGCGGACGATCCCAGGATACGGCATGGTCGACGAATAATCGATTCCTTCCTCGACGATGCTGCTTCGGCATACTCCTTCTCCGACAGCACGCTTGCTATACCCGTTTCACCCGCCTCCGGGTATTTAATATAAACACGTATCGCTGAGTCATGGAAGCTCAATGCACATTAACTGGGATTTATGTCAACTTCGCGTTGTAATGTCGGGTCACCCGCTACGCGCTTTTCCGTGGCCGTTTCCTCTGGAAAATCGGAATGACGGACGCTGCCGAGAAGATCCTCGACATTTCATACACCGTTCGGTCAGTTCGAAGGATAACGAACGATTCGAGGAACAAGACGCAGGCTGAGTCATCCTGCGAAATCCACCGGAAGATCTGCTCGGCCCACACACGCCGGCATGGCTTGCATGTGCAATGTGCAAGCAGATGCACGCACCGATGCAGATTCAGGGGCCACTGTCTCGTCGGAGGACCGAGCGCCGCCGCGATCCTTGATCCTGGATCATTGAAACTTCATACACTGCGAGCCTATTAAGAGGCTTCTCGATAACCGTGCTATATCAAAACGGAGCTTAATCGCTTTCTTTTCAATGATAATCCTGAAAGAAATTGTTGGATTATGTTCCCCGGTCGACCTGGTGGTCCACGATGAAAATTATCATTGATAAGCAATTTTGAAAGAACACTCGAGGATAGAGAAGCATTGGAATTCCAGAGCCCGAGAACACCGAGGTATCTCAAAGCCAAAGAATATTACAGCGAGATAACTCGGGGCTTTCGAAGCACAAGGGTTGAAACCTGACGGCAAGTGCCGACTACCTTTAAGGCTGCACAATGTTCAATTACATGCAGCGTGTTCAATCGCGAGTAAATGATAGTACTGTCTCGGAAACGTTGAAACGAGGAACGGTGGCCATGCATCGGGGCCCTGTTATAAAAGGGAAAACACGCGATAATTCATATTCACGATTAACTCGAAACCTCGGCTAGTTAGCGTTCCGATGCACCGGTATAATTGCATCCTGACAGTGAATGGATTTACACTTCTGCTTGGGGATACCAGCTTCTGCCAATATCATTCCCTCTAATCAACCGATTAAACGCATTATTCATCCGTTCGCTTCTCGAATCGACGGTCTGTCGTGGTGTAGCCATTTTGCTTTTGTTTAGTCGTTCCGTTCCGCAATTGTGGCTGGCATTTTCGTTCGCTCGTTTGAACGAGCATTACAGGTGTTCGGGAACGTTTATTTTCACCTCGGAATCGCTAACATTATACTACCTGTTTCTTACTACGAGAATCTTCGAGATCTTTGACACTTCCAAAGTTAGTCTCTGAAGATTGTCAACAACGAAACTCGGATGATTTGAAGCCTGGGAGCTTAAAAGTTGATTGACTTGAAATCTGAACAGCTTGATATCTCTAAGATTTGAATGACTTGAAGTGTAGAAGCTTAGAACTGGATTGATTGGAAGTTTGAGAGGTTTAGAATTTGGTTGATTGGAAGTTTGAGAGCTTTATAACTTGATTGATTTGAAATTTGAAGGCTTTAGAGCTTGGCTTGCCTTGAAGCTTGATGTCTTTGAAACTTGAATGATTTGAAGTTTAGAAGCTTAGAACTAGCAAGTTCGAAATGGTTGTAGCCCTGAAGACAGAAGTCTCTATATCTTAACAACATCAAAATTCAGTATTTTTATTAGATCCACCTTTGAAGTTCTAGGTATTGCCAATCCCAAATCTTTGTCTCTAATCCTCCACAAATCGGAATACACCTTCGATCCCGAAGTATCGAAAGTACTCTGGCACCAGGGCAGAAGGTGGCGATAGCGAAAGCGAGGCTCGCATAAAATAACATCGCGGCTCTCGGTGCAACGAATCGGCATCGCCGGTGGTAAGGGCTTGGCGAAACAAAGCCTAATAAAGGTCCGCGAACGAGGTGGTAGGAGGAAGACAGAGCCCGTAGGAAGGAGCCACACGGGTGAACAAAGAAGGCTCTTCTTCGCGAAGACACAGTTCTCTCGGTCCTAAGCGTGTCTGTACGAGCCTCCCACTTGCGCATTATGCGAAGAGATACCCTATCTGCTCGCAGAGAAACGTTTTCCCGTTCTTTTCTGCGGCGCATGCCTGATCCCTGACCCCGGGCTGCGATCTCGGCCCAAAGAACCTCCTCCCTACTTTGCGATGCTGGGCCCACGCGCCCCGTAACATACGGCCCTGCTTTTGCTCTTCTTTCAGGGTCCCTCCGATTTAGCGAATTTCCCTCGGCTCACCCCCTTCGTTACAGCGTCACTTTACTGTCTGCTAAAAGTGGTGCATTTATCACTTTTTGAGTATTAGATATTTAGTTTAGCAATTATAACTTCTGCAACCATTTTAATAAACTGAATTGTGGCATTGTTCCTGAATATTTCCGAAGCTTTTACAGGACGATAGTTATAATAAAACAATTCTGTATAATTATATGCACAGGAACGAACTCGGAAGCTAAAATGAACATCAGGTTCACGAAAGTGCGACCACGAGCGTACTAAACTTAGTACCTCTGATCACTAATAATCCACGTGATGTAATTAGTCCCCAGCCAATCACCATAGTCCACTGGGTGAAGAAAAAGGAATGAATAAAAGAAAGACACACCTCTATCTCTCTCTCTCTCTCTCTCTGTCTCCTCTTTCTTTGATCTGTCTCTCATCTGTTTTAGCTCGATGCCTCTCGCGTCGCTTTTAAACGTAGTGTTTATAATTTTCATCGCGGTTCTCCCATTATTACGCCTGTCTATTTTCTCTCTGTCTCTCTATCTCTCATTTTCATTACATGACGTTGACTGCAATATTGTACTTGTGTCGTTTTCAGGTGACCCCATGATAACATCCTCTCTGAAGGGTAAGTGACAAAACGACAGCTCATTCTGTCCTCTTTTTTTTACAACAAATTTGTTTTTGGTTTCATCACATTTTGTTTTTTGGTTCTGCATCTTCCACCCCCGCCCCCTCGATCACTCCCGTCCGACGGCCGATCTATGGATCACTCGTATGGATCGTCGTCGTCTCCTCGGACTTTCCCCGTGCACCTTCTGGAACGAGGACAATAGTGGGACGTGTCTCTCATTTGCATGTGTTTTTTCCTACCCCTCCACCTCGGTTTTCCACTGTTCACGCTTTACATTCTTTCGTGTACACGCATACACACACTGTGAACACTGTAGTAGGAATTGGAGGAAAATGGAGGCCAGGGAAATTTAATTCGAAAACAAGGATTTCCTAACCCGAAATAAAAGCTCTCTCGCCGTTTTTCTCTTCTTTGAAGACTCAGAATGAACAATATAAAGATGTATAAAAATCACGAGCTTTCCTTTTATTTTTTTTCAATGTCTCTTTAATCTTGATCGTGTATTCCAAGATGGCAGCGATTGCTCGAGTATCGATTACTTTATTTTTATTCACGTTCCAGTCATTTAATCGTTCAGAAAATTACTTGGAAACGAGGAGAGAGCCTTTCTTTGCATTTTACAATAAATAATTTCTATTTTTCGAGATGGAGGATTTTCCAACATGGAAATTGAATTTCCCGCTAGAAAACATAGTAGGCAGTCGTAGGTAGAAGCTTGAGCTCCCATTTAGAGAACAATAGTGGATCGAATATCCAATTGTAGTGCAAGTAGCGAATCACAGATCACACACGGTTTATCAGAGCACGACTACCTTAGTAGCGACCAGTATGATAGCGAGCATAGACTATGTCACATACATTGCGATAGTTCATAAGCCCTGCATTTTGTCCATCGAAATAAGCAAGCTGATCAATCCTCGAAAATCTTTTAAAACGAAACGTTTTCGTGATCGAGATACCTTGCTTCCCCTGTAACCGACTCACAGATTGGTTGATTATTTTGTATGAGTGACTAAAAATGATTCCTCCATCGATGGAAGTTGTCGATGGATCGATTTGCGTATGGACAGTTTGAGTGGTTTTCCATCGAGAGAGAAATTGGGGAAATTCTTGGGGAATCTCTTGAGCATCTTCCAAAGGCGTTATGAAAGAAAATGTTTACGGGCTAGAAGATTTATTGCAAAATGCTAAAATGGGAATTTGGAGGAATTGCACGCTGACAATAGTACTCGGCGATGAATACTATACTTGGGTGGCTGAAAATGGAATTTTGCATCTGAAGCATGTGGGTTCAGATAATCAAGGAACAAATTTGATATGTTTACAGTAATGTGATTTATCTGACTTGGTTAAAAACCGAACAGGTAGGATTTCTTCTCATTGCGAAACATAATTCTCCGGACATTATGTTTAAATTACAACGATCGTAAGAACGGTAATAGACCTAATAAATATTAATGCATCGACACTTAAGCTAAAATCTAAAAATCGTCACTGAGGCAATAATAAGCTCCAAGGAAATAAAGATTAATTAACTCGTTAACCAGGTAACTTTTCATTTTCACACGTTCAGAGAATCGCGAGATGATTCATGGTTAAAAATCACCTGTCGTGCCGTATCTCTTCAACAATGCCAGGTGGATGTTTATGCAAATCTTCATTTTTACAGATTGGATTAGAAACGCGATATTTACTCATCGCGTGAACCGGTATCGTTTTACATTAAATAACGAAGACAAATGCTACTAATCGCATCTGAACGTTTTTCTAACCGCATGAAATAATTGTACATATTTCGCAACTGTATAAAAGTCCAAGTATAATTTTATATTTCAAATGTGAACTTTCCAAGATCTTTTATATCAAATTTTTATCTATCAAACAGAATCATTTAAAGTATTTTCTATTTGAAATTTCTCAAGTTTGAAGGAACAAAGCCGAGCAAAAATACTCCGCCGTCGCAGCGGCGCGATCGTCGCAGTCTCTCGACGCGCAAGAGCGTAATTAATAACGCCGCGACTTATAAATTATCGACGATGCAACATGGCGAATTAATGCACATATTAAACGCAGCCTTTTGTTCGACGACCACCGGCCAATCCCGTTCCATTCCGCGGAAACTTTGCTCTCGCTGAAACGCGAAACCGCGAGGAGGCTGTGCGCATGAGTCTCGGCAAGCATGATCGCGGGATTCGAACTCGATCTCGGACGCACCAGTCCAAATAAAAAACGAAAATATTCTCGAAGATTATTCCCCCACCTACCTCGATTTTCAGAAATTATTTCCTAAACGAAGAAGTGGCGTAAAAAAATATTTTCATACAATCCAAGGATGTTTTCTTGCATTGAAAGATGATTCAGTTCCAAACCGCGACTTGTTCTTTAAAAAAAATTCTTTATGCCAGAGGGCATCGCAAAAACCATTTTTATACGATCCAAGTAAATTCAGTAAAATAAACACTAAAAAATTGAGCTTCATTATAGAACCTTTCTTATTATTTGTGTTATGTCGCATCGACTGTTTATGGTCATTAGCGACGGGAGATAATTAATTATTTATTATAGAATCTGATTTTAACTTTTTAATTAAACTTTTTGCTTAAACGATCTAGCTCTACCCGATTTCCGTGATATTGAACGCAGTAGTTCGTGAAAAGAAAATGAATTGTCAGTGGTAGGGCAATTTGTGCATCAAGTGCATCATATCAGGAGGAAAGTGCATCGACAATCGCACGTTTCTTGGCCCGTGGGGCACGTATCTCGAAGGTACGGCCAGATATTCTCGTTTCACCGACAACATCGCTGCTCCTACATTTTACCTGGTAAAGATGTGGCAATGCCGTGTTATGGCCTAGCTCTCGGCTGACGTTATGGAAGGATAATCCCATGCGGTCGACGTTTGGTCTCAGATTTCCGTGCTGCGACCATAATCTCGTTGAGGGGAAACGAGAGGATAGCCGGGCCGGATGACTGCTATCCCGTGTAAACTCGGCCGATTCTAGAAAAATTGCGGGATACTTAAGAAATTAACAAGACACCGGGATTAGGATCACCGGTGGTGGGGGACACGCGGGCCCTGCTCGCTGCCAATCAGACCACCTCTCCCTATTTTCCTACAAATTTTTATCGAAATCGGGGATAACAACAGGACTGTCGATTTTTATGCAAGATCAAGAATTATCGAATATTATCTTTCAATGTTCGGTAGTTCTAGTATCAAAGTATAAATTCAGAAACCTCTAATGACAACTGCATTTGGAAATATTAAAACACGTCGGAGTATTGAATAATCTCATCAAAGAAAATGATAATAATAGTGTTGGAAATTGACCGGTTGGTTACCAAGATTTCTCTGTTTTCCATTTAAGCAACAGAATTGTTAAACCGACGATTGGAAAATCGCCGGAGGCAGATGCGACGCGTTTCTTCACCGCGGCGACGATGAACCGAACTGATGAAACGATCGAGTGCAATGCGAAACGGGAATACACTCGGCTATCGGTACACTGTTATTATCATTATTATTATCATCCCGCGTAATTATACGTCGACGTTGACGAGCCGCCGCAGTCGTAATGACGGAAAACCGTTTAAATAACAGGACGCCGGGGTTGGGGGTGGGGAGTAATGAAGCCGCGTCCACACAGCTGTCAGCCCGAGAAGACACGTTTCCAGTGAAAACCGGTCGTTAGATTCCTATAATGCATTATATCGGCAGGATCTCGCTCGAACGCTTCTTCAACCCCCTCGAGGAATCAATCTACACGCCGGTTTATTGAATTGCTCGTTAAACGCCCGTGCTCACACATTGTAATTAAATAAGAGGATTTTATCCCTGTTCGGCACGTGTCGTTTAACAGCTGGGACTGTACGGTTAATAAATAGCATCTGCAACAAAAACTGGCCCTCGGAGAGTGTCTGCGTGCAGAAAAAAATTTACAAACCATTAGTTTCTTCAGTCTCCTAATTCTAAAAATGGTAATAACTACTTCCAAAGAATTTCCACACCCTCGAAAAATTCTGTAAACCCCTTCTGCAGATCCGAAAAACGTCACTCGCAGTTCCCGAAAGGTTTCCACCCCCGTTCCGAAGACTGCAGCCAATTACAGTTTACATAACGCTTGTTCCCGCCTTCGGATCGATCCGTGCAATCCGTGCCAATAATCATAATCGCACGGTTAGAAAAACGCGCGTCGCTTCACAATCAGCGTTCCCTTTCAACACGGATCGGCTCGTCGCATCTTGCAATTATGCTTCTCGGTATCGGGCCCGATTGCGCAATCGGGAACGAAAAATCGGTTTCGATCGTTCGGACTACGGGGGTCTTGCTCGCGATAAGCCGGAACGATTATATAAGGAATTTATATTCATCCTCGGCATCCTTACCCGCGACAGAGAGCCGTGAACGGGTCTCGTCTCAATCGGCTCGGCGTGATTGATTATAATTACAAGCCTCTCTCGAACCCGCGGCCGACGAGAACTTCACCTCGAGCGTGTGTAACGAGGCTGACGATTACCGGGCTCTCATTACGGTCGTCGACAAAAAGATCGATTCGTCGATCGTCCTACGTCTTTGACACCGATCCGCTAACGAGACGCTTTCCGACGATCGAGGGAAATCGGCGCCGTTTTACGGCCGCGCGATCATTTCCACGGTATCGCGGCCAATTAACGATCGAATAGAGGCGGATTCTTTTCCCCCCGATTGTTCGCCGGTTTATCGAGATCGAGCCGAGTGCCAGAAGATCACGCTGATAACAGCGGCGATGCCAGGAGCAGGCGAATAACGAATTCCTCGCGTGTCTTCGCGCGGTATTTTCAACTATGCTGAGCTTCAAGTGACTGGGGCTTAGATTATAATTTCAGTAAAGTGATTTAGGCTGTTCTAGACATTTCTCGTAAGGTCCTCCAACGATTTTTAAAAAGTGGATTTTTATTCATTGGTGACAAAAATAAGTGGGCGTAATTTATACTGTTTTGTTATTTTCGGCCCAGTAAACATATTAAGAAAGAAAATAAATTTCAATTTCACTCCGGTTTGTTGCGATTAAGTATTTATTTCGTATAAAGATCCGATGTCTAATAACTAGACTGCGGATTTTATGCATTTATGACGAAAAGGGGTGCGTACAATCTAAAACAGTGGACATATATTTAAGGTCACCAGTGTATTAGTTTCACCTTAATAAAATAATTAAAAGAAGACAGAAATTTTCATTTGGCTCCTGCATTTTGCAATCAATGCAAACATTTTTTATTTTGCATAAAGGTCCGCAGTCTACTAATAACTGTAATGGAAATATTCTTTTCGATAGAGATGAATTTAACGAATTAAGCTTATCATGTTCCGAACTCCGTGATGTTTCAAAGTCATCTAAAATCATATTGAGGTGGCAGAAGAAAATTGGAGAATATTTACCTGAAGAGCCCAACAGAGTTGGCGACGGCTGAAACTGCAACGCACAGCGCGAATGCATAAATGATCAACTGGTATAAATTGTCCCATCGTCGACGAAGAGCGCAACTTGCCATCACGACTCCAGCCCGCTAATTTCACAGCTGACGAGCAGATGTTGTCAACGCGGCGAAACATTTACGTTACGGATCGCAAAACGCCCTGTGTGCCACACCGACACCTGACAATTAAAGATCGTGTGCCGAGCGAAACGATTTACCGAGCGTGTGCGTAGATCCTCGCACGTAACTAGAGACCGTAGATCTTTGCGCGAGTCTCCAACAATTATTTTATAATGTTCGAAATTCGAGAAAATCACTGGAAGAAGAAGTGCAACAAAAAGGGATTAATATTGGATCGATTAACCGGTCCGGCAATTTTCCAAAAATGTAAAAGACCGTCGGAAGAAAGTTCAGAGATTGTTCTGCAGGGTTTAAAGCGTTTCTCTCCGATCGACAAAAAGATTGATCGGCGTCCACGATGTGGTTCGCCGGTGGATCCATTAAAGAAAGTAATCTCGAACGAGCGTGGACAACCAGAAACCGACGACGACTGCTTTCACTTTTTATTTTCGCATGCCCGATTTGAAACCAGTTACGAAAAAAAGGGAACCGCCTTCTCTCTCTCCGCGGGTTTAGCCCAATTATTTCTTGAAAAATATATGGCCGTTTCTTTTTTCGCGGAATGCCGGCGCACGGAGAGCGGTTTCGCGGCGCGATACCAATTAAACGCGGAACGTGATTGTTCTTCATTCGCATTGCGGTGATTAAGTTCCTCCGCAGCACACTTCCCGGTGCAAGAAATCAACGACAAATTGCGGATGGCCGAGCTGTGTTTCTCTCCTCGAAGACCAACAAGAGCGTCCGAGGAACGTCGAAACCGGACAAGTTCGACGTACACCTGGCAACTGTATATGTTTTAATAATCCGCGCGACACCGACGTCTTTGATCGACTCGGGCTGGCAACTTTCTGTTTCGAATGGACGTAACAAAACGTAAATGATAACATCAAAGTGCTGTGCCGAAAAAATGAGAGTTACGACGAACAATAAAAATCGTAGAAAAATCCTCAGTTACCTAAGATAAAAAGTGAGATGAATTTAATTAATCAATTCGACTATGATGCGCATCTTTACGCAAAATAAAAATCGTCTGCATCGATTGCAAGAAACAGAAGCCAAACTGAATGTTATTTCTTCCCTTAACGATTTTAATACAGGAAAGATCATACATTGACATCTTCAATTTTGAAAATTTTCCAACAATTTTGAATTTCATCTACTCAATTCTCCTATAAATGTATAAAGATCCGCAGTCTAATGATGACTATTAACCGTCAAATGATCTTTATATCTTGGTGAAGTTTCGTTCGAGAATGTTTTCTTCTGATTTCTTTAAACCAGTTTTAATTTCTAGGCCTCAGGTTGATTACAAAAAAACGTAGGACCAGGTCCGGGTTAATTTGAGAGTGTCTAATCCGAGCGAAGGAATAGCGGGGACTCGTCTAACGGGTGTCCAGCCGAAAGAAAGCGGTTCCGTTTCGATTCGTTCCGCTTTTCGTGGCCGACTTAACGACAAATTTTAGGAAGGTCCTTCCACGGAGAAAAGCGAGAAGGAATTGGGGCCGGCCGGACTTCGTGAGGCCCCTCTCGTGGCCCCGCAAGGCTCGATTCCGGAATCGCGGTAGGGGAACCGCCCGGGCACATTTCACTAGGAGGAGAAAGTGACCCGCCGAAAGTTGTCGTTTTCACATCTGGCCCGGGCCTGCGCTGCCAATTCAACCACCACAGGCTGAATCTCCGTCCTTTTGCCACTCGAATCATTTTTCACTGATGTGTACCTCACTTACAGCAATTGTTTAACACTAAACGTACCGAGCTATAAAAGCAACAGGCACGTAGTTAACTTATAAAAATGACAAGAATTAATTTATTTAGACTTTGCGCGGTTCTTATTATCATATGTGCTCTAATAAAGATATTTATTAAATCATTTCTTATGAAAACACATTTAGAATTTCATTAATCGTGAAATAAAAATATCTGGAATCGGTCATTTGATCGGTCGTGGTACGTTTAGTGTTAACCCTAATTCTAAGCCGTATCTTTTATGACGTATCTTTATAATTAAAAAATTTAATTTTGTCTGAACTGGGATCAAACAAAGTCCGAACAAAGGAATTAAAATTACAGTACAATAAACAGAGCTTCGCAACCGAGCGCACAAAATCAATCGCACAAAACGATCGAGGTGCATTTCGCTTAAGGAATCGTTCGCTTCTCGGGCGTATTATTACGTCAATCGCACCGCCGCGGATTCAACGCGATTTAAGGCCCGGTTCACACGTGCAACACGTGCGAAACAAGAGGGGGCCTAGCTGTCGTGCGGCGAACGATGCGAATTCGAACGGCGAGCTGCCATAATAACAAGCTGTTAAAAGCGAACTTCTTTTCTTCACGGGGAGAGACCCCGGAGATCTCGATGCTCGGCAGAGAGAGACGCTTTCGTTTCCCGGCTAAAGGTTAAACTGTAGCTACGGTCTAACGATGCTGCACGAAATGGGAATCGAGACAACCTGTTGATCCTGGCTGCTTCCTTTCACTCCCGGCATCCACTCGGAGAGAAACAGACCCGGGAATTTTTTGTTCCACGGATCCTCCACCGGCCTTATTTCGCGATCATTTCGTAATCCGATCGATCCCACACCTTCTTCTAACCCTGGATCCACGGTACACTAAAATTCACTATTTTATACTGCCTCATAAAAATAATCAAATTCATTGAGACACCGGTTCGTGTTATAATTGGGGGATTTTATATGTAAAATAAAAATGTCCCCACTTGTACCAACCAGAAATTAAATTAAAAATGAATTTCCTCCATTGACACCTAACCTGCATATAAATTTGAGCTTGTTCGTCATTCCGAATTTATGGAACAACATTAAACAAACACATCGCGAAAGAAACCTTTAGCAGAGCCTAGCAGTCCCAGTGTTAGATCACAGTTACAGTTACCGAATTCGATCGGTGCAGCGTTGTTACTCAACTATTACTCGGTGACAGTTGACCGGCGAAGGCGGAAGTGCTTTATGACACAACAGAGTATTTCCCCCCGGAGTCCAACTCCGAACATAAATTCTGTTGGATTCGAAAAAGCAAGCCGGGACGAGCCGGGAAGCGTTCCCGTTTCGTTTTCGTTGGTACCGGGCGACCTTTCTCTTCGTGGTAGCTCGGCCAGTCGCGTCGGGAGAAAGGGAAGAATGGCGGTCGGAGAAGGACGAGGATAAGGATAAACGAAGACGGCGACGTTAATTTTGCCTCGAAGAAGCATAAAGCTCTGAATCACCGGTGAACCGGTCCCGTAGTCGCGTTGTGCGAACGCGGAAACCGCTGGCGGGCTCGCGCGGGTCACGGAAGAATTCCTTTCTCCTCCTTCATTGTCGTTCCTCTTCCTCCTTCTCCACTCGCTTCTTCCTCTTTTCGGTCTCTCCTCTTCATCCTTGTTCTCCGCACGTGATCATCGCCCCTCTTTTCTTCGGTGTGCTGTGTTTATCCTCCTTCTTTGTATTTCCAGACCGAAATAACTTCTGCACGAAAGTATAGCCTGCGTGGAGTTTATTAATCCTCTTTCCGAGACGAAAATAGCTTCGCACGTGAATATACAGGCTATGCTTGCCGAGTTATGAATAATTACGCACGGTGCGTTTATGCGATGGATCGAAATCAAAAAATCAACTCTTATATAAATATTCATTACGAAGGTGAGCAGTGATATCAAAACTAATAAACAAGTATTTACTATGCCTACACCTGCGACTGAAAAGTTTTTGCTAGAATTTATTTTCGAGGAGAAAATGGGAAAAGATGTAATATGCGGATTTTTCAAAAAGTTTAAACACCTCGAAGAAGGAGGACTTACTTCACTTCGAAAAAAATGGGTGTTGGAGTGATTAATTGCGGGTGATTAGACGGTCATTTATCCAGTGTTAGCGTACGAGGAAGGCAGTAGTCGCAGCTGTTAGAATCTTTACCGGGGGGAACTCTCTCTCCGTGCCCCACTCGCGGTGCCCCCTTACGGTCCCCGTAAAACCGTCCGGTTCCCCCCCGATCGGCTCGGCGCGCGGCGCGCAGCGTCGTCGTCGCGGCATTTCGCCACTTTCGATTTTACCTAGCGAGCACCGTAGTCGCTCCGTTACCGTTAATTTCATGGATCGGTCACGATCGAACCGCGGCACCAGGAAGTGGGTCGATCTGACGTAGAAAACGGGGACAGGCTGCGTGTGCTCGGGGGTCCTTCTCGATCTCAAGCGTCCACGTTCCGATTTCTTTCATTTTTCTCTCTCCGCGTACGTCACAATGACTGTCGCCTTCTGTCCCCGTCGTGCGACGCGTTATTTGTTTCACTAACCCCGCCGATCGACGTTAATTTATTGAAACGAGAGCTGTCTGGAAACTCGTTCTTCAGATTAACAGTTTTGGAAAGTAAAATGTCGAATGGAAATCTGTTTCAGCATTTCATGCGTTCGCAGTTGTTCACGGGGTTGTATTAACGTAGATTGAGTGTGTGTGACAGGTTGATCTGGTTTATGGTTCAGCATTTAATGTGCTTTTTAGTTTGCTTGGGTCTGGGTTAGGTGAAATTCTAGGTGGAAACGAAAAAGTAATTTATCAATTTTCTGTTGGTGTTGCGTTCCTTTTGTGTACGATTGTACCCGTTGGAGAAGCATAATTAATTAGCCTTTTTCACTGATTGAAAACGAATAATTCAAATTACTATTTAAATTTAAAATTGAGGGGTTAAATTTATACGGGACAATTTAAATTACTACTTAAATTTAAAATTGAGGAGTTAAATTTTCAAAACGGACTACTGGAAGGTTCTCCAGCCCCGATCTTCGAAAAAAAACGATCACCGCCCGAAAAAACATCTGTCAATCCTCAAAACCGCTGACTCAGCCGTCCATCCCTTTAGCTCTCACCCCCGCGACATCCTCGCCGAATCTCAAGGCCTCCACCTCGGGGTTTCGCGAACACGGAAGCCCCGGGCACCTGTCGGCTCCCGGATTGGCCGGGTCGCTCTTCGGAAAAGCGAATCGCCGCGATCGCTCGAGAAAATCGTGAAGCGCGCAGGTCCGAAAGGAAAAGGGGTTGTAGGAGAGAAAAGAGAAACGACGCTTCGCGGAACGAAGACACCTTTATCCTGGCGAACGCCAGTCGAACAGGGACACCGCTATCTATCTCCATTCAACGAAGAGGAGAGTAGAGAGGAGTGGTGGTGTATCTCTACAGAGTGGGCCAGGAAGGGGTGAAGACGGTGGTACCGGTTGGTGGGGGGTGGGGGCGGGAAAAAGCGGATGTTCGATGAACGGGAGAGAGACGCAGCTAGACGTGTGGTGGGGGGAGAGAACGTGGACGCGTGTGCTCGCGGGAGAAGCGTGCGAGAGAGAGGACAGAGTTAGAGAAAGACAGAGGGTCTGGATCGTAGTCGGAGCAGTCAGTGTCTTTCCGGACGCCGCAGGTTCGAGGCACGCAGCTCTCTCTCCCCTCTTTCTTCCTTCATTGTCACAGTAATCTTTATCTCTCCCTCTCTCTGAATCCTGCTCTAACCCCCTCTCCTTCATCCCTTGATCACCGAGCAGCTTCTCGGCCTCTCCCTTTCCGCCCTTCCTCGTGCTGTCTCTCTCTCTCTCCCTCCGCTGGCTCTCCTCTCTCGTGGTCCCAGGACAGCGAAGCGCGTCACCGTCCCTCTCCCCCCACCATCCGGAACCCGCGAGCACCGGCCAATCGGCGTCTAGCTTCCGGCAACGGTGACGGCCCAATGGGCGAACACCGGCGACGGATAGACGCTGACGATCGCTGATTTTGACAGTCGACACACGACGACGGTACCGTGCTGCGCTCTCCTTTCCGTGCGTCTGCGAACAGGTCTCGCACCTGGGACCCTGTGGCTCTCGGAGACCTGTGGTTGGCGAGAAAGTTTGTCAACAAGAACTCGGTGTGCTTACGGAAAACGGAGCTGCTCCCTCGATGCCCTCCGGTTGACAGTGAACAGTGGTCCTCGGGGGAGAGAGAGGGTGGCTTCGCCTCGAGATCACCACGTGGTCCCTCGGTGGTAGTTAGAGGTCCTAGCGTTCTTATCGGCCCCAGAGTCCTTAGGACACCGGGAGTCAGTGTATAGTGCGCCGCGGAGTTCTCCAGGTGGTTTGTGACTTGGGGAAGAGACTAGGAGCTGTGTTGGATGCAGGGACAAATAGACAACTGGGATCGCGAAGCCGCGGGCTTGGGTTCACCCGTGGTAGCCGTCTGTTGAACCTTGGAAATTGGACCTAACCTCCTCTACAGAGACTTTGGAGTCTCTTCTCGAGCTGTGGTAGCATTTTGTTCAGCCTTGGTAGTTGCTGTTTTTGTGTCGCCTTTCTGGCATTCGGTTCCGAAGGATAGAAAAAACTGTTCGGTGAACTGGTTGGTGGATTTTGTACGGTGTATCATAGACGGTGTGAGAGTGGTTCGACGACACGGGGTACGAGGACTTAAATGCTCGCGTGAGAGGGTGGAATCGATGAGCTGCGCCATGGAGTATCAGCAGTTGGCGCCACCGCCGGTCCCAGGCGTGCTGCACCAAGCGCACCACCAGCAGCAACAGCATCAGCAAACGGTCCAACCCCCGCAGCCGCACATCGTGGTCGCGCCTGCGCACCAGCAACAACCCCAACAACCACCACCGCCGCCGTTGCCGCCCACGTCACACGGGCATCAGGTGGTGCACGCGCCACTTCCGCCTATACACGACGACAGCACCAGCTCGAGGTGGAGCCAGTATCAACACCTATGGAGGCAGCACCACGTCTATGTCAATGGTAGGGCGTCGTTGCTTAGAGAGTTTCCAGGTGGTTCCACGGCGTGCCACCCCCCGTGGAGTCACGGAGGTGTCGATAGTCCGAAGCGTTCTTCGGGCTCTTATTGATCTCTCAGCTGTTAACTTGGTGGGACGAGATCTTTGTTGTCATTGTGGCAACTTGACAGCAGGGAATAGATTTCCTAGGTCTTATAGATGCTCGAACGTCTTATTAATCCATCTGATTTTGTAGCCTCCAAGCAACATCAATTTCAAATCCCATTGTTTATGTATTTTTGCAAAAATTAAAATTAAAAGGTTGAAATTACTTTTTACACTTCTGTAGGGGTTGTTAATGCTTTACTCACCCGATGACTATTAATAGGCTTTTCAATGACTGAGCTGTATGTATGTAAAAGAAGCTCGGCTAGTTCTAAACAATAATTTCGGAAGAAGTTGTTACGCTATATTAATTCTAAAAATTTGTTGAATTATGAATAAAATTTCGAAACCTCCAAAAATGTGTATCTCTTAGAACACTTTTTTTGTTGACCTCGCAACTTTTCTTGTACATGCATATTCTAAATTGACAGAAAATCCTTTTACATATTCGGGCTCCTAGAGTCTCAATCTGAAGCTCGGAGATTCTATCTAGAGATTGTTTGGCACACGTTTGGCATACGTTTGGCAAAGGTGTATTTAATTAGATTACTTCATGAAGCCATGAAGCTGGTCTAAAGGTCAACTGAAGTTCCTCAAACCGGACTGCACGTTTTAGACACTTACGTCCTTACAGTCTTACTCAACTATAAACACTGGAATTAGAACAGAAACTACAACACAAAAAATATAAAAAATTGATAATTAGAACCGTCACTACAATAGGTACAGATCTGTCTGTGTTCGTTCGATGTTCTCGTTTACCGGAATGCGATTTTGTGAATGATCTTTCCCCTGTCACGACGGAATCTCTTAAATTTCTCCACGGCCGAAATTATGACACCGTTCGCCTGTTTTGCGTCATCGCTCATTAAACACGTAGTATAACAAGGTATGAATATTAAAATCCAGTGAACGTCTCTCTTTCGTGCCTCCGAGTGTTTCATCTCCGGTACTCCTTGAAACTCGTCGTAAATCATATGAAATCGTCGAGAGATTTTCTATCTAGCCAGAACGTTCTTATTTTCAAAGAACGCGTCGCAAAAACAAATGAAAAATCATTGCGAAAATTGGAGACACAGACGAGCCTCGAAATCTGTTTAGACATGTGTAACCTGCTGTTCCGATTGACTGCGGACATTTTCCCTTTGGAATTGAAACTCTTGTCTTTTTTTAACTGCTTTTGAATTATCTCTCGTGATAGCTCTCTAAATTTATGCAAAATATACACATTTTTAGAACGTATCTAATTGTATTCGAAATATTCTGCTTGACAGCGTTATCGCTAGATAGAGTGAAAAATGCTATAAATATATGTATACTATAAATACTATAAACACTACTAAAATATTCAAACTGCAAATGGTCTAAATCAGGTAAACTAATTTTTATAGAATTTTTATTTTCGATATTTCGATCCTTTACAATTCAACGATCAAGAAAAATATTCTTATTATAAATACTCTTCGCAAGTGTTTCTGATTTATTGTAAGGTATAGAAACAAACAAAGGAAGTCCCAGTAGTATGTTAACAGCACGACCCAGATGTTTAATTAGGTAGATGAAGCGGACGATGGAAAATTCGATCGATAAGCTTTTTCCGTGGAAAATCGGCAAGCGTGGATCGCGCGGATAAAACACGAGAGTACTACTCGCGAATCAGAAACGCCCACCTGTTGCTTACATCAGGTTGCCTACATTTTATCCGCAATTATATCGCAGCGTGATCTAACGATCGACTTAGATCATACACGCCGCGGACTTTCTCCATCATTTCTCCCCCTTCAATTTCAGCCGTGATCTACAGGCGCGCTCTTGTATCTAATAACAATCCACAAAAAAGGTACTAACCAGAAACTTCCGTTATATCGTTACTTTCGATCATTCTAGCCTTCGTAGACCCATTAATATAGACCACAATATTTTTATTCTAACTTTTAAATATTCGACATTATTATTAATAGTATTACGTCCCTTCTCATCATTTAAAATCAAACCTGAAGCTGGCAGATGCAAGAGAGAAATTTAAAGAAATTAAGAGCATCGACATATATTATTTTTAAATTAATAAATTCCCAGGAGGAAATAAATTCTTACTCGGTTCTCGAAGGTTGTAATGGATGCAGACGATATTTTTAACTATTGACCAATAAAACGGTAGATAAATATAATCTGAAATAGTTCAATAAAAAGCGGAAGGTATTGGTTTGTTCGGGCGGCGGAGTTCAGCGAATTGTTTATTTATTTCTGGGTTCAGACCCGCGTTCCCTGTCGCACAGAGTTATTTATTGACTCCGGCGATCCGAGTTAACGGGTTCGAACATGGATCATGGACGGGTTCGTGAATGAATCATGCGTGTCCGCTTGCGAACGTGTGAATTCACCTATGCACCTATCCTACTTGCGACGGAATCGACTCAAGGCTATTAACATTTGCATCCTCCCACGTCTTCCACTTACTCTATCTCTATCTGGCCATCTGTTCAGCCGGTCTATCCATCTCTCTTCGTCGCTCGTCCTTTTCATCCGCTCTTTTGCTCTTTTGTTCAAAAGGGAAGCGACTCGCGGAAAACACGAGGCTCGTCGCGAAACGGCTCGCTAAAATGGCGTCGAAAGTGCAGAATATTCCTCTCTTATTATTGAACCGTGAATTTCATGGATTTTTAGTGTAACTTGTCCAGCGAACGAAGCGAACGAACACTTAGACTGCGCGTCTCTTGAAATCAGTATTCGTAAATTGTTATTCAATTTCCTGAGTGCTGTTTCTATAAGAAGGCTGCGTCATTGTTAAGACCTTACATTCCAGAGCGCGATTCTAACAATATTTGATCTTGTGTTAAAAATCTGGCGTGGGCCAAATGATGAATGAACATCAATTTCGAATAAATTAGCAGAGGTAGCACAGTGAAAATACACAAACGAATTTATCGTTGGTTTATTGAACCACAAATTGAACAGCTGCAATTTGAGACAGTAGAAAGATTAAAAAAATTTGTTGTATAAAAATACTCCGTCTACCTATCCATACAACAAATTGTTATGAATTTCTAGATATTGTATTAATTGCTAGGAAGTGGGCGTTTATAGCGATTTACGGCAATGTTCATTAAAGCTGTTTGCGGATTTTTTATTCCATCCTTTTAATGGTATTCGAACTCGTCGATTTTCTAGATTCGATTTAATTGCTAGGAAGTCGAGTATAAATTCAGAGGTTCTCTAAATTATTTATCGCGAGTCTAATCTCACTATAATTCTGTGCGCTGCAACGTGATATGAATGGAGAAAGTGCACTGTCCTAATAAGTACTTGGAGGAACTGAGCGCATTTAAATTCGCATTTCTGAAGACAAAGTTAAGCGAATACAAACTGTAGCGCATAATACGGTTGCTTCGGTCGAGCTAAAGTTTAATGAACTTCTCGATGACTTTCTCCGGTTCAAGTTTATATATTTATAGTAAAATTGAACGACGTGTAAAGAGTGCAGCTAAACTGCATTCCATTATGACAAGAATAAATCGGAATTAAAGGGACATTAAAGTGAAACACCATTTTGTTCGCTTCAAGCGCTTTCAAATACTTGTACCTACATATTTTTAGATACATGAAAATTGTAGTGGAATTTTCAAGAGTCAAAGTTCAGGTTCTGCAAGGCGCACTATAGATCTAAATGTGAATTTGCATGTCCGCAGCCAAATTCAATTAACCAAAAAATTATAGTAAAATTGTACGAACGATTCCACTGAAAAAAAGAACGAAAACGAACGGAAGGATCCAGCAGTATGGTCGTGTCGCGAGTGGTTTCCAGGTCCAAAAGGCAAGATCGTTGATCGATCCATGTTCTTCGTCGTTTAACTCGGCCGTTTAGCGCTCGCGTGCGTTCTAAAACGTCAAACGACCTCGTGAGCTCGTTGCGACCGCGTTGTCGGGCGTGCTCGTCGAATTGTCGTCGAACACAATGGATCAAAGCGCTTCGGGGGGGGGGGGGGGCACAATGCTAGGGATGGGCGGACCAGCCCGTCCTGCGCTTTGACGTTGTCACGTCAACAATGACGAATCCGGGGATCGTGTCATTCCCCGAAATATATCCGCGTCTTCTTCCTTTCTTTTCTCCTCGATTCGTTTTCCTTTTTTTTCCGATTTTTTCCAACAGGAAAACGCGATTACGTAACGCCACCATTGGTCCTCCAATCGTTCGTCACGGTTCATTAGAGAAATTTTCCCGATCTCCGACCGAGTAACAATACATTCATTCATTTCGAATGAAAAATTTGCATTCCATTCTGTGCCCGTTTCAATTTTTTCATTACCGGGTAGACTAAATGTTCGAGGAACATTTCAGGAATATGTCTAAATTTGCTTATATCTTTCGAATATTGTCCGAAAATCGAAAAAAATTGATTTTATCCGACACACCGTTCCATGTTACACATTAAAATATTGATTCATTGAGAAATGATCGCCTGAAGCGGCACTGCAGGGAAAAAGATTTGTGGACGTTCAAGAAGAGCGTTCGCAATCGTGTTCGGCGAGCCCAGAGTTAACAGAGGTCAAGATACCGATCAGAAAGATGGATTTAGGTCACGAGGGAGGAGCAACTCGGTGGAAAGTGTTTAAAATCTAATTTCAGCGAGCGCAGAAATAAACGCTCGCGAAGATGTTTCCTCGTTCCCGTCATCCTCCGGTCTGACTTATCGTCTGTGTTCTTTTGTTTCTTTTTTATTCCCGCGACGTGGAGAGAATTTCTTTTTCTCTGTCGTCACTTTATTGACGCTCGATCTCTTCAGGTCCCGCGGGAACGTCGAATCAGCCGCGTTCGAATAGGCGGTTTACGTGAATCGAGGTCACAGGTCGGCCTCCACTTTGCGTCATAGACGTGTCAGCATTCTCGATATTAATTTCTAGCGACTTGCGCGACCACGGTCCCGCTTCGTACCTGAACTTACCTTCGAAACGTGTTTCCAACGATCCGCTCGTGTTTCTGTACGATTCGATCGGTGTACGGTGTTGGAAAAATCTTCGCGGAATGCTGCGATATTTATTTCAATGTAAACACGACGAAACGTGATTTTTATTCGTGTGTGGCATTCTGACCACTTCAACCACAAACTTTCTAAATTTTTTGGAAAATCGCAGCTGCAATATTTATTTTAGAGCCAAGATAAAAAATTGGAAATTAGTAATTTTTAGATAGGCTGACCACTGCGAGCACGATCTCCTTAAATTCTTCCTAAATAAATCATAACAAATCCTGAGAACTTGTTACAAGAAAAAGCAGCTTCGGTACATTATTGTTAGAAAAGTGAGTATCCATAAAATAATTTTAATGTTCACGTTTCCTTAATTTTTTCGTGCGACAGCAGGTGTCATGATCATTAGGGCTGGTCAGGCCATGCCTAATCTTGCATTATTCCATCATGCAAACTCACGAACGGATATTGGAGAGCTGGCGTGAACGAATGGCAATTGCATAGTGTTCGGTTCGTGGGAAAATCAATACGGTATTTTTAAGGCTCACGTTGTTCGAACAGTGGAGATACAACCTCCTTGCATTGTTACCACCAAACCGGACACTCATTTGATGGAAGGGACCGCGAATTTATCGGTTTTGCCTTTCTACCACTGTGACAGACATTGTCGTGATTCTTTGAATGCTTAGATTGTCTAACCATCGTTGTCTGAATTTCCTCGAAGTCATCCATCATAAAAATTCATAGAGCTTAGATGACAGATGACAGCGAAGGCTTACCGCAAACAAATCCATTTTTATCGTCTTTTTATTGTAGAAGCATAAACACCGAACGAGCGTTTGTTGCGGTGCTTGTATTGTCTGAACAGTGTCCGAACAATCTCCTTCGATGCTCAAATGACGAACGATGCTAATGACACGTTGCTAAAGAATACGGCGACCGCCTTTCTATTACGAAAGAATAAGCTTTTTTCTGCCTCTTATAATGCTCACATTGTCTGACCTGTACGGGCTCAACCTCCTTCAATCTATCATAAAAATCATGCTGACAGATGACACCGAACACCTGGTGCGAACAAATTCAATTACGTTACCTCCCTCCTTCTCTCCTGGCGGAATAAGCGTACTAAATTTTTGACACTCGTCTCTTGTTCAGACTCAATCCCCTTGAATATATCATAGTATCAAAATTTAAACAGCAATCGCAAGATGGTAGGATTATTCCAAAATATTGCAACTATTCAAACAAATCCAGTTTAATTACCTTCTGTTGTCATCAAATTTTCTATATTAAAGTCACATGACAAGTGATACTATCGATCTAATAGTAGCTACAGTGGATGTGCAAAGTGTTCGCAAATCTTTTAAAATAGAATAACTTTTTTATAATTGTATTACCAAACGACCTGATTTTTTGTAATCAATTAGAAGCATTAGTTTACGAAATGATATGCAAGAAAGATTTTCCAAAAATTATAATTTACAAGGTTACATGCAAAAATAAAAAAGGCATTTTTTAGAATCTTTTTATTTGGGCCCTTAGAGAAAATTTACAATATATGTTTTGTAGATCTATAGTAGTTGCACACATGCTGAAAATTTCATCGAGCGATGAAGATCTACAAAAAATATATTTTAAATTTTCACTGACCCAAATAAAAAAGTTTAAAAAAATATTTGCATGTAAACTTGTAAATTGTAATTTTTTGAAAATCTTTTCGTAAATCAATGCTTCTAGTTGATTAGAAAAAGTCAGGTCGTTCGGTACAATTATAAAGAAGTTATTCTATTTTAAATGGTGTACGAACACTTTGTACATCCACTGTATAAGTATTTGTAATACTGAGATTGTCGGATTATTACAGACTCACCTTAGAGATTCAATTCATAGATTCTATCTTAGAAATTCAAAAGTCTCTTAAGAATTCTAATTCGACTTCTCTACTATAACAAAACAAGTCCTAATAGAATTCTGTAAACCGACTCTGTCTGACCACCGCAGACGCAATCTCCTCAGTCACTGAAAATAGTTCCAGCGCCTCAGCCGCGCTCGGTGTCAATTATCCCGTCTAATTAATGCTCGGCGATCAAACGAAAGGAGCGGAATCGATCATGGAAGACATTCGTTCGAAGCGGTTCTCGGTTTCTAGAGCAAAGCGAGAGTTTGGCGTGTGTCACAGCGAGTTAGCGTTTCCCGAAGACCGTGGCACATTGACCGTCACCCGACCTTCTCGAAGGCCGGAGCTTTAATCCCCGGCCTAAACGAAGCCGTAAGAAATCACTATACCTCCGGGTGCCCGTGGAGCTCTCGCATCCCACCACTCCCGTTACGTGCCTTCGTTTAAGGTGCACGTGTTACTCGTGACGCTGTCGCCGCTCTTGCACGCCACCAGTTAAAGTTTCACGTTTCAGGGTCACGCTTTTGCCCAACGAGACCCAAACGGAATTCTAAACGACCTCCGCGATGCACTCTCCCTTTCTCTCTTTATCTGTCTCTCCTTTTCCTCCGTGCTTTCTCGCGGACTGCCGCGATCAGCGTGGGAGGAGAAAGTGGTCGGGACTTCTCTCGCATTTTTCGTACAGATTTATCTTGATCCCAGAACGCGCTTCGCGAGCCCTCTTCGTTTTGCTGCAGCTTTTTCACGCATGAATTTCCATTTTCTTTCTTCAAGACGAAATTGTGTTCGACTGCGTCCAAAAAGTGAATTTTAACCTTCCAAAATTTTATCGGATAAATTATTAACTCCGCGGCATTCTCGAGGTAACTGCGTCGCCAGTCAAAGTGCCATTTATTATCAGTTGCATGCCAAAGTCTAATTTTTTCAATTTCATTTCACGTGTACAGAACATACGAGGTATATTATCTGTCGATAATGTAGCTGTTTATTTAACTGCGAAACCAACAACCAAACATTTCCACAAAAAAGTTCTACACGAACGGTTAGAAAAGCAAAAACTCCCGCGCACACTTTTCGCGGTATAACTCCAGCAGGACGGAATAAAATTGAGATACTGTGTATATTTTTTTATACCTGATCCAAAAATGCAGCAAATAAACGTACACGGTCAAATGAACGTGGTTCAAAGATCGGAGTTCGAGGTGCCATCGATCAGCGTCGCGCGAACGTTCGAAAATCCGGATTAAATGCACCTAACGGCGAAAAAGAGCAAAGTGAAAAGGGAATTTTTATTAACGACAAACTGCGGAATGGAGGACAGTCGAGTACAGCGAGCAAATCGGCTTCGAGCGATTAAACCGTTCGGAAGCCGTGCAAAAGGACAATCGAAAAATCATTAACGGGATCGAAACAATTAGAGGGGCGGGCACGCGTACCGTAGAGTTTAACAATTCGAGGGGCGAAATCGCTCGCAATCCACGCTTTTCCCGATCATCCGGATTTCCTCTTACATTCATTACGACGGATTATCAAGCTTCGCTGCGTAACCAAGCGCGCGATCGTCTCTGTTTGCGAGCGCGCGTCCGCACGCGGAATACACGCAAGTGTGCGAATAATTGTGTGCGTGCACGACGAATGGCAATCACGCGTACGTGTTCACGATGCTTGTGGCGGTACACGTGCGTCCCGATGGGACAGAAACCAACAATTATTGCACGCGGAGGCGGAGGAGGAGGAGGAGGAGAAACAAGAGGAGGGGTATGCGCGACAAGCACAGCGTGGTTATTCCTACTTTTATACAAACGCGATGCGTATACACTATCGCTCAAAAGTTTCACTGCAGCGCCCGCGCAGGCGGTCTTCGAATATAACCTGCTTGAATTTTTGTCTGGGTTAGGTCTGGGTTATTCTACTGCAGCGGTTCTTAACCTTTTTCAAGTCAGGGAACACTTTTGATTATATGAAAAATTTGCGGAACACCAAAGTTAATGATCCAAAAGACAAACAAAAACACCCTGCGCGTAGAAATAAATATATCTAATATATTTCGCGGAACACCGGTTAAGAACCACTGTTCTACTGTAAAGGCGCCGACACACCTCACATTCAAAACCTAATGACTGAAAAGAATGGTACACCACTTTTTAAGGTCTCGTTGAAAAGAGGAGCCTTCAATCTTTAAATCCATGGTGGTTTCAGTCCCGAAAAAAATTTTTCAAAGTTTTCACAAACGTTCGAATGTACGGTATTTTCGAGAGAAAACGTGTCTTCTGTACCTCGCCCGCTATACCCTGGAAGAAAATCTTAGAAAAAAATATGAAAGATAGATTATGAAATTAGAAGCTTCCAGCTTTGCCACGAGTTCAAATTGATTATCGTACGATGGTTTTTTACGAAATTATCATGGGTCAAATGTAGGCAATTTTTCGAGAATCGTCCTTTTCAGATTCCACATACTGGGATATTTGTGGAGTTAAAAAATTCCACGACCCTTTCAATCTCTGCTCGAAACCATTTGTTATCGTAATTTCTTTCGTCACTTCGCAAACCGCTGACCAACGCGAATAAATGCGGTCGACTGTGCAGGAATCGCAGTTCCTCGTTGGAAACGCATCCGCATCCGCATCCATAATGCATGTGCCGCAGGTGTCCCGAAACTTTTGACGGGCAGTGTATCCCCTGACGCTCGACAATGCTTCTCTCTTCCTCTCTCGCTCTCCTTCTTTCTCCTCCGAGAGCGAGAGACGGTCGCACCGTGGTCGCATGTATAAACAGCGGTGCAGCACGCGCGCATCCACGTGCTCTCTCGCGACACCTAGGGAAGCCGATCCGCGAAATTGGATTTTCCTCGAACGCCATCGGTCGCTGGAAAATGATTACTCAGGAGACTTTATACTATTCATTCTCCCCTTTTTCTTCTGTTGTTGTTGCCGGTTTTAATATTCCACGAGGATCCTATGCGCCCACCCCCCGACCCCCTTTGATCCCCGTTTCGCGCTGTTCTAGCGCTTCCTCGCGATGAATCGCTTCTTTCCTCGTCACCGAGGCGCTGAGACGCTCAAGGACGCTGACTTTGCTTTCAGGAGCTCGTCCGATAAATATCGAGTCCTTGAACCCTCGGAAATTTCTTTGCGGAAGGTCGTGGCAAGATTTTCTAATCATTTTGAATCATTTGACTTCTGAATTTCTGACACTTTCTGTGAATTTATTTCAGCCTGTAAGTTCAAATGAATTTAATATAAAATTGTTAAACTTTTTATGCAAAATAAAAGTTGATGTGAGATGTACGAAATAAGCTTGAGAGCCGAGAGTCGACAATGGTCTTCCAGCAAATCAAAAGTAAATTCAACCGAGACAAGTGAAAGTAATCCGCGGCTCTTATATTTAGAATTTCGGCGGGGCTAATGTAATAAAAGTTGTAATAATGCATAAAATGGGAACGTACATATTGAAAATGTAAATGCGAGAAGGAACGAAGCGTTGGCGAGGTTTATGGCCGCTAATTCGGTATTCGAGCGATCGTAAATTCCCAAGTTTCGGCTTTACGACGTCGAATTTCCATGCTTCTTGTCTGATATGTAAGACAATGTGCAGACGTCGACGTTCTTTTTACACGGTGTCGCGAAAAAATTTTTTCTTTTATTCTAAAACGTGATCTGCAGGACACCCTTGCCTTGACGAGGTCCTCGTAAACGTGATCCTTGCCGCGATGACGATTTTTAATTGATGAAGCAATCAAGTTGCATGAACACAAAACCCTTCAGCTTTGTAAATTTCCGAAAACTTGTGATTCTAAAATTATTTTCGTTTATACAATTTTGAAAAATGGTTTGTTTCGAAGTCCTGTGTCTGTTTTATTTGAATAATATGACTAATGTGGCGTTGTTATCTGTTTGCAGGTAAGCCGAGCAGAATGAAATAACCTAACAAGTATAGTTCGCGTATTGGTTACCCGGGACGCGTGTAAGTAAAAGATTTGCATACTTTTCGGTTCGGAAGATGCGCTAGAGCCGATGCTCACTTTGATAGAAACACCGTGACACAAATAGACAGCCGTGTTATCGAACGACCCGACTCGATGATAACGCCGCCCTCCTCCTGGACCTCGACGATAAACTTTTCACTCGTTTCTAATGGCATCGGCTGCCAAGATTTTTTCTAAAAGATTCCTTTTAAAACGCAAGTAACTTCACTGTAAACTAAATTGTCCTAACGTGGTTCTTTCCACAGCTGTGTGCTGAAACGCGCTAAGAATGTGGAGCCCTCATAATTTGATACCATAATAATTATTCATATTCTTGAATACATTCACTTTTCCACTGTGTGAAATTACACTCGCCTATTATATGAATGAAATCAATTGCAAAATTTGTACGGAACAAACCGACAAACAAACAAACAGACAGACAAGAAAGCGAGCTAATAAAACCGTGGTAATTTTAAATTATAAAAACTTTTTCATGAGAAATTTTTCACGGAATTAAATCGGTTCTTTTTATATAAATGATTCAACTTAATTCGAAGTTTCGTATGCAAAACGGTGACGAACGTGTCAGGACAATAAACATTGCACAATAAACAGTGTACACAAAAATATATCTAGTTGGACCGGAGAGAAAAAAGTAGTGGAGAAAAAGTGAAAAAGGAATGTCGTTTCGGAAGAAGTCGTTCAACGAGTTTCGTTGGATATTTTTAGTCCAGATTTCGAAGTGTTAATCGTTACTACACAGCCACTTCTTTTTTCCCAGCAGAATTATATTTTTCTCCCTTGGCCGTGCACGATCTATTTCGATCTAACGATCCGTCGAATCTGTCCCGTGACCTTGAGATGCTTGCACTAAATTAATGTCAAGGTCGCCGATGATATTACACAATCACGTAACCTCTTGCCGACGCCCGATAAAGTGCGTCTTTCTCCAAAGAGATTATCGGTCCCGGCCGCAACGCTGTCCGAGGTCATCCGGGCAATAGTGAAACCAAAATTATTGTATTCGAAATTCTTCCTATTTTTTAAGCAGCGAATACCTTGCATTTTATTTGCATTATTTTCGGGATTTATTTAACGCTGTCGTTTTTTTTTTAAATTTTTATACTGAATTTCAAAAATTCCTGCTCATTTTGAAGCAAGGTAAAATATCTTATATTTTATTCCTATTTTCTACCGAATTTGTTGTAAGGAAAATTATTAGTGCTTTTTAATACCGTTGTAGGATTTATATCGTAATATTAGTGTATTTATTCTTCTTTCTAATTTTACGCTGACTTAATAGTCTTGAGGTGCGATTAAAAAATTGATCATTTTGTGAATATTTTCTATAGAATTTTTTGGACGCGATATTTGTGCTTTTTAATACCGTTGTAGATTTGATAGCGTGATATTAATGTATTCATTCTTCTTTCTAATTTTATGCTGACTTAATAGTCTTGAGGAGCAATTAAAAAATTGATCATTTTGTGAATCTTCTCTACAGAATTTTCTGAACGCGGTATTTGTGCTTTTTAATACGATTGTAGATTTTATAGCGTAATATTAATGTATTCGTTCTTCTTTATTATTTTGTATTGACTGAATAGTCTTGAGGTGCAATTAAAAAATTGATCATTTTGTGAATATTTTCTACAGAATTTTTTGAACGCGATATTTGTGCTTTTTAATACCGTTGTAGATTTGATAGCGTGATATTAATGTATTCATTCTTCTTTCTAATTTTATATTGACCGAATAGTCTTGAGGTGCGATTAAAAAATTGATCATTTTGTGAATATTCTCTACAGAATTTTTTGGACGCGATATTTGTGCTTTTTAATACCGTTGTAGATTTGATAGCGTGATATTAATGTATTCATTCTTCTTTCTAATTTTATATTGACTGAATAGTGCAATTAAAAAAATGACCATTTTGTGAATCTTCCACTGGCTTCTGAACATAGAACGCGAGACAGCCTCGGGATTTTATAAATAGAACCGGTAGTGTCTTTTTACGCTGAACCTTGACTTCCTATCTCCCGAATATCGTTTTAAAAATTGCACTACTCCAGAAAACACAGATCTCACGAAGACACACTACATTCTGTTCACTCTTCAACTTCTACGCTTTACAAATTCATTATAATCGAACATGTCTCTATCGTTCTTATCACTAAATTTGGATTTTAAATACGTTCCTGCAAAAAATGTGTCAATCTTTGTAAGAAGATAAGGCATGCTGAAAATTATTTGGAAGTACTAATTTGCACACTTTTCCAACTTCCTGATGATTTATTAGTTGAGGAAAGTTTCTACAGATTTGAAAAGAACATTGGGGATCTGGTAGACTGGTCGACGCGAAGCGGAAAGTTTTTTCCTTTTATATGTTTAAACAAGCGGAGCACCGAGCCACGCGTTATCGTCTCGCGTTTAGTTTATCGCGCCTAAAAACTAACGCTCGCTCATTACTATAACGATGACCCGGTAAAGAAACGGATATCGAAACCAGTAAAATAACTAAAACAATGGCTATCTATCTCTGCTCTCTTTTTCGCCAGTTTCTGCAAATCACCTTTTCAAAAAAATTCTTAACCCCGGTCGTTCTAAAATTGCATTTAGAAAGTCCACAGTTTCGTATTAAACAACTAATTTAAAAAACGTAAATCATTCAACCTATTTTACCCAATGTAATTTTCAAATGTATTAATTTTAAGTATACATTTATATTGAAATATGTATTGAAACACGAAATAGTAAAAAAACATCAGAATTTAAAAATTCGATTATATTATTTGTGACTTCGAGAACCATTAACAGTAGAAATAAATTTGTTGCAGTTCCTGCTTCACACAATTTATGTTTTGCTGAAAAGTCCACAGTCTAGTGATAAATAAGATATAATACTTCCTATTGAAATCGTTATTTCGAAGAACATTGTCAAGCGTCTATTTAAGAAACATTTATTGAGCGAAAGATAAGCAAGGCACAGTTTAATACTTCCTATTAAAAATCATTATTTCGAAGAACATTGTCAAGCGTGTTTTTAAGGAACGTTTATGGCCTGCATTTTGTGTGCCGGATAAGTTTCGCACAAGGTTTTTGCGGAGCCGTACTTTCGATAACGGCTCGCCGAAGCCGCCGTAACTCGAGTTACGTGTAAAAGTAAATTCCGAGTGCAATGTCCTCCGACAATTTCACTTTCCACGCGACGAAAGCGAAGAAACTGTGCTTCCCATGCACTCGCGTGAACTGCAGTCCCACTTGGCTGCTCGTGAAAAGAAAAAGACCAGTGTAACTAATGTACTCACCGCGTTCGCTTTTCCAGCTGCAGAAAATTGCATTCGAACGCGCCTCAAACTCCTTTTCCATTAAATCCTCCTCCGTTCTTCGCGCGGACGACTCATTTGTCATTATTTCATCACAGCTTTGTCTTCGATCGAAGAGAAAACGAAAGTTTTTACTACAGCGAAGCCCATTTAGAAGTCGTTAGGATAGTTCGCCAGTTTCCGAATACGTGACGTATAGTTTTCTTTAATTAATTTGTTCGGATGATTGAACGGTTTTCCACGGGTATTAATGTTACGGTAAAGAGAAAGAGAGTTTAGACAGTATCAGTTGGTGGTATAATTAATAGTGTGTTTTTAATGTCTAGCGTGGATTCTATTTGTTTTTTCTGTTTGTGTTTCATTTATACAAACTCATACATAAGCATGAGGGTAGTTGAAAACGGAGAGCAAACTTGTAAGATCATTAATAAAGCTGTTAATGGATATGGTGGATCGATTGTCAGTAGGTACATTCTTTTAACGAATGGATGTTCTAGTTTAGGAGATTTGGTAAGTGGAATTGTGTTCATGATTGTTACTGAAAATATGTAATTGGAACAGTTTGTCGACTGGTTCCACTTTGCTCGTTAATTACTCACCGAAGGAATATTCTACTTGCTCTGTAGGCAACACAGATGTCCTACAAATGACCTCTACTCGTGTTCTCAAACTCACTCGAAGCCCCATGTGTTTTCTATTCACCGAGCAAGGGTCCTACTTGTTCTCCACTCAAAATAGTTTTATCTACCCTACATATGACCTCTATTCAAGATAGATGTCGTCCTACATATGACCTCTACTCAAGATAGATAGTTCTAGTTTACAATATTATTCACTGAAACAGGGACCCTTAATACCCTTTACTCATTGAAACAAATATTCTACATGTCCTCTACTCATCGAAACAAGTGTCCCAAATATCCTTTACTTATTAAAACAAATGCTCTACATGTTCTCTACTCAAAATATTTTTATTATACCCTACTCAAGATAGATGTCCTACATATGACCTCTACTCAAGATAGATTGTTCTAATTTATTATTCACTGAAACAGGGACCCTTAATACCCTTTACTCATTCAAACAAATATTAAAAACTAAATATCCTTTACTCATTGGAACAAATATTCTACATATCCTCTACTCATCGAAACAAGTGTCCCAAATATCCTCTACTCATTAAAACAAATGTTCTATATGTTCTCTACTCATGAGAAAAATGAATTTAGAGCATATACAATATCGGCGCGCAAAACGACCGGTTAGTGACTCACCGATCTAAAAATTATGTAAGTTTGCAGCGGCCTCTAAGAAGCATGGAAACGAGCCATCATCGGCAGGCATCGGGTCCGCCGTATAAAAGTACCGTGTCGTTACACGCGTTTATTATGGCTGAGGAAAAATTGCGATGCGTTTCGAGGAATATCTAATTAGTCATTAGTTCGTGGATGTCGTGCTCGACTCCCGTTTTTTGTTTTTGATCGCAGGAGATCGGCACGGTTCAGACATCGTCATCGAGGACGACAATTACCGACGTTTGTCGCCGGTCGGCAATGACACGGCTGCGAAACGTTTTCATGGTCTAAATCCTAACATTAATATGATTATTAACGGCAGATTATTCAGTAGCCGGCAATTCCACGATAATTGTTCACATCCGCCGCACGCGGATTTTTCTTCGTGACTGATTGGCCTATATATCAACCTCAGGCTCGACTCATTGCAATAATTCTTACGATACGTCTCCAAGCTAATCAAATTCTGTAAACTGGAAAACTGGAGGAGTTTGTAATAAAAAATCAACGCATACTTCACAGTATGTGATGTTTATGTAGAATAAAAATTTTCTACCGTTTTTCCGCGCTTCTACTTTGCTCATCAACTTCTCAATACTGCTAAATGTGCTGTTGACTTCATTTATGTAATAGTTCATTGCTATACAATAACAGTACAGTGCACGTAACAGTGCATCACACATAACATAACAGTGCACTCACTTCAAAGTATAATACATAACAATAAGTTGCTTACTTCGAATATTGTACCTCCAGTCGATTGAATTTCTATCCAATATATTTATCATTTATTTATTTGGACAAATGAATTATTTTGGCCAGATCAGGACACAAATTGTTGCGTCATACTTTTGTGCATTTAAACGAATGATTTTCGAATACAGGTTTCGATTCGAGTCGATGAATCGTCCATAATTACACCGACACAAACGCACATCCTTTTTTCCAACAATGACGTTCGGATTCGCTTGCAGATCCGCTAAAAAACAGGTTTATAGAGATAGACAGGCGGCAATCATTTCCTCGACTTCCTGTTGTTTTCCTTGTTTTCCGAACTGCCCAACATTTCTCAAGCCTCGAATTTGCATTTTTTCGTTTATATCTATCCGTCGAACTTGAACTTCAAACGCGCATTTGCATAGTTCTTCAACTTTGCCATGTAACATGGAGAACAGTTGATCGACGTTTCTTAAGTAGCAATTAACAATTCTTCTGTGTCGAGTTTTAGTATCGCATTTCCGTTTCAGTTTGATTCGTATTTGCCTTGAGAAATGTTCTTTTATGTTTTTACTATGAACTGGTTTGCATGTACGAAAGGCTTTATTGCGTCTCCGGGAAACGCGATATTTCTACAAAATATTTAATGTTTATATCGTCAGCCTCCCAGTTTTTAATTTATATGTTATTGTAAAGAACATTTGTTCCATACGTTTTATAGAAATTTTATATTAGCTTCATATAGAATGCATTTCATATAATTCTGCGTTTTCTAAACAATATTTATTTTCAACGTTTCCACCTGAAATTGTTGCAATTCCAAGAAATGATTGATTTTCATATTGTCTGTCTTGCGTTTTCTAAATTCCACAGGTTACCGTATCTGAATAATATTTCCTTGTGATTTTTTATAGAAATTTAATGCAATTTCCTTCTTGAAATTCACAAGCTAATTGTGGCACTATGAATCCAAGTGTCTGACCATGGCCGACCGTTTCTCCTTACAGCCTTTTTCTCCTTTCCTACGATTTAATGTTTCCTCGAACAGCGCGCCAAGTATTCCTGAAAAAAGTAATTATTGCAAGACATTGTCTAATTTTCTCACATCAGGCTTCTCAGAAAATCGAAAATGTGGCATGTGTTCCAAGAAACGCTACATCGAATACAACTTGTTTGACGTGTCCGATCATCAATCATTTTCTACTTAATCTATGTTAAACACAGCGAGATTACAAGTAATTTATTTTTGCCATTGTACATCATTCTGTTCGATATATCAGATCTGCAATAAATATTTTTTTTTAATGAACTCCAAATATAGCCCGAATCCTAAATATTCCCTAACCTTTTTTATAGAACAGTGTGACAAATATATTTATTGAACCACCAATTTTTCCTAACGTCCGTGGTTTTCGTCTGTCTAATTTGTAATTGAATTACACTACAGATTTGGAATTGCAAAAATAGCGGAACTTTGAAAAATATCGGATGTCTGACTTGTCGTTGACTTGTGCTACTGAATTGTCCTGCCACCTCTAATGCAAAATTCGATTTGCAAAATTTTCAAAGAATTTCAGAAATTTTAGGATTTCTATTTGGAGAATATGATGGTTAAGGAGTTGTTAGAAATTTTCGTGCCATCTCCTTCGATATACAGAATTCAATTTCCATAGTAGAAAAATGTGTTCCTAGAGTAAGACATGCTTTTATTTTACAGCAGTTTTCCCACTTCCATCGATCTAGGAACAAAAATCGTATAAACATGATGGGTCCCAAATTGTCGCGGGACCTAGACACGGGCCCAAGGCGCGCGTCAACGAAGACAGTTACGCGTAAGTGACCGTAAGGCAGCGGTCGCGACGTGTAACGTTACAAATTATGATCGGACTGGCACTCGGTCCCTTACATAAGCGAACGTCGCGAGAAAGTTCCCGGATCGGCGACAATTTTTGCGAGCCGGTCGTGTTTCGCTTTCCAGAAAGCGCGCGCCGAGCACCGTTCCCGGATCGAGCGACAAAAAGCGAAAGGGAAGAGAGAGGCAGAGAAAGACTCACTGAACGAGTGACAGAGAGACAAAGAGAAAGAAATAAAAAAGGTAGTGGCGTCGGAAAAATCGCGCGCGAGGCAAAACTTCCTGTAACGTAAGAAACCGTAACCGGTTTTATCGTCGCGAGCACGCTAAAGGAGTGTACACACAGGTGATTATGACGACGATCAAGAAAAAAGAGCCGCGGCCGCGCAACCCGAGGATCCTACATCCTCGATCGAGAGCCATCTACGATCCATGATCCGATCGAGAATTTTCCGATTGAGTGATTTAATGGTAACCGGTCACCTTTACACGTTATAAATGTTTCTGACCTGGGAAACCAGTTGGGTGGGTCCTCCTTGACCCGCGACAAACTTCAACTATTTATCTAATACGTCACGAATTTTTGAAGTGCTGAAAATTGGCCTAATGACCAATTCATTATTTATTATTACTAAAATTACAAATATGCTTCTTCGATAAATTTCTTCATTGAAACATATATTTTATCCTAGAACTTCCAGCAAAAAAGAAAATAGGAAATTGTAACAATACTGAGAAACTGAGGAATTGTTAAGCTACGCGAAAGTAAATGTTTACTTCTAAACAAATCTTTCGAAGTTATGCCGAGACGATCTGAATCACTACAGTGACTAACAGCAACAAAGGTCAGAATATCATTTCCATCGGTCATTATTCAGGAGACTGATTCACGCGATCGCCGACAGACACCAAACATAATTAATAACTTCTGCTTCGGCGGACGGAGAAACGTCTGAAAGTAAATAAAACACAATAATTACAAAAATATATTTCAAGAAAAAACATTGCATTTCTCTTTGGCGCCGAGGAAGTGATTAAAGGACAGTTCGAAGAGGCTAATTGGATACCACAGAAAAAGACAATAAAACATTAAAAGATGTTTATTCGACAAGCCGCAAATTGTTTACTGTTTTTGCTCGACTCGGAGCGACCTCCAGAACTGGAACAAACGACAATGGCAATGAAATCAGTCGATTTCCACAGTAAATCATTGCACGGTGCGCGAGAATGGCAGTTCGAGATTTACGACGCTCGGGGAACTAGTTTCCGATTAGGCGAGTCGGACTGCCGGATTTTTGCGCGGCAACATCCACTGATATCGATCGGCATGATGCCCTTGGCTCATCTTTCTCTCCGTCGCATGCGACGTAGTAATTTCTTTTAATCGAGATCGCGATGCTGACAACTTATTTCAGATCTGTCGCGGCAATTCTTTTTCTTTTATCTGTTAATGCTAATTATTTCAGCGGTGGTACTCGGGCTATTTATACCTTCAATGTAACCAATTTTTTCCACACGGGAATCTACATACGGGGAGCAGATGGTTATAAACAATCGCTAAGGCTGTTTAAAGTTCACGCATTTGTTGCCTCGCGTGCTTCAATCGGTTGGAATTATTTATTGAAACTCCTAGTCGACAGGAAATTCTTGTGCTTCGAGAATGCGTTCAAATCTTCTTACTTTGACGTAATTATCAATATTGTTGGAAAATTCATAGATTTTTGAAAATAATCTATTTAATTCGAATTGGACGCATTGTAAAACTTGGTGCAACTATACAGATAAAATCTAATAACTAGACTGCGGATCTTTATGCATTTATAGGAAAATTACAAAATTGGAAATACAAAATTGCTGGAAAATTTTTAAAATTGAAGATGTCAATATATCCTCCTCTATTAAGATCATTAAGGGAAGAAATAACATTCAATTTAGTTTCTATTTCTTGCAATCGATGCAGACATTTTTTATTTTGCATAAAGGTTTGCGCAAATAATTTCTTTTATTCTTTCATAATACTCATAAGCTGCAACTAATACATAGATGTTCTTAAATTTTTTAAATCTGTCCATTGTTCCAAATTGCAACTGCCCATTTTTGTCATAAATGCTTAAATCCACAATATAATCGCCAAACGGAACGGCGTTCGTTAATTAATAAACATCGTCGGTGCTGGGAACAGTCGTTCTTATCAGCGAGTGTCGAAAGGATTCTTCGTTCCCATCGTGCATCGGGTTTACCGGTCCGAATTCGGGTCGCAGTCGAATTTCTCCTCCCGAGGGAAGGAAAAGAAGCAAAAAAAGGATCGAGAGGATGAAAAAGGGCGCCGAAAAGAGAAAGGGGAATCGTGTAAGTGTGCACACGTATATACACACGGTTGTTTTTATACATCGAAACCCAGTGTATGACCGAACACGTATTCACGATCCCCTGTGCACGTCCTCGTTATTTCGGTGAAAGTGAAAGTTGCGTGGCGCGCAACTTCCTAGTTCGATCGTGTATCTTTGCCGAAGGGAAAACGCATAAAATAACGTACATTTTCGCGGACCAGAGAAAAAAGAAACGAGCCTGCACCTTGCAATTTATTAATTATCGCGATGCCTGCCCCGGGACGCCACGCAGGTTCCACTTTCGCGGGCCGCCGAAATTTTTGGAACCGAAAAAACAACGTGGACTTTCGTTCTCGTTTTCTTCCGTACTGGCTGCGACATTTCGCTAATTGGCTACGGATTTCTGCGGTTTTAAGAAAAATTTATTGCACTTTTATTTTATCATTTATCGAAAGACATCCTCCATACTTTAATTCATTTTCAACTCACTAAAATTATTGAAGTATCAAGTATTAAATTGTTAAAATGCAAGAAATTTTCTATTTTACATCTTAACATTTTTCCTGTTTGAAATTCTGCTGACAACACACTGTTACACCTAGAAATCGAATTTTTCGCAAGAGATCCTAATTTATTGCACTTTTATTTTATCATTTATCTAGAGACATCCTCCATACTTTAATTCATTTTCAACTCACTAAAATTATTGAAGTATCAAGTATTAGATTGTTAAAATGCAAGAAATTTTCTATTTTACATCTTAACATTTTTCCTACTTGAAATTCTACTGACAACACACTGTTACATCTAGAAATCGAATTTTTCGCACGAGATCCTAAATGACTGTTCGGCAGCAACAGCGAGTCGGAGCGTCTCAGCCGGAAAAAATGAGATCGTTTGCGCGTGAACTTAATTGAATGGTCAGTAGTATGCAACACCTGCTCGATGACGGAGGTTTTAATAAACCGTGTCGAGTAGCATGACGGACACCTGACACAGTAGCTTTTACCCAGCCATTCAGATCCTCCGGGTGATCCTTGGAACGGGAGTTCAGCTGGGAACTGGAATTGCGGCCTTGACACGGCATAAGGAATAATAAAAGATGTCAGAACAAGCGTAGACGGCCGGCACAGAAGCGTGTCGCCGACCAGCAGCTGTCAGGAATTAATTTTAGATTAAACAACCGGTGGGTGCCTCACTAGGTCAACTTGATTCGAGTCAATGAGCGCCGACGATGGCGCTCGTCTTTCTGCGAGTAAGAAGGATTAGACACCAGCACGTTTCCCTTCCCTATCCGCGACTCTATCCTTATCCATTCCTAACCCAAATTAACCATCTCAATTTTCCTACATTTTACTGCCGGACCACTTGATTTTCACTTACATTTTTACCGTCAGAGTTTATTTTCTCAGAGATTCGTAGTCTGCATCTATTGCAAAAAATTTGAATTCGAGAATTTATTTTATTAGCAAAGTATTTGATTTTTACTTAAGTTCTTTTACTCTCAATAATCTGAAGGTCTCTCAAAGTCTGTTTACATTATAACAAGATTTTATTTCATTCGTCTTAGAAAATCTTAAGTCTTAAAAAGAAAATTCGTCTACAGAAATTAGAAATTCTTTGCCTTTCAGAAACGAATTTTTCCGTCCACGTGTTTCCATAGTTTCTTGGGGAATACCCGCGGAAGATTTGCGTCACCGATTTGGATTCCGCTGGAACAGTGGAATTTCTCTCGAGGAATCCGTAACGAACACGGAATCGCGGACACTTCGATCGAACTAATGCCGGTAGTTAATTGATGGTAGAATCCGCTTTTTATCAGCTCGGATTCCGTCCCAGAGATTTTCCAGATTGCTGGTCGCTAACTTGTTGCCGGGATGCTGTCAGATTCTTCATTTCGTTCGCTATCGATTCTTTGCTAAACGTGTCTTAAATCTACTGCAAGACTGTATATTGTTGACACTGACAGTAAAAATCCATTAAAAAATTAAATTATCCATCGCTACAGTCTCCCAATGGCGTAGTGCAATCTCCCAATCTATGACACTTCCAAAAACAAACTTCAGTACATATAATTAATCCAACAAGAGTTGGGCAAAAATTTTTATTTGAATAAAATTTTTGCCCAACTTTGAAACCAACAAACATCGAATGAATTTTTTAAAAAATGTTCATGATCGCACAGGTACAATTTGACCAGGAATTAAT